>ML976996.1:324318-336669 GCA_010015675.1 Byssothecium circinans | reverse complement strand
TTATCCTTAAGAGTAATAATAGCCTTATTATCTCTAAAGGTTGTAACACAATTTAGATCTTCTAGTTTTGAAATAGAGATTAGATTAAAATTAAAACTAGGTATATAATAACACTTTGTTAATACAAAGGATGTATTATTTAGAAATATAACTATAGTTCTAATTCCTTTAGCGTTTATAAAAGAATTATCTCCCTAACTAATTTTAGTATTATCGTTTCTAAAGGTAGTAAATAACTCCTTTCTATATACTATATATTGAGTTGACCCTGAATCTAGAATAAAGTTAGTTTTAACTTTTCTATAACTAGGGGAACTGGTTATAAGTACCTTGTTTTGATAATAATTATTATCTTCTGCTATATCTAAATCCTCTTCTAGATTATTATCTAGATTAGAAGTAGATAGATCCTCTTCTAAGGATTCTATAAAGCCTTTAGATGGTTTAATATAAGGCGTCTTAGTAGCTAGAAAAGCCTTCTTCTTTTCTTTCTTAGTAGGTTTAACTGCTAAGGCCTTATTATCTTCCTCTCTAGGTCTTTTAAACCTATTAAAGGTTTTAAAGCCTTTAGGGGCTTTTTCAGGAAATAAATAATAATAGTCCTTAGATAAGTGACTATTATTTTTACACCTAGTACAGTACCTTTTAGGTTTTTGTACTTTAAAGCTTTTCTTAAAGTTTCTAGCTCTATTATTAAATAGGACTGAATCTTCGCCTGAGCTTTTAATCCTTCTAGACTCGTGTATTAAATTAGAAAATAGTGTTTCTAAATTAATATCTAACGTTTTGTCTCTATAGGATTGAGTAATAGCTGAAACAAAAGTTTCAAAATTACTATTAAGATTATTAATGATATAAGCTACTACTAATTGCTTTGGTAGTATTATATCCTTAGATCTTAATTCATTTATAAGTTGCTTTACTTTATTTAGATATTCCTCTATAGAAGAGAAATTATCTAGCTTAATAGTAAAGAATTTCTTACAGACTAGAAATTCACTAATAAATCCTTTAGGTAAATAAAGGTTATCTAGTAAATCCCAAGCTTCTTTAGAAGATGTACAGTACTTTATATGTAATAAAGGACTATCTTCTATAGATAGCTTTATTAAAGCAAATACTTTTATATCTATCTTATCTCCTTGGAGATTAGATTGTATTGCTTTAATATAGTCTTTTTCTTCTAGTATAGCTTTAAGCCTAAGTTTCCAAGTTTCGTAGTTTTCTTGGCCTTTTAGCTTTTCTAAGCTATACTTAGTAGAAGATTCTTCTCTTACTCTAGGAGGCATATTTAATATAATAAGTATAGAGATACTTTTATATTATATATAGCTTTTTAAGCTTGCTTTTATATAACTTAGTTATTTCTACTAAGTATATAAAGCTTATCCTTATATATTAATAGTCTTTTCGACTTATTAATACTATATAGCTAGAAATAGTTTATATAGAGAAGGATAGAGAAGAGAGAGAAGTAGTATAGAAATATATAAATATATTCTATTTCTTCCTAATTTGAATAGCTAGAGATATCTAGCTAGTGTTCTTGAAGATTATAACGTTCTACTAAATAGAAGTCTTTATCTTCTAGATATTCGTTATCTAGATGAAGCAACTAATTGTCGGTATTATAGGTTTCTTCTAGATAATGAATAGTGGATTCCTAATTCCTTACTTTAAAGTAGTTCTTAGTATAAAGTCTAACACTATAGCAGTATTGCTCAAAGCTAATACTATGATAGGTTTGTACTTTATAAAAGTCTCTTATAAAGTTATATAGCTCTTTTCTCCACTATAGATATTCGTCCTGATATCTAATTTAAGTATACTTTGTATTAGATCAAAATTTGATCTTAGACAGAGTATCCAGTCTAGAAAAAGAATCCTAGACAGTTATCAAATAGTTCCTCATATATAGCCTTAAAAAAGCTATTAAATATAGAACTTCGTTGATATTTCGAGAGGTTGTTATTGTTATTTTATAAGTAACTAAATATTGGATATTTCAGTTACTTATAACTTTCGATCCCGTAAAAATTCTTGACGGATTTTTTGACGAGGAGAATGGCCTGAATTAGGGCTTTCAACGGTGTAAAAATCGTAGTAATCGGATAGGTAGTTATTGAAAAGTAGGGCGGTGAAAGTAGGCTTTGTTATAAACAATAGAATAAAGAGTTCTTTATTCCTTTGTTTCTTTGTTCAGACTTATAGTCTCTGAACGTAGAGGGTAGCCTTAATAGGCTAAAACAAATATAAAAAATTTTCTTTGTCTTCTTTGTTTAAAAATAGACAAAGGATAGTAGGTGGTTTTTTAAAGATTTTAGAAGTATTTGCTAACTGAGCTCATGACCTGTGAAAAGGTAATAGAGATATAGTAGAGATAGACAAAATAGTAGTTGATTAATAGTATATTATGTCATATATAGTATTAAGTTTAATCGAAGATAGAGTACTTACTTATACCTTTCTTCAGCCTATTCCTATTAGCCTGTATACTGTAGATAGTATAAAGAAAGGCTGCAAGCGTTCTTACTTTTCTGCAAACGTTTTTAGCTTAATATTGTTTCTTTATTAAATAAGGAAAACTAGTTTCTTTATTTAATAAAGAACTAATAACGCCATAATATTGGCTAGGCCTTTGGATCGGTCGATTGATTAATTGCTTGATCGATCAATCGATCTAGGATGGTTCCATCCGATCTATAGTCAACTGCCTAGGTGGTAGTAGTCTAGGATAGCCTAGATTACTAACCTATAGTATTTAACTACTAGGTAATAAGGAGTATATATAGAAATAAGAGTAGATTAATATAAGTATTAAATATACTCTTATATTCTAACAATATAATTAATCCTTTTTTCTCTATGCTCTTAGTGCTTAGCTGTCTAATAGTTATAAGCCTAGTCTAGCTTTATCTACTTTATCTATTATCTAAAACTTAAGTGGTCCCTATACCTACGCCTATATAGTTGCGCTAACTATTCCTAATAGTTCTAAACTATCCTATACACCTACGTACACCCTCGCACCCTTAATCGCCTTAATCCGCAGCCTATATAAATTGTACCTAGATGGTTCCCTAATAGTTTATTACTATTTTACACTATTTAATACTATTGTTATGCCTTGCGCTGCTTTATCTATAGCTAGTAGTATTGCTACCTTAGACGTAGTACTTACTAGTCCTAGAAACTAGGATAAGTAGTATAATATCTTTAAAGGTAAGGCTATCTTAGCTAAAGTATAGAATTATCTTAATCTAGAGGATAATAATAAGCTAGTACTTAAACTACTAACTAACCTTAGTGCTTCTACTACTATAGCTTTATAGATACTTTAAAAGGAAAGGAACAAGTACTACTATATTAATTAATAAAAGGTTAATAGTCTTGCTAAGAAACTACTTAATATAGTTTACTCTTAAGTTGCTACTTAACTTAATACCTTTCTAACTTTCGCTAAAAAGCTTGTAATCCTTTACGCTAAATACTACTGTAAAATAGCACTCTATAAATAAGATATCCGCGCTAAGTATTAGATGATTAAGAAGAAGATACTAGGGAAAAAAGGCTTTAAAGATTAGGCATATAAGTTTTAACTTATAGTTAGTAAGGTATAGGAACTTAAGCTCCTAGAAGTTAAAGGCTTTACTCCCTAGTATAACCTCCTAAACGTTTATACTACTATCTATAATAACTTTACTACCTCCTTTGTCCTTAACCTTTAAAAGCAAGAACGTGAATATAAGGAGAGATAAGAAGCTTTTATATCTATAACTATTATAGTTCCTACTACTATTAACGCGGCTAGTAAAAAGATTACTCTATAATATAAGGTTATTATACTACCTAATTAGCTTCTAATTCTAGACAGCTGTACACTTAAGTACCTAGTTTCTAAATTTATTAATTTAGCAGCTATAGTATCTATACGTACCTTAAGACGCACCTAGTACACTACCTTCCTAATAACCTATAATAGTAAAAGATCTCTATATAATAGAAATAGTTTAGTTCCCTCTAATCCTTATATATGGTCTGAATCCTACAAAAGAACTAACTTAAAGGTAGATAAGGATAAAGATAATTCTAGCTAAACTAAGAGACTGCACTAAGGTAAGCCCTATCCCTATAGTAATAGTAAGTCTTATAGTAGCTACTAAAGGAACTATCCTTATATTATTCTATCTAACTGCCCTAAGGGCTTTAAAGTTAATAAAGCGTATTAATCTAATCTCTACCTATAGCTACAGGAAGGAAAAACTAACCAACAGAATAAATAGAAGGATATCCTTAATAATATCTAGAGAAAAGCCTATAAAAACTCTACTTCACAAGTCTAGGTATCCTAAAGCTAATTAGATTAATTCTATTTTAATGCTAGAGACTAAGCTTTAGATACTAAAAGGCGCTATATAGGGCTAGTTACTACTAGCTATACTACTCTTAGAATTACCTAGAAGGATCCTCCCTTCCTACTAGCTTACTTCTAGACTCTTAATTATAGCTCTAATATATACGTCTACAATAACCTACTTAAATTTATATAGGAACGCCCTGCCTATAATAAGTTTATTAGTAGTAGAGATAGCATATTACCTATAGTTACTTAAGGAAAGTATAAAGTTATCTTATTAACTTTATCTAGCCCTTAGCCCTTTATCCTACTAAATGTTACGTTTGTCCTAAACTTTATTACGTTACTAGTTTCCCTTTCCTAGCTTAGAGGTAGTAGTATTTACTTTAACTCTAGATACTTAGTACTATATAGGTTAGACTAAAAGTCTAATCTAGTATAGTACAAAGTAATTTAAAATAGAGGCTATTATCTTTTAGTTACTTAGAAATCTCTAGTTACTAATTCCTTAGGAATAGTTTAGTATAGTTAAGAACTATTCTTAATAGATTAGAACTATCCTATCTTAATACTTCTATCTTAAACTCTACTAGTAGCTTAGTACTACGCTATAACTACCTATTAGCGCCTATGCAAGTCTATAGCTCTACGTAAACTCTAAGTTCTTACTAGCCTTAAAGCTTATATCTTCTTTAGGTATCTAGGTCTAGAACTACTAGAATACCTTGCTATAGCTTCTACTAGTATCTAGATTACTTCTCCTCCCCTAGCTATAAAGGACTGTCCCTAATATAGTGCTAATAAAGTAATAGAGTAAGTATCTTAGAGAAGTAAATATAAGCAACCTCTACTTAAGCCTTTTAACTCTATTACTATTAATATTATTAAGCTAGATATTAACATCTTTATAGGGTAACGCTATATATTTTATATATATAACCTCTTCTCTAAGTTTAACTTTGTTTTTATTATTAAGAAATGGCGGCAAGATTACCTTCTAAAAGCCTTTTAAGATCTTAATACCCTTATTAAGCGCTAGTTTAATATAGCACTATAATTTCTCTATTTTAATAGTAAACAGAGCTATAGCTTTTAAGCTTTAGATAACTCCTTAGTATCCTACGCAGTATTAGAAGGAATACAACTATAGCTTTAGTCACCTAATACTCTAGCTTAGTTAAGCTATGCTAAACGCTTAGGTAAGTCTCTTATTAAGCGTACCTATTTACTTAGAACTACTTTAGGACTTCCTCTTTACCTTATTAGAGAGATATACTTATACGCTAGGTATATGCTTAATTAGATACCTATTAAAGCTCTTAATTAGAAAACTCCTTTTATAGTTATATATTAATAGCTCCCTTCTCTCTCTTATCTCTATATATATAGCTGTTGTGTGTACGCTCTCTATAAGTATATTAAGTATAAAGATAAGCTCTCCCCTTAAGCACTTATTAGCTACCTTGTTAGTGTTAACTCTAGAAATATCTATTAAGTATAGCTACCTAGAGCACACTTATTTAGCTATTAAGGCAAAGTTATTTATACGCGTAATATTATATTTAATAAATTACTCTTCTACAGCTCTTATAATAGTAAGATGCTAAGGGGAATAGTATTAAAAGACGTAGTACAGATAATTAAGCTTAATAACCTAATTAATCCTCTAAATAGTAACGCATCTTTAGTCTCTAAAGAAGAAAGTAAACCTAAATTTAATAGTACTATAACTAATACCTAGTCTATTACTATTCTATTAACTAAAGTAATCCTAGCTTTAGCTGCGTCCTACACTTCTAATTAACTTAATCTTAATCCTTATCTAACTTTAGAGTATATAGGCCCCCTATCTAGACTTGATAGTTCTACTCTATTATAGAATAGTTCTCTACTATTACGTAATACTCTAGCTACATCTTTAAATCAATCTAGCTCCTTAATTAATAGAAGCGTAAGTATACTACTAATAAACACCTATAAGTAGAGAACGTACTTAATTACTAAACTCGCACTTATATACTAGAAGCACTTATAGCTTACTAGACTATACTTATTTCTACTTCTCTTACCTAGAAAGAGAGAATATATAAATCCTAACTTCTACCTCTACTACGCTTTTAGTCTAAGGTTACTAAATTACTAATCTATCTCTACTCTAGTTTTATAGCAGCCTATTAAGCTAAAATTAATACTATTGCATGCAAAGAAACCTTCTAAGAGATCTCCCTTAGTAATATTAATTCTACTTAGACCTAGATCCTTCCACTTATATAGGTATTTATATATAAGTTTAATAGTAACTAGTTAATTAAGTTTAAAGTATGTATCTATATAAGAGGTAATCTTTAGACTATAGCTAATAACACTTAAGCTATAACTTTTGCTATTTAGATCTTCTAAGCACTCATAGCTATTACTACTTATTTTAATCTAGAAATCTAATAATACGATATTATTAACGCTTTTACTAACGTATTACTTCTAAAGCCTATATATATATAGTAACCTAAAGGCTTCTCTAATCCTAATTAGATATAGGAACTTTAACGTGCCCTCTATAGCCTTAAAATATTACTACTTCTCTAGTATAATAACTTTATAGCAACCCTTTAAGCTTTTAGTTTCTATTTAATCCTTAACGATAGCTGCCTTTAGACTAATAATAAGATTATTATCTTCTTCTACGTTAATAATATTATTACTATAGCAAAACCTAGGTACTCCTCTGCCCTTAATAGTTTTAAAACAAAGCTTATACTACGCTATAAGATTACTAGCCTTAAAGACTAAAACTACTAAACGTTCTATAGTATTACTATATATTAAAACTATAAAGATAGTAACCTCTAGCTCTTATAGAAGGTTTTTTTTAATACTATCTTTTATAAATATATAGTACTAAAGCCGTAGTCTAAGTATCCTTCTACTCCTCTCCCTTCTAAAGCCCTAGTATCCTCTATAGGTAATAAGAATCTATATAACGCAGAGTATTATACTTAAATTATTAGCTCTATTAGATACGCTGTAGGTACTACTTAACTAGATATCTCTAAAGCTTACTTAAAGCTAGCTAAGTTTCTTACTAATCCTTCTAATTGTTACCTTGCTATAGCCTACTAATGCCTTGCCTATCTCTTCTATACGTAAGATAAATTAATCTATTACTCCGTAAACAACAACACTACTATTAACTAATTTATAGATTAAGAAGAAGTTAATTTCTTCCTAGCTACTAATACGTCTTATGCTAATTATAAGGAGACTTATAGGTCTATATAAGGCTAGGTCTTTATATTCTTTAGTAGTCTAATTAACTAGAACTCTACTCTCTAATACTGTGTTACAAAGTTAACTACTAAAGCTAAGCTTATTGCGGCCTTATCTAGAGCAACCTAGCTAATCTAGTAATAGCGCCTTCTTAAAGACTTAGATCTATACTTCTAATATAAGCAAATCCTACTTTATAATAACTAATAAACGCTAAGCCTTCTTATAAAAGAAGTACCCTAGCTTAAGATAACCCTTTGCTATATTGATATCTATTATTACTAGCTCTATTAAGCAACTTAAGATAGTATAATCTATCTACTCTATATAGAAACTAAAGTACAACTAGCTAATAGCTTTATAAAGCTACTTACCTATTAAAAGTATAATAACTAGGTGAAAGGCCTTAACCTATCTAACGTCCTATTATATATCTAAGAACTAGTCTTATCTTAACCTTCCTAATAACCTATTATTTCCTAGGAATAGTTCTTAACTATTCTAATATAGTTGCTATTTATACCCTAATTAACCTGATTACTTTCTAGAAGATAGTTCCTAATAGTTCCTATATAGTTTATTACTATTACCTAGTCTAGTTTAGTTCTTATATAGTTAATCTACTATAGACTTCCTTCTATTCTAGTCTAGCTTATAGCTATCCCTCTCTTTTCCGCTAGGTCTATATAGCTGTTAGCAACTAAGCTATTCTCCTTATTTCCTCTGTATCTATATAGCTAGTAGCAAATAGTGTAGCTTAGACAGTCCTCTTAAATAGAATATATTAGTTTAACTTCTAGTAAAGATGTTCCTTAAAGTACTAGTGTATATAAACTAACTTTGCGATAGGTTAGACTAGCTATCTAACCCTATAATAACTAATTAGAGTTACTATATTTTAAGGTAAATCCTAAGTCTACTATCTAGTTATAGTAACCTAAAGTCTGCTACCTAGTTATAGCACCCCTTATTAGAAGAAGTCTCTGTAGTATACTACTAGTAGACTTTCTTTCTAATCTAATATAGTTAACCTACTATAGATCCTCTAAAGTTTTAATGTAGCACCCTAGCTATAGCTAGACTTCTATACTTCCTTTTAGTCTATATGCAGTTAACTTACTATAGACTTCCTAATTTAATCCTAATCCTTAGTTCTAAACTAGCTATAATAGTTCTCTACTGTTAGTAATAGTAATTAACTATCTATTCTTAATATAACAGTTTCAAACTGCTCTAAGATAGTTGGTGTTTACATCCTAATCAACCTAATTACTTCCTAGAAAATAGTTCCTAATAGTTCTTATATAGTTTATTACTGTTACCTAATTATCTTAATTAACCTAGACTAATCTACTATTCTAATATAGTTCTCTACTATTTCTAAATAGTTTATTCTAGACGTTCTAGTCTTACTATACTTATATAGTTCCTTACGGTTTATTACTATTTAAGAACTATCCTATATTACTTTAGTATTAAGTAAGTAACCTAAGCTAAGTATTAAGAGCATTCTTACTATATAATAGTATAAGCTTTGCACCTAAGGCTTCTAAAGCTTAGGGGGTAGAGCTTATAGTACTAGTCTAAATAGTTCTAAACTATTTAGAACTATTCCTAATCTATTCAACCTGCTATACTATATACACTATTCCTTATAGTTATTAATAGTTCTTTTATCTTACTAGCCTTCTAGCTAAGCTAAGGGGGTATATTAAACCTATAGTACTAAACAGTTCTCTACTATTCTCTAGCCTTATCTAGCCTAGCTTTAGCCCTTTGCCTATATAGTCTAGCCTCCTAAGCTTTACTACTCTATATATAATTAATTCTTTTTTCTCTATGCTCTTAGTGCTTAGCTATCTAATAGTCTTAAACTAAACTAATTTCTATAAAATCCCTTACTTATTATTTACTAATATTTAGGGTCTTTTTAATACCTTATTAGTTTTAGGTTATTTCTTATAATCTTATTTTAGTCTTCTAATAATCTAGTACTCTACTTTAAACTTTAAGCTCTAAGTTATACTAACTCTTCTATATCTTACTCCTAGCTTTAGATGTAGGCTTATAGCTTACTAATTCTAGCACTCTATAAGTCTAGGTTAGATTAGCTCTTTTATATCCTACTCTAAGTTTTAAATAACGTAAAGTACTACTAAGATAGCTATACTACTAAGATAGCTACTTTTCCTTAGCAATACTAACACTATACTGCTTACAAAATACCTTAACAACTAAACGCGATACTTGTTTAACAAGAGGGTAGGATTAAGCTTACCCTTCAAGCTTACTATTTAGGCTAATTTACAAGCCTCCGACATGCTGTAGCAGCTTTTAACGTCCGCTATTAGAGCCTCTCTAACTGCCTTAACGGAATCACCTTTTGCCTAATAATGGTACTAAACTGTTTGAAACTATCCTTAACTAAAGAGGACACGCTTCTTAAATACATCCTTGACCTTAATTCGCGAGGATTTGCGCCTACGTTAGGCAAAGTATCGGATATGGTGAATAAACTACTGCGCAAGTAGGGTAGTAAGCTAGTAGGCCTTAACTAAGTAGAATAGTTTATAAACTATTTAGAATAGTTATAAATAGTTTAGAACTATTTAAAGGACTATTAGAGAGCACTACAGGAAGATCCTAAGGTAGTTAGCGCGTAGTTTAAGCTTGTAGAGGATACTAAAGCTACGTATAGTATACATGATAATAATATATATAACTTTAATAAGACTAGCTTTTAGATAGGTATTATTAGCTCTATAAAAGTAGTTACTAGCTTAGAGAAGTAAGAAAGGCCTACAACAGTTTAGCTAGGTGATAAGAAGTAGGTGACAGATATCTAGAGTATATATTTAAATAGTACATTTACCCTGCTATTTATTATATATAAAGGACGCGTCTATATCTCTTCGTAGTACTAGGAAGCTAATATACTATATAATTAAAAGCTCTTAGTCTTAGAGAATAGATAGATAACTAATAAGTATAATCTTATGTAGTTGAAGCACTTTAACGCGTATATAAAGGCGAGAACTATTAGCGTCTATTAGTTGCTAATTTTAGATAGCTACAAAAGCTACCTAAATTAAGATTTTAAGGATTATTATTAAGATAATAAGATTCTTACGCTCTATATACTACTATACTCATCACACATCCTCTAGCTACTTGATGTAGTGTTATTCTCGCCGCTTAAGCGTAAGTACTCTAAGATTATTTAAGGCTTAGCGTAATAGCGCGTCTTTTATATTAATAAGGAAGCGTTCCTACTAGCCTTTAAAAACGCGTTTTTAAGCGTATTTATAGTTTAGAACTATTAAAAAGCCTTTAAGGTAATAGGGCTAGTCCCTCTAAATACGCAGATAGTACTTAATTACCTTAATATACGTATACGTACCTTACTAGGACCCCTACTACTAGAGACGCTATAGCTATTAAGGACTCTAAGTAATACACGTGAATTTAGCTTATAGTTAAAGTTTATACGTAATTCTATTACTTAGTCACTATGAACAGCATAGGATAGGCTTTTATAGCTTATTAAAGGCACTAAGTTAGTGCTGCATAATACTACGCTTATAAAGTCGCGCATTAAAGAGCTTAAACAGTAACTTGCAGCGGTAACTAAGCGTAAAACACGTAAACGCAAGTATCTTTAAAAGGGTAGCACTATAAAGTTTAGTCCTATAGCAGACTAGGTTAGTTCTAAACTGTTAGGAACAGTTTAGAACCGTAAAAGGGCAAGGGTAGAGGGTAAAAGCAAGGTGCGACAACTGTGACAACTAGGTATTTAGCGCTGTGGCAACTGCGGTAAGACTAGGCATAACGCGAGAACTTATCAAGCTAATAAAGAGGGTTCTTCTAAGTCAGAGGCTAGTACTTAGTATATATTTTTAGATAGCGATGCAGACGATAATGATGATACAGTTGAGTAAGTTAGTATTGCTAAGGAAAAGTGGCTATCTTAGTAGTGTAGCCGTCTTAGTAGTGCTTTACGTTAACGTATTCTACTACTAAGCGCGCTAAACCACCAAGACGGCTACTTTTGCTTGGCAAGGAAAATCAAACCTTAATATTTTCTTTTAAAATTTTAAATCTAGATAAATATATATATAATCTAGTAGGTATTAAATTTATATAGCTATAGCTTACGTAATGTGGTAGTTATTAGTAAGAGAAGATATCTTAGGTAAAACCTACCTTTACCTATAGATTAATAGCTAAACGTTACTAATAGGCTATATGACTTTTAGGACTTACTTATTACTATATTAGTTAGTAGCTATTAAGTTATTATAGCGTGCAGCCTAGATTTAACGCTATTATAGTAGGTAGAAGGTGTGGGGTATAAAAGATTAGAAAACCTTCTAAATAAAGTTATATATATTAGAAAGCTATACTTTCTTCTTAGCAGGAGGATAGTATATACTAAATAAAGCTATATATAAGTTTAAAGTAAGTAAATACCTCTAAAACTAAAGATCTAGCTTAGGAAGTAGAGGTTTTTATAAAAATACGTACACTGCCTTATAATATAGCTTATATAAGCTATTTTCTAGTAGCTAACTATTTATATTACTTTTATATATATATATATATAAAGATTATTAAAAGAAAGAAAGTAAAAACATCTAGCTAGATAAAATATTTAATTATATTTTTCTAATTTTAGGAATCTCTACCCTCCCTACGCTATTTCTCTAATAGGTCTAGGCTGCACGCTA
>ML976996.1:304885-324219 GCA_010015675.1 Byssothecium circinans | reverse complement strand
TTATTAAGATAATACAGTTTGATTTTCCTTGCCAAGCAAAAGTGGCCGTCTCGGTGGTTTAGCGCGCTTAGTAGTGGAATACGTTATAGGCTTACTAATAATTATATAGCTTACTAATTCTAGTACTCTTTAAGTCTAGGTTAGATTGTTTCTTTTATATAGTACTCTAAGCTTCCTATATAGGCTTACTAATAATTATAGTTTAATTATAGTTTAGTATAGTTAATTACTATTTAATAGTAGTTTATTTATAATTTATAATAGTTTATAACGTATTCTACTACCAAACTGCCTAAACTACTAAACTGCCTAAAATTCCTTGGCAACACTATTACTATCTTTAACGTGAAAATGCCTTAACTATACTAATTAGAACAAGACTAACACGAAGGCAGGCTATAGCTTACCCTTGCCGCATATAATAGAGGCTAATTTAATAGCTACTGACGCGCTGCTAAGGCCTTTAACGTCAAACATCGCGTCCTATCTAAATAAGCTAGAGGAGTACCTTTTTAACTAGAAATAGTTCTAAATAGTTTAAAACTATCTTTAACTAAAGAGGAGACGATCGTCTAATACATCCTCAACCTTAATTCACAAGGATTTGCGCCTACGTTAGGCGAAGTGTCGGATATGGCGAATAAACTACTGCACGAGCGAGGTAGTAATAAAGTAGGCATTAACTAGTTAGCATAGTTTGTAAACTATTTAGAACTATTAAAGATAGCCTAGAACTATTTAAAGGACTATTAAAGAATACTATAGAAAGATCTTAAAGTAATTAGTGCGTAGTTTAAGCTTGTAGAAAACACTAAAATTAAGTATAGCATACATGATAATAATATTTATAACTTTAATAAGACTAGCTTTTAGATAGGCATTATTAGTTTTATAAAAATAGTTACTAGCTTAGAAAGGCGAGTAAGGCCTACTGTTGTTTAGCTAGGTAATAAAGAATAAGTAATAGACATCTAAAGTATACGTTTGAATAGTAAATGTACCTTACTATTTATTATCTATAAAGGATGCGTCTACATCTCTTCATGGTATTAGGAAGCTAATATACCGCGCAATTAGAAGCTTTTTATCTTAGAAAATAGATAGACGACTAATAAGCTTAGCCTCACGTAGTTAAAGCACTTTAATGCGTATATAAAGGATACTGTAGTAGGCGTTTATCAGTTACTAATTTTAGATAGCCACGAAAGCTACCTAAATTAAGATTTCAAGGATTATTGTTAAGATAATAAGATTCTTATACTTTGTATGCTAGCGTACTTATTATACATCCTCTAGCTACTTGATGTAGTGTTATTCTCGCCGCTTAAGCATAAGTACTTTAAGATTATTTAGGACTTAGCACGCTAACGTGTCTTTTATATTAATAAGGAAGTGTTTCTACTAGCCTTTAAAGACGCGTTTAAAAGCGTATTTACGGTTTAGAACTATTAAAAGGCCTTTAAGGCATTAGGGCTAGTCCCTTTAAATGCGCAGGTAGTGCTTAATTACTTTAATGTGCGTATACGTACTCTACTAGGACCCCTACTACTAGAGACGCCGTAGCAATTAAGAACACTAAGTAATACACGCAAATTTAGCTTATAGTTAAAGTTTATACGTAATTCTATTACTTAATTACTATGAACGGCGTAAGGTGGGCTTTCGCAGCTTATTAAAGGCGCTAAGTTAGTGCTGCATAGTACTGCGCTTATAAAGTCGCGCATTAAAGAGCTTGAAAAGCAACTTAAGGTAATAACTAAGCGTAAAATATGTAAGCGCAAGTATATTTAGAAGAGTAGTACTATAGAGTATAGTCCTACAGTAGACTAGAATAGTTCTAAACTATTAGGAACTATTTAGAACTATAAAAGGGCGAGGGTAGAAAGTGAACATACAGTGCGATAACTAGGTGTTCGCTACTACGGCAACTATGGTAAGGCTAGGCATAACGCGAGAACGTGTTAAGTAGATAAAAAGGGTTCTTCTAAGTCAGATGCTAGTACTTAGTATATTTTTTCAGATAGTAATATGGATGATAATAATGATGAAGTTAAGTAAGTTAGTGTTGCTAAGGAATTTTAGGCGGTTTAGTAGTAGAATACGTTAATAGTTTAATACTATATTTTAATAGTTATTTATAGCAAATCTAGCTACTTCTCTTTCCTTATTCTACTATTTTCTTACTAATAGACTATTATATGCGCCCTATAGACTTTACTATAAAATAAAGTGTATAGAATACTAGAGGGTATAAGGCTCTAACCTATAATTAGAAGAAGGCTAATAGGATAAAGAAAGCGTCTAGATTACTCTATAAAAGAGTAATAGAATAGTTCCTAACTATCTAAAGAATAGTTTAATACTATATTATATAAAGAAGAACTAAAAACTAATAGTATTATATAGTAGGTAATAATAATAATAATAATCTCTAAAAGCTGCTTAGGTAAAAACTAATAGCTTAGGCTAATAATATAACTATAGGCGTATCCTTACACTATATTAATATTAACTAAGCTAATATTAACTAAGCTACGTAAGAGACTAAATCTACCTGCTATATTAGAAAAAGCTCTTAGAAAGTAACTAGTTAAAGTAGAACCTAACTTCTTTATACTTGCTACTAAAGCTTAGAAGCTATTAGGCCTAAAGCAAGTCTTTACTAACTATAATAAAGAGATAGTAATCTATAAGGAAGATATTAATAAACTAAACTCTACTATATCTAAGGTAGCAAGTAGAAATAAAGTATAGAGTAATAAAGAAGACTCTACTAGCCCTACCTTACCTAGTAGAATATAGGGAGCTAAGTAAAAGTAACTATAAAACCTATTCTTATAACTAGTAAAAGAGAAACGTACTATTAAACCTAATAATTTAATTAACTCTAGTAGAATTAACCTAGCTAAATTTAACTATAAAATAGAAGTAGAGATATTAAGCATACTAATAGGCCTATATAGATAAAAGATATTAGAAAATATAATAAAAGAAACCTACTATAAAAATAAGACTTAGTAGGACTTTAGAAGCCTTAAGGATAAAGTTACTCCTTTTAATAATCTAATTACTTTCTTTAATAACTTGTTTACCCCTTTTAAGGATGACTAGGATAACACCTTTAAGAGTTTTCCTTATAGTAAATTATCTAAAAATAAGTATCTTTAAAAATCTTACTAGAAGAGTGCTTTACTTATAGAATAACTACTTTCTCTAAATAATAATAACTACTCTACCTAGTAAACTATAATTACTAGTCTTAATAATAGTAATAACTCTATATAGTAATTCTACTAAAGGAGCCCCCTAGCTATAGAAAATAACTATACCTAAAAATAGATTTTATTACTTTTACTCTATAGTTTTTATTTTATAGCTTGTATTATACTACCCTTATACCTACCCTTACTCCTAGGTATATAGAGACTGCTATATTAGATAAAGGTAGTAGAAGGCCCTATTACCCTAAGACTATTCTAATAGTCTATACTATCTATACTATATTATCTAAACTACTATATAGACTTAGGCCTAGTAGGAGATCTAATAAGAAGGTATATATAGGTTATCTAGAGTTTAGCTATTAGGAGTTTAATATATTAGGAGTTAGTAAAAACCTACTAGGCTAAAATACTTATAGTAGTCCTCTTATCCTTTTATTACTAAGAGCCTTAGGGGTAGTATTATAATAGATTAATAGACCTACCACCTAGCGTAAGCCTTAGCAGGTTAGTTATATAAGCCTATTAGGCTTCTCTATAGAATACTAAATTAATTATCTATTATATAACTATAAACTACCTATAACACCCTACCTTACACTTACTATTATAGCGTTAAACCTAGGCTGCATGCTATAATAACTTAATAGCTACTAACTAATATACTAATAAGTAAGACCTTAAAGTTATATAGTATATTAGTAACATTTAGCTATATATCTATAGTATAAGGTAGGTTTTAGCTACTAATACTTTATAGGTTAATAACTATTTTATTACGTAAGCTAAGGCTATAAAAATTTAATAACTATTAGAATATATATATATCTATCTAGGTTTAAAATTTTAAAAGAAAATATTAAAGTTTAGCTTTATTATTAAGATAATACTCTTTGGTTTTTGCTGCTAAGCAAAAGTAGCCGTCTTAGTAATTTAGCTGTCTTAGTAGTAGAATATATTACTAATACTTTATTAACTTAATTATATACTAGATCTCTCTCTATAATACCTACTTATACCTATTATAACTTATACTAGACGTACTCTTAATACTAGCCTTAAGCTATAACTATAAGTATATATTTAGTAAGATTAGTAACCTTTTAAAGCCTTATTAGTAAAAGATAAGTCTATAACTCCTTATAGCTATTACATATATACGCGCTTAGTTTTAATATAGATATAGTAGTACCCTTCTAGTAGAGGTATTTAATAAGAATATTACTAACGCTATTAAAAATAAGTTTAAATTAACTAGCTAGGATGTATATAATAACTCTAAGTAGTATATAATTGTATACTATTTAAATAGTACTAAACTATCCTTAATAGTACTAAACTATTAACTACTCTATTTACCTAAAAGTTAACTAAGTTAACTAAGTAAGTAAGTTAAGTCTACTATAAAAGTAACACTAAGTTAAGCAAGTTAAGTTAACGCCTTATAAACTCTAAGTAAGTTAAGTTGCGACTCTAGACTTGCTTAACTTGTTTGTTAACATGTCTGTTCAAGCCTACATCATTACGTTTATTCGCCCCTATGCGACGTAGATAATGGTAAGTTTGCTACTGGCAGTCTTCACTCTAGCTCATTGAAGCTACCTACTGACGAGGATAGGCGCCTCAGAAAGGACTCGAAAGACACAGATCCACCGCTTCATCGTTCCTCCATCGCCAATTCACCGCGCTTAGTCTGTCTCCCAGTGATGTTGGTGAAGAGTCGGCAGAAGCCTTGCGTGGCCCTCATGGACTAACTGTTCTACACAATCCGGCCGAGCCCCTTATCGACTTCGTTTTCATCCATGGCCTGCGTGGTGGCTCGCGAAAAACCTGGAGTAAGATGTCGAATCCAGCTCATTTCTGGCCAGCAGCCTGGCTTCCTATGGAGCCGTGCTTCCGCAATGTTCGTATTCATACCTTCGGATACAATTCGGACTGGGGCGCCAGGAAAGGCAGCTCTGTAACGGTACATGACTTTGGTCAGGCCTTGTTGGCCGAGATGTATTCCTCACCATCCATCGGTGGACAAGACAATGACACACCCATCGTCTTCGTTGCCCATAGCATGGGCGGTATCGTGGTCAAGAAGGTTCTGGTACTCGCGAAACAAGATCCCAACTACCATAAACTAGCAGCACGCATCCACGCCATGTTCTTCCTTGCGACTCCTCACCGTGGGTCCGACTGCGCGCCGCTTCTTCGCAATGTTTTGCAGCTGTCTCAGATGCATGGAAGCAAGGCCTATGTGGAGAACCTCGTGCCAAACTCCGAGGCAATTCAGACCATCAACGACCAATTTCGCCATGTGTACCAAGACGTTCAGCTGTGGTCGTTCTTCGAAACTGTGGGGACTTCTTTAGGTCTCATAGTGGAGAAAGACTCCGCCATCCTAGGCCTTCCTGGCGAGAGAGTGCAGCTACTAAACGCGGATCACCGTCACGTATGCAAGTTTGATGATCCCTCC
Organism: Byssothecium circinans; assembly: GCA_010015675.1. Lineage (NCBI taxonomy): Eukaryota > Fungi > Ascomycota > Dothideomycetes > Pleosporales > Massarinaceae > Byssothecium > Byssothecium circinans. Next base: position 318,534 of record ML976996.1, on the reverse strand, counting down.
GATAGCAATTACTGTACATTGCGTAACGCTTTCAGCTCAACTATATCTTCAATTGAGCACACGTGGTTTTCCGCACGACGAGAGGAACATCAGAGCGATATGAAGCGACTGTCGGACTATCTCGGCTATTTGGAAAGACCCGAGGCAGAGCTATCTACACTGTCAGATCACCAGATAGAAGGATCGTGCGAATGGTTGACGGACAAGTCATCATTCCATGCTTGGAGGGAGGGCTTTGAAGGCGTTTCCAGCGTCTTATGGCTACGAGGCGATCCTGCTACGGGCAAATCAACAGCCGTGGCCCACGTTATCCGCTGCCTCGAAAGCTCGAGCGCCGAATGCTCTTTCTTCTTTTTCAGACACAACATCAAGGGCAAATCAACCGTATCAGAGTTGCTGTGTTCTTTAGCATGGCAAATGGCTTCATCTAACTCTGTTGTGCGCCAGAAGTTGCTTGGGATGCAGGACGAGGGGATCGCGATTGACCTAGCAGATCCAGCGACTCTGTGGAGAACCGTCTTCCTCTCTCGTATATTCCGTACCGAACTTCGACAGCCGCACTTCTGGATCATAGACGCGCTCGATGTGAGCACCGATCACTCTACACTATGTCATTTTTTTTTGGCGAAGATTGGCCGAGAGGTTAGGCTGCGTATATTCATCTCCAGTCGACCAGACCTAACCATGGAACGACTGTTCTCCCAAGAGAAGGTGACAGTGACTGTTGAAAGCACATCCCTGGAAACTTCACGGAAAGATATAAGGATGTATCTTGATGCTCACGCTGAACACCTTCCTGCGGGAAGCGAAGATGAACGCAACGAATTGGTGTCTCGGATCCTAGACAAGTCGAACGGCAACTTTCTTTGGACGTCACTTGTCGTTCAAGAACTCGAGGATACCATAAGTCAAGAGCGCATCGTAGATATACTTCAGTCCGTCCCAAAGGGGTTGAAGATCTATATTCTAGAATCATTCGTACCATCGCTACGCGCAATAGAAACGGCGATGTTGCCAAGTCAATTCTGAGATGGGTCGCATGTGCGTCTCGCCCTCTCACGGTCGACGAACTACGAGAAGCTCTTTTTCTGGATATCCAACAGACAGTACCGCAGGTGGATAAGAATGCCGGGGCAATCTGTGGCAACCTCGTCTATGTGGATAGTATTGGTCGCGTTCATGCGAAGCATCAGACGGTGAAAGATTATTTGTTTCGAAACCAGGTGGCCAATGATGCAGATCTCGTCTTTGATCGGGCTAAAGAGCACGAAAGGATTGCGGAAATATGTCTTAGCTTCCTTTGCAGCGACGTCATGAAGACCGTACGTTATCGTCGAACGAACATGCATACTCGCGATTCTCCTCGACCCCCATTCGCCAACTATGCGATTTCGTACTTTTCAGGCCACCTTTCCAAAGCAAGTTCTTCCGACGATCGTCATCTGATCGCCCTGAACCAATTCTTTCTCACCAATTCTTTGACCTGGATCGAGCTTGTCGTATCACAGCATGATTTAGGATCATTGACAGAAACTGCAAAGAATCTCAAAGTCCTCATGGAACGACGAGCAAAGTATCGCTCGCCATTGGGAAAGGAGGTTCAAAACGTATTAGAATGGGCCGATGACCTGATTCGCCTTGTCGCACAGTTTGGCAGAGCCCTTCTATCAACGCCTTCAGCCATACATTTCTTGGTACCTTCCGTGTGCCCCTCTGGTTCAATCATATTCCGCAATTTTGCGAAATATCCAAGGCCTCTGAAGTTGGTTGGGCTCTCTCAGACTTCGTGGAACGACAGGCTGTGTTGTATCATGTGTGCGGAAGCGCGAGTACTGTGCATCGTTTGCGATGTTAACAAATTTGCGATTGGCTTGAACGATTGTTCCGTCCAGGTTTACCACAGCAGGACGTTCCAGAAGATCTTTCACTTTGCTCACGGCGAGCTGGTCCGCTGCCTCGCTTTCTCTCGTGTGAAAGGCTTTCTGGCGGCTGCTAGCCGACGGATAGTCAACGTCTGGGACTTGAGAAGCGGTCTTCACATGTGGAGCGCGTCACTGAGTGACCAACCGTTGGCATTTGACTTCACTGAAGATGATGCAGCCTTGATGGCTGGTACTCGGGACAACAAGATGATATTTTGGAACGCCGCAAATGGAGAAGAGTTGAAATCCATCGCAAGGTTTTCGGACTATGATGAAGATGAAGGTACACCCTTCGGACATGGCCAGCCACCAATTCACGCAGCGTTCTCCCCTGGTCTCGGTCTACTGGGTGTTGCCTATCGAATGCGCCCAATCACGTTCTGGGAAATCGAGAGCTGTAACTTTGCAGGCCAATACGCCAAGATTGGCGCAGGCTACCACGAGCCTTTTGTTCATGCGTTTCTCTTCAATCCCGTCCCGGATATTTGCCTGGCCGCTGTCGCTTTCCAGACCGGTGATATTGTTGTTTTGGATCCATGGTCTCAGAATACCCAGGCTATGGTTGATTGCGACTCTTCATGCCTCGCCGCGTCCCCCAACGGCACAATACTAGCGAGTGGTGATAGTGAGGGTGTCATAAAATTGTTTGACTTCGAGACATTGCGTCTACTCTATCAGATCAATTCGCATGAGGAGAACATCCGATCGATAGCCTTTAGCACGAGTGGTCTTCGGTTCTACGATATTCGCGCCGATCATTGCAACGTCTGGGAGCCTTCGGTTCTTGTCCGACGGGTTAGTTTTGGAGATGACTCAAGCATAGATCAGAGCGACAGGGTAGCGGATGAACCCCATTTCACGACAGCCCGTGCTACGGGCGAGGATCAAGAGATTACAGCTTTTGCGACACATCACGACGGAGAGTTCATATTCTGCGGTTTCGAGAGCGGGGCCGTGAAGATGTACTCTACTGCTCACGGAAAACACGTCCAACATGTACTTGAGCACCCCGGTCGTAGCGCAATACTGTTGCTTCGCTGGAACGAGAAGGCGGATCTTCTAACGAGTGTCGACCGCGCCGGGGGTATTATCATTCACCAAATCTCTAGGAAGGGTCACGGCAAGCCGCCATTTGCGGTGCAAAGCAAAGTCTTTGAGCTCAAGTCGCCCTCTGCCGTGCGGCAGCTTCTTCTGGACCCTCTAGGGAAGCGCATGCTATTGGTGAATAGCCAAGAGACCTCACTGTGGGATCTTCAATTTGGGCAAACGATTTGCGAGAATCCAAACGAGGAGTCGCATACGCTGCTCTGGATGGTGCATCCGCAGGAATCCGAGCTGCTTCTTCTAATACGTGACGGGATGCAAATTCAAACGTACTCTTGGAAATCTCTTGAACTACAAGGCCAGTCAGAAATTCTCACGCCGGAACCCGCTTCTTCTCAAGAGCTACGAGTAGATTGGGCCAGGATGTCCTCATCCAGCCGGCACATATGCGCAATGCTAAGAGACAGTTACAAGAAAGGCACTCGATCTATTCTATGTGTGTATCCATGCGAGGTCACCTCAGCGCAGCCTGGCTTGAGGCCCATCGCAACGTACAACGATCTAGCAAAGAACATCAAAGCAGTGATAGGGTGCCACAAGGCTATGCTACTTTTCCTTAACCATGAAGACTGGGTTTGCTCTTTAAACATCGACAACGCGCGCCAGAATAATACCTACACGAAGCACTTCTACATCCCACAGCAGTGGCAGGGCAGCCGAGCTACTACAACGCAAATGCTTGTTACGAAGAAGGGGCACGTAGTCCTCGTAAGCATGGACGAGCTTGCCGTCTTTCACGGTGGTTTGGATTTTGAAGAGCAGGTGGAGGTATCACAAAAAGGAACGGCTGCATCTCCGAAACTTCTTGACCGACCTGCATTTAAGAAGGGACATTCTAGCCCTCTGTAGGCTAGCTTATGCTTTGTACTTAACTCCGAATCTAGACTGCTTAGGCGTATGGTCATATGGAAATTATGTGAAAAATCAATCGCCTCAACACAATAGGCCGGTTTAGACCAAGAACAGCTGCGCTAACACATTCTACCATCATTGCCGTTCATTAGCTATCATTGCCATCTATCAGCTATCATTGCCATCCATCAGCTATTATTGCATCTCAAAGCGTACTCCCACCCATCTGCAGCTCTCTCGCTGCAATTAACAACAGTTCCATTAGCCCCCTATTGTTTGTATCTACAAAGAGGCAACGACCCATCTCACTTCATTTCCGTTTAAGTGGCTACTTAATCGCTTACCCAAATTCTTTAACCGAGCATGCGCTTACTTCTAAGGCACGATTAGCAACGTCAAGATGACGGGAAAACATCCACCCTGTGCGGGGTAATCCCCTTGGAGAGCGTTAATGACAACGGTTAGCGAAAAAAAAAAAAGTTCTAACGTAAAGCTGTCGGTATGCCAGCCACCTCACAAATCCGCGTATTTGGTGGGGTGGTTGGCATTATCATTATAATGAACATCCTCAAGTCATGGACTTGGGGAAACTAGGAACCTAGCGCGCTTATTGAGCATATTTATTTCTCAGAGCGACACAGTGAACGTTTGTAAAATAACGCAGCTGTCAAACGGCATCTCAACCATACTTGTTTGAAGCTATGATATGAAAGTTTGAACGCTCAATACACTTTCACCCTCTTTTAATGCAGGCGAAAAATAAGCGCTAATTAACCATGTTCGAATTTGCTGCCTCCCAGCACACTTTTCCAAGGTTAGATGGCATCGACGTGCTATGCCCATACCGAGACAACCTTGGGAGGATCAGCCGCACACTAAACCATCCACGTCCATGCACCCTTATTAATCATCAGCTATTACTGCAGCTCAAAGCGCACCCCCTTACCCATTCGTTCTTCCCCATCTCTACGCATCTGCTACTTGGTCGAATGCCTTCAAGCTCTATATTTTCGTATACAAACTATAGTCCCGTTTTGCATTACCTAGTAGTTCTCTTGTATGTTATGTGATGGGGTCCACTATCTAATGCAAAGGTCCATCTCACTTCGTTACCGTTCAATTGGCTGAGTAACCGCATACCCGAACTCATTAGCCGAGCATGCATCAACGACGACAGTATACGGTCAGATGGATGCATGTAATACATGCGCTTACTTATAAGGCACGATCAGCAGCGTCACGGTGATGAAAAATATCCACGCCTGTCATGAGTGATCACAGAGGTCAGTCTGGACAAGACCTAAAGACACCCTTGATGGCGTCATCAAGATGGTGTGATCTAGGCAGACTGTATCACGACCATCGCGAACTGGAATTTGTCGGCTTACAAAACAAACCTCTAGGTTGCCGTGAAGTGAGCCCCAAAAGAGCACATCAATCAATTAGAAAGCCACAATGTCCCATTCTAGAGACCACGGAGTAGCAGTATCCTACCGAAACCATGCTAGAAAGTGGCTATCGCGAGGTGAAGATCTAACACAAGCCATCTTCCGTGCATCTCTTCTGTATGACATACTGTGGAGGTCATGGCCCCTTGAGGTCTCTGTTATTCTACCCTTTGTAGGTGGGGTCTTACAACTGTGTTCTTCAAGGGATGTCAATATTTGATATGCTTTGAATGACGTGAGAGCCTAGACCAGAAGACTACGATCATGCAAGCAAGCGCCAGACTGTGCATATCGCTCAGTCATCACACAAGACGCATGCAAGTAGAGTATTGATGGTGGCCACTAGAGAACGCGCCACTTGAAAAATGACTCCTTGATCTGTGTCCCGCTGGGTATAAAAGAGGGCCATCATTCCCCACCTTCAAGTGAATCTCATCAAGCCAGCAAGTTTCTTCAATTCCTCCTTGAGTATTCCAACTACCAGAAGCTAAGAACGCCACCTTTTCATCATCATGAAGTTCTCCTATATTGCCAGCGCCCTTTTGGCTGCTCTTGCCTCGGCCCAGCCCATCCTCGAGCAGGAAAAGTTCCCCATGGACTACGCCAGCGGAAACATTACCGGCGAAGTGGCTCCTCAGCTTGTTTCGGAGCCTCTGACTGAGCGCGCGCTCACCAAGCGTCAAAACGTTCAGTTTAACATGTACACTTCGGGTGGTGAGATTCATCTCAATTCACATAGCATGAGGAATCTAGACGCTGATGATACCCTACAGATTGCTCGGGCGGCAGCATAGTGATCACGGCTGACTCCAGCGGTTCCAAGGGTGACTTCTCGCCCTCGCGACAGAGTGTCCGTATCAACCAGCTCACCAACGGATGGCACCTGACCCTGTACACCGGGCTGAGGCAGTCTGGTGTGTTGACGCGTTTCTTTGCCACCGAAGTCGGCGCGAACAAGTGCTTTGTCGGCAGCTGGCAGAGTTGGGGTCTGTTCAGCTCCTAGGAGAACAGACTGTGTATGAGGTGACCACGTGGGTGTGACGAGGGCGCCGGTGGAGTAGGCAAAAGTCGGTCGTAACAAAGGTGGCAGAGCGCCTCGTTCAAGTGGCAGAACGTATGGTTTCCATTTCTTGGGGAGGTTATTATCATACCTGTCCCTGCACTCCCGCTCGTTTGGGTGCACTTAACGTAGCTACTGAAAGAAATTAAAATCCATGGTACCAGAACGCATGCCTCTAAGAGAAATCACTGGGGCAGCCTAGATTGTGATACTCTTTGTTGTGAAGTCGCTTGCAAGCTATAAACAGATGTAAAAATCGCAAGTTATCGAGAGGTTCACACCTCTGGGGTTCAATAAGACCTCTGAAAAGGAGCCCCAGATAGCCATGCTGTACGACAGGAAAGTGAAAAAACGCTAACCTTTGAGCGATTTTTGAGATACGTTAGTTAATATGCACTCAAATCTCCTAGAGATCGTCAGCTCTGATACCACTCCGCTACCCCTATCTTTCGAAATTTGTCTCGGAAAAATCTCGATACATAAACGCTAGCTGTTTAGTGGATAAGGCTAAGGCCAACAAAGCTGTAGCAGAGAGCAACTTCCGTCACATTCCTTTGCCATAGCAATACTAGAGAGGGTATATATTTAATGTAAAGCACTACTAAGACGGCCACTCTTCCTTAGCAATACTAACTTACTTAACTTTATCATTATTATCAACGAAGTGTTAAAGTAGCCTAAATGTATCGTACTCGCTTCTTAAAAGGACTCACACGCGGGTTGTGCATAAGGTGCGAGCACCGCGTGGAGCTCTGGATCACTCTTACAATCACTGTACGCAATTTCCACACTTCCTGCTGCTGCGCAGCAGACTGTTAGGGAATTATTTGCGGATACGTATAGATAGCAATTGAGAGTTGTTCTAGCATTGCCAGCGGTTCAGGTTCTCTGTGTTGGCGCCATGATTGAACGGGGATTAGAAAAGTGGCGTAATGCACTGTAAACAGCCACTAGTATTCTTAGCCGCTGCATCGGAGTATTTAGGATTAGGAATCTGTCATCTCGACAAGAAAGGTAGCACCGGGCCACTTTCTTAGCAATCTTTCGAACAAAACTTTGACTAGGAAGCCCATCCACATCCATTACAATCGCGTTTCCTTGGAGCTTTTCCTCGACCTAGCCCCTGTCCAGATAGGTCTCTTCTTGTTCATAATTCTCATCAATAGTCGAACGCTTTCAAAGGGAAGAGGCATGAGGTCCTGAACCCCACCCTCAATCCCAACGGCATTACAATCCGGCATGAGATACATGACTGCCGTGCTAGGGCTCTGCAGCGCCTCGCTCTGTTCAATCATTCTTTTGCAAGCATCTGCCCAGAACATAAAAGTCTTTGATGCCTGCGGAAGACCATGGGTCACAATCATGTACTCGTGACACATGCCTTGCCATTCCGTCCATGTGACCTGAACGCCACAGCTTGCGGCCCTGGAAGCCACGACTGCATTACCGTCTCTCCCACGCTCCAGTTCACCGACTGCAAACCAAATAGGAGGTGCGCCAGTCCAGTCTCGTACAGCTGCAGGGCTGATAAGTTCGTGGTCAAGATTCACCGCTCGCGCATACGGGTGTTCGCGTGGGGGATTGCTGGGCCAGATGGAATCGGCCGGGAATTCGGGCCATAAGGCCGGTTGTAAAGGTGTCAGTATGTCAATAGCGTTCGGGTTTAGCCAGGAGGGAAGGCAGTCTGTTTGGTCGCACCAGCCCGATACGACAGCTATCCCGCCAGGAAGAGGCAAACGAACGCGTTGTCCGTGAAAGAGTATGGTGGGATCCGAACGTTTATTGAACTCCAACAGAAACTTCGCAAGACCAAAGGCTAGATTGGCGCCTGCACTGTTTCCTGCTAGCACGATCCTTGACGCTGCAATGGGTGGAAGAGAACCGTGTCCCGCAGCTGCAGTCGTAGAAGGATACAGCAAGCTTGCATATGCTAGTAGGACGTCCAAGATGGGTGCTGGAAATGTATTCTGTGGGCAAAGTCGATACGATGTGCTTGCCACCACAGCGCCCGTGAGACGCGCTAGCCGAACGGTTGAGACGCGGTACTCCGCTGGACTTGAGAAGCTGCCATTTAGGTCAGCAATATAAACATGGCTAAGAGAGATGGACGTACTAGAGCCCCCTGCCATGCATATAGAGAATGGCAGCATCGCCATAGTTCGCCCTATTCTCAGTACATTTCCCACGGATGAATTCGACACCAACGTCGATGTGCGAAATCCGGGCGGACGACATGAACTCGTGCTCTGGGCTTTTAAGCTGTTCGATCACCTTAAAAAGAGCATTCTTGAGGTCATTTTCGGGTGGTGCAGGGAAATTGGATTGTTCGATTACTGCGCCGCCTTTGGCGGTACGTTTGCCGGAAGACTGCGCTTGTAGTTGAGAAATAGGGACCAAGGGAAGCGAAAGATATGTGCGACAAGTGTTTCGGACAGTTTGTTGCTGCTCCTCAACGGTGGACATTGTTGTGGTAGGGTGATGGTGGATGGTACGGTATTCAAGGCTCGGGAGGGAGGTGAGAGGAGGCCTGTTGGAGTACCTGGCTTAGGTATCACCCCAGACGGCCGAGGCTCGGGCATCGACATGTGCTGGTTACACCAACACGTTGCTATCATACCAGTGACTCCAAGGCTCCAGATGTCGTTAATGCGGATATTTTTGGCACGTGACTTGCCCAGGAAATTCCAAGGTATGGTGTACTTTTTATTCGTTCGTCGCATTCAGCACCCTTAATGATTATTCTCTATTCATTCTCTATTTATTCCTACATGTATACCGTAGGTATGTGATGGAAACTACCGTAGTATATCGCGCCGCCCGAGATCAAACCATTCGAAGTGAAGACATCCAGAAAGAACTGAATAAGCTGGATAACAACTACAACCCACTGCTTGCTTGTAGCAAGCAGCATTTTCTGTAGCGACAGGCATCTGTGCATCGACAGTGTTATGGATGATACCTTCACTCCCGTGCAGTAGGTCACGTGCCACAGATGCCAGTATCACAAAGCCGTCTTCGTGGATCCCATATCCCATCCACGCTCCCGCCAAAGGCATACCAAGTACTCCGTTGATGCGCCACAGCTTCCTGGACACTTGCACGCTGTCCGAGGAAAATAGTGGATGAAAAGACTCGCAGGTAGCCTTAACTAATGATACGGGTCGCGGCGGGTTCATTGTTACCAATACGTCCCCGAGCTTACCGGTATCATCTAAGCGGTGAAAGCACTGCAGCCAGTTCATATCAAATGTAATCGCAGTCTTACCGCCCATGCTAGAGGGTGGGGCAGTGACTCCTTTGCTGCTCATATTCTCCACGGCGTGGGTGGGTTTCTCCATCAGACAATTCCATGAAGATTTTGCATCGAGTCTTCGTGGCAGCAGCTAAGCAGTTTCATCAGTACACCTTCGGCGATATCAGGAGTGTGCGTCCTCACTGCGGTATCGGAATGTAAGACGCAGATATTTCTACTAGTCTTGAAGGCGCCCAGGATCTTACTCTCCAACAGGCTTGCCTCATTCCTCAGAATTTCAAGAGCTTGTGGAGCATGAACAGCCAGCACCACATGATCAAACTCGGTAACCGTACCATCTTCAGTACGGAGGTTTACAGCGCCACCATCCTATCTCCTTAGCGACTTGGCCCTGGTGTTCAGGTATAAATGCTGGTGTGGTGGCATCTTCTTCAAGAAAGCGTCGATATACGAAGCTGAGCCATCTGGAAAAGTGCGCCATCTCAACCTGTGCCATAAAGTATCGAGCAAGCGTTGATTGGCCCATAAGAAATGTTAGCCTAGGTAAGCTTTGGAATTGGAATGCCGCACATGAAACCAATGAGGAATTTGGCGGGGAAGTTCCTCGAAAATTCCATCGGGTCAATGCACCATGGCGCGGCAACCATCGGTATCAGATACAGTTCAGCAAACTGTCTGGAGTAGTTAAGTCGTTCAAGATAATGGCCGATAGATTCCAACTGCACCCGATGGCATGTTTCATCCTGAAGTTGGGGAGTGGAATCTGCTGGTCCGGCGTTTTGCATTGGTGTGGTCCACAAAGCATTTGCTGAAGTGAGGTTGAATCGAAGTACATCAAAGCATAGCCTCCAAAACCATGGGCGAACAAGGTTAGACCACGACCCGAGATAGGCTTGCAAAGACCCACTTCCCCATTCGAACAACCTTTCATCGACAGACACGCCAAAAGACATATCTGTTGGTATGTTCGGAACGTCAAATTGGCGGAGGAATTCGCCGAATTTTGTTGTATTGTGCAGCCCATAGTTAGAATGCAGGCATACGCACCAGCACAAGGCAAAGTATTGACTTACGGTACGTTTCTTCATTCATCGCAATGAATCCGGTATCGACATTGACCACGACACCGTTGTTTTCTACGAAACGGTGTGGGCGTGTCCACCAAGCTGACTGTCTGCTTCGTATAGATGTACCTCGTAATAGGGATGGTTACTTAAGGTCTACAGGCATGATATTCCCGAAACACCACCACCCACAACTGCGATTCGCTTGCGTTGTCTTGCGAGTGGCTCGGAAGCGGAATGAGGCATCTTGAATAAAAGGTATACCGAATAACTTCAACACTGAAACCGGCATTTCATTGTTCTTTTTACGGCCACATAACCGTGGGTACGATAATAAAGCGCGCAGGTATATCAAAAGACGTATGTACCTTGACTTTGCCTCAAGTGCTGTGAGTTGAACAAGGCTTTCGGCCCCATGCAAAATGCCTAAACCTTGACGGGGTAACCAGGGTTTCATTTAAACGTTTCAATGTTTTAAATGTTTCAATGAAACTTTGAAACTAATTAGGCTTAGTTTTAATTAAAATAGGAATTTTAATTAGTTTAAAGTGTTTAAAACGTTTCAAACCAAAGTAATATAAGCTCGCTTAAGGGGTTAATTCGCGTAGTTTTCGCGTTCCTCGCCAACATCTCAAACGCGCCTCCCTTTTTAATTTTACAACCTTAATTGCACCACAACCTAACGCTCTACGAGCTTCAAACTTCATCATGGCCTCCGTAGTCACCGATAACCTTAGCGAGTTAAATTTAGAGCAATTTGACGAGCTCCTAGAGGCCCAACGCGACCGGCAAGAAGCCGCTGAGAAGGCGCTCGAAGAGATCGACGAATCTGGCAAGAAAAGGAAGCGTGGCGGCCGCGTAAAAGTACGCGCAGAGTGGGCGTACGCTCGCGAGCCTAGAGATGGCGAGCCGCCGCGTAATATTCACCATCATAGGCTCTTCTATTGCGGCCAGAAGACGAAGGGCCGTGATTGCAAGTGGTTTACCACGAATCTTGACCGAGCAGGTGAACATCTAGCTTCTAAACACTAAATCCACGTCGAGCCGAGCGAAGACGATCCTAAAAAGCGTGCCAAAGTTGGTATTGACACGCAATTGAGGCAGCAGGCGGCCGCCCAGCAGGGGCGCGATATCGCTCAGGAACGTTGCCTTAAGGAGGTCATTCAAGCGAACAAACCACAGATTGAAGAGGCCTAGAATCGCCTAATTACCGTGCACAACCTACCCATTAGTTGCGTTGAATGGCTAGAGCTTATTAACCTTATTCTTCTTATTAATCCCATGGCGAAGAAGGCTATTCCGGCCAACCGCAACGTCGCTAGCAAAGCTATCAAGAACAGCTACAATTCCCACTAGAGGTGCCTCGTCAAACGCATTAAGAAGGCCCGCAGCAAGCTCCACTTCGCCGTTAATGTCTGGTCCTCGCCTACACGCACGAATCTTTAAGCAATCGTCTGCCACTTCGTTAACGGCGTGGATGGCGGGCTTAAGAAGGCGCTGCTTAGCCTACCAGAACATCGCGATGGTCATGGTGGAGAGGAACAAGCGGAGGCCTTCTTAAAGGTTGCTGACGAGCTCAAGATTAACGCTGAGCAGATCGGCTACTTTGTGGGCGATAATCATGAGTTAAACAAGAAGATGATTAAGTTTATTAAGCGGTTATTTAAGAAGCTGGCAAAGGTGGACCATCTACGCGTTCGCTGCCTTAGTCACGTCATTAATCTCGCAGTTCACGCCTTCCTTTATAAGAGAGACGACGAGGCAAACGAGCTCTCGCAGCGGATCGAAAATTGGGAAGATCTCAACGTTGAAGATCTCACAGACGTCCTTATGCCAAAGGCGATCGACGATGACGACGACGAACACTTAGTGAAGTTCTGGAGGAAGTATGGGCCTATTGGCAAGCTCTATAACCTTGTCAAGTTTATTTGAAGCTCCAACGCTCGTTTCCAGGCATGGAAGAAGCTTGCTGGCAGGCAGATTCCTCTCGCCAACGCTACTAGGTGGAATAGTTGGTTTATTATGCTATTCACCGCCTTAAAAGAGCGTAAAAACCTTAACAGCTTTGCAGACGACTTCCATGAAGAGCTCCGCGATGATCTCATCCTTCATGACGAGTGGCTTCAGCTTATGGAGTATAAAGACTTCCTTCTCCCGTTTTAGCAGGCTACAAAGAAGGCGGAGGGCGACAAATCATCGCTTAAAGAGATCCTTCTCATGATGGATTTCCTCATCAAACACTTCTAGTACGCGAAGCTTAAATACATCGATTCCACGGCCACTCGCGCTCGCATAATCACGTCGTGGAGATCGTTCGATAAGTACTATAATATGACTGACCAGGTGCCAGCGTACGCCACCGCAATACTCCTTCATCCTTCCCTCCGCAAGGGCTACCTCGAAGAAGCGTGGGTAGATCTCCCTGCACGAGGCAAGATCAACCACGTCGATAACGCTCTCGAGAATGCGAGATCTCTCTGGAAGCCTCATAAGCCGAAGGAATCAAGCTTAAACTCGCGAGATCTTAGCTTAATGTCGCCTTACGAGCAGTACCGCTATAAAGCTCTCAATCGAGCGTCCCACAGCGATGAATTTGAGCAGTTTATCAAGGCAGATCCGATCTCCATCAAGTGCACGGCGCTCGAGTGGTGGCTCGAACCCACGTAGCAGGCGACTTATCCTCACCTCTCAAAGCTCGCAATTAATATCTTCTTGATCCCTCCAATGTCCGCAGAACCCGAGCGAATCTTCTCAGGCGGCCGGTGGCCGGTGGATTGGTCTCGCTGTAGGCTCAACGCCTCCACTATTGAACAACTCGAGTGCTTAAAGCAGTGGTTTCGCTCAGGGATCACGGCGAAGCTTAACGACGAGAGCGACGGCGAGGAGGGAGAAACAACAGGCTTAGATCGAGTGGCAAGCGCGCAGCTTACAGTCGCTTGGGAGTTC
>ML976996.1:159735-304685 GCA_010015675.1 Byssothecium circinans | reverse complement strand
CTTTTACCTCAAACACTACGTTTTGGTCTTCGAAATCGCCTCCCTTCTCCTCACCACTAAGAATCTATATACAATAGGGCAAATCTATTGAAACATTGAAACAATATACATTTTAAACAGCAATTAGATCTGTTTCAATTTTAAACGTTGGAAACGGACCTCAGGTTTCAGTTTCAAACGTTTCAATGCAACGCTGGGGGTAACTTTGCCTACATTTTTAGCCATGACGGCCTGTGTACTGCACAGTCGCCTATAGAAAGCTATTAGCTACTTATTAATTAGTGCACTACTTGGATAGAGGTCCTCCCTAAACCTATATTTAAATAATTAATATAACGTACTAGTTATAAGTTAGTATTAGTATTACTAAAGGAAACTAGCGCGCTTAATAGTACTTTATATTACGTTAACTAACTATAGCTATCTTAGTAGTACTTTATATTAAGCTAATTGACGTTAATAATAGAGTTAGTATTGCTAAGCAAGAGTAGCTAGTTTAATAGGGTGGCTGTCTTGATGGTTGCTTTACGCTATTGTAGATCTTGCCTTCTACTATTACGCGTTGCTGACGGTTCAATACAGTGCTTTAACATCATCGCAGATGGCATGGAATTGTTCGCCGTTAGCAAAGGTTTTGGACGCCACACCAAATTCATTGGTATCGACTCTCTGGTTCTAGCTCTCAAGTACATGCAACTTGTAGTACTCATGGCTGCGCTCGCAATTTACAGTATTAAAGTCAGCGTCTGTTTCTTCCTTCTCGCGCTGTTGCGTGATGTTCATAGGCGCTTCCGCATCTTCATATGGTCTTTGATGGCTTTTACAACCATATCGACATTTATCGGATTGTTATTGTGGGGACTGCAGGCACACCCTTTGGAGAGACTGTGGGACCCGCGAGTCAAAGGCACGCGACAACCATCGCAGCAATTTCTGACAGTCTTCTACATATTCTATGGTATGTGTGAGACACGTTAGATTACTGTGGAGAGAGTTATCCTCTAACGTGTGAGCCAGCATTCAACCTCTTCACCGATCTCATTTATTCGCTCACTCCAATTTGGTTTCTTTGGAACATCCAGATATCGAAGAGGAAGAAATACGCTATTTGGGCGATTATGGGGTTAGGACTACTGTACGGAACTCCCCAAGATCTCTGCGATCTTTTTCTCACGCGCTAATCCCTACTCTCGATAAGTCTAACAGTTGGCGTCATCATGTGCATTATATTTGCGCAGGAGATTTTAGAGACAGAGGACATTACTTGTGAGATAACCTCCCTAATATCCATGAAAAAGTCGCTGATATTTCTTGCAGGGGCGTTGATTCCCGAATTTATCGCTGACTGGTGAATCTGCATCAAAAGTGAAACTTGAACGGATTGCTAATGCTTTTCGTAGTACACAACGACATGTCAGCGGTATCATTGCTAATCTTCCGGCATTGTACACGCTCATAAGCAATAATCGTGGGGCATCATCAACCGCGGCATCTACAGATCGGCCTATCAATTTGCTAAAGCGTCTACAAAACCGCTCTGCGTCGGGCAAAAGCACGACGACCAGGCCAGAGCCGGAAGCTATTGCCTTCGAAAGCATTCAGAAATCACCAAATCCATACTCTTTGGATACCGGAACGGATGACAATATTCCTCTGAGGAGTAGAGGGCTGCACCCCGATGGATTTTAGCAGCATTGTTAGGGGGGAAATTATGGCAAAGGTCGAATCAACACTACGCATCTACAAAGCCAGTGTAGATAGGATATAAAGGTGAAGAAGGAATCATCAGTGCGAGTCAGTTGTCCCCAGATGGCGATATTCTGTTTGCAGTCTTATCAAAACCTCTCCGATCATTACTCTGTCATATAAGGAATTGAAATGTACTGTCTCACTTCGTCCCCTGGATTCTCCAACAATGAGAAAGATTCGTTCATTCACCTTTCATCGGCCTCCCACCTGTGCTCCTTACACAATCTTTCCCAGACACCAAAGCCATACTCTTCTTGCGTTCCCATTCACCTGCAAGCATATCATCGTCCACAGGAAGCCCATCTGCCTCTTCATCGGGAATGCGGCCCCCGCTCAGTCGCCGCATGTTGGCATCACCTGATGCCCGAATCAGGTACGCGACGCTATATCTATCACAGCCTGCCTGTGCTCCTGGCGGATACGTGACGCGATGGACATTCGAACGCAACACTCCGCCCGTCCACTGTACCATGGCATCCCCCATATTGACGATCAGGCAGTTTGGCTCGGGCTTAACGTATTCCCAGATCTCTTCGCTCCCCTCGTCTCTGGAAGATGACGGCCGAAGTATCTGTAGTCCTCCGATCACGCCCGCCAGAAGTGTTATCGTGCCCATAGCCGTGTGAGGCACTAAAGACGTGCGTCGGTCGGCTGCGGAGGCAGCAGCAGGGTATTTGATGAGGCGGAGTAGAGTTCCGGACTTTGAGGTTTGGCTTTGTTTGGAGAGGAACGTCGATGGTGGCAAGTCCAAACTCGTGGAGAGGATGCGGCAGATGAGTTCGACGATAGGTTCTGCGTGAGCGAGATAGGAGTTGAGAGCTGGCAAGCTCGAACGGATGGGAGGCGGATACTCTGGAGCAGGTGCTAGGCCGGTCAGTTCGTCTTGCGAAAGCATGAAGAATTCGCAGCGATCTGGCTGGTTTGTCTCGGTCTTCATGAAGCCGAGCGATTTGTATCTTGACGTATTAGCCCAGCTTTAAGTAAATCGAATAAAATAGCTTACCCGACAAGTCTGACTGGTGGCTTAGCGTGGTATTTCATTTTTTCATCCTCTGGAAGTGCCATCGTCTGCTTAGCTAGCTCCAGAAGGCTATCGACGTCTTGCACCAACGCCTCTCCTATCTCGTGGCCCGATAAATCTAGTAAGAAAAATCCGATCGAGCAGCAGCTTTCAAACAAGGCTTTAGACTCGTCGACTTGGTTTGCCAACAGTTTTGCCAATGAGATCTTGGGAAGTGCTGCTGTAGGGACATCCTCCGGAAAAGGAGGATAGTCGTGAAACTGGGCAGTGGACGCCATGATGCTTTAGCTGAGTAGGCTTGGTGAAGGTTGTGTGGTGTGCAGCAGCGTAGGATGCTCTTGAGGTGAAGAAATGTCGGGCAACAATGACAGTAGAGTTTTTATCACCTGGTGATGTGGGTGCCCAGGTGGGGATTCACATTATCCTCGTGTACGGCACAGTTGCGGTGGCACCTCCCGGATTGGTATCTGAGATTAACAAATCATGTCAAGTCCGATTGACCCCTTCTTCCGTAAGCAGCCTGCAACAACTAGCTCCAAAATATAACCCCTAATACCCGATCATATTGTTGACTCTATTCCAGCCTTTCCGCTGTTTTTGCATCGCTGTTTTTGGTGGCTCAGACCCCGAGATCTTATAGGAATTCCGAAAACTAGACACTCCCATGAAATCTCCATGGACAAACCATCCATTCTCTTTGGAAATATCTTGCGTATTCGCCAATTCCAAGTAGTAAATTCTTTCTGGTATTTCCTTCCTATGGTGGGCGCTCCCGCAACGTACAGCGACACTGGATCTTCCACATTGTTCTTAGACTTCGTTGACGCTTCTTGTTTGCTTGAATTCCAGGCTAGAGCATAATTACTCAGACCGTTGCATTGTTCTTGAAGCTATCGAACGCTCATGGTTTCGCAAGCCGGGAATGTCCTACCGCCCCGAGCCGCGTGGCACTGTGATTCCCTGGAGAGCTACCCACACTGAACGGTAAGCTATTCTGACTTTGAGGTTAGGCTCTGGCTTCGTTTATACAACAGTACGACTGACACACCGATCAACAGAGAGTTCTCACACACACTTTCCACGAGTACTTGGTATGGCTTGGCCGTACAAGTGAGCAGTACTCCGTCGTGGATACCGAGGCCTCTGGTGATGGATATATCCAGAAATACTTCCTGGAAGGCAGGATGCAAGCACCCAACCCAACCATTAAATTGAGCATTCACACCCCGGCATTTTACTCTTCCCTAGTGGGATACGACTTTATTATATCAGTCTTTCTGCGGGCTATTTTGTTGGAACCTTGTCCTGAGAACCAAACAGCGAGCTGTGCCGAGAACCTAGATCAACTACTGAGTTTAGTCGAGTCGGCTACTTGCATGGCGTACTTTGGAGAGGACTGGGTGGAAGCACAGACACCACTGACCTCACTTTTGTCTGGTATCAGTCGCTTGTTTCCTCTTAAATACTCTTCACCTACATATCTCGGGCGGAACCGGGCAGTACGCAAAAGCGAGGGAAACCAAACACGGAAAAAAGACAGAGTGCAGTATGGCATATTCCTGCTACCATTTGTCCGGCTATGCTGTACTGCAAGGTTGCAGTGGTGGTTCTACATTGCCTTGCTGCAAGTGTTAGCGTGGCGATTGGTGGTTAAGTTGAGTGGCGGTTGGTTAGCATGGGGTAGATAGTACTAATTGGACTCTTCTCTGTATCGCGAGGGCATTTCGATGTGGCTTCATTTTTGTGGGCTGGGTATAGCACTGTCGCTCGTTTCATATTTCTCGTAGGGCGAGGGTCTATCCAAATGCAATGCGCTAGGCATTCGCTTCAGTACAGTTGTCTATCATGGACTTCAGCATGTCATATCTGTCCGCAGCTTCTTCTACGGGCTTGAGTAAAGTTCAGTCTTAAGGAGCACGATGCAAGTTACGTAGCTGAACAAGATGTGGTCTGTTTCAGATTGAACTAACTAAGAGAGGAGAGTAACGTACATATAAGACGACCGATACACAAAGCAAAGCTACCAGTAGCAGCACTTCCCGAAACGCCTTCCATGCCAATCATTTTCAATAACCATCTACTTCCTCCTTTGATTCATGCCTAGAATTTGCACCATACGGATGAAGATGTTGAGGAAGTCGAGCTCCAGCGAGATGGCCTCATTTACGGCATCCTTGGGAATCTGACCCATCTCAGCCATCCGTGCGTGCTTCAGCACCTTCTGCACGTCGTACAGCGTGAAGCCTCCAAACACAGCCAGTCCACCGTACAGCCAGATATTCTCGGTCCACATCAATGTGCGCGCGGCGGTGGCAGGAACGACCATAGGGGCAAGACCGGAAAGAGCGACGATGGCGACACCGGCAAGGAGGGGGCCGCCGAGGTAGAGGTACTTCTCCTGCTTTGCGGTAGCGCCGACGAAGGCAATGGAGCCCATCATACCAGCTGTGTAGAGGCCGGCACGTGCGAGAATGGCGGGGTGCATGAAGAAGAGGGGCGAGAGGAGGAGGGCCTGGGTGACATTGAAGCCGGTCCAGAGGGCGTACTTTTGGATGTAATTGTCAGGACGGGTCGCCATGGTTCCGTACATGGTACCAATGCTGCCGACGAGACCGGCACCAAGCACCAGCCACGGGTTTGCGCTCATCAACCGGAAGCTCCATCCGTTCATGTGCAGTGCGCGTGCCGCCACACCGATGATTCCGACGCCCAGGCCTGTGTGCAGAAACGTGTCGTTGAGGTAGCGTCGCTCAAAGTCAGGCATGCCGCCATCCTCGCGCGTTTCGCGGTTGAAGATCAAGTTGATGCCGAGAAGCGTGGCGCCGAAGATGCCGGCACCGTAGATGAGACGTTGGCGCAAATCGCCCTGCGCAACGGGGTTGTAGGCAGCCTGCTGGTACGAGCGGCGGAAGGTGGTACGGAAGCGCAGCGCATTCTTCGTCGACGAGACGGTTGGCGCCTTGGGGGTGAAGAAGTTGGGATGCTGCTTGAGTGGCGTGCTGTGGAAGGCTCGGTGGGTGAGGGATTGCGTCGACTTGGGGACTGCCTGGCGCAGTGTCGCCGTGACGGCAAAAGGCCGCTGCAGGATGAAGGCCATTATGGGTGATGTGTCGTCGAGTGTTGGGCGGAGAGATGTTGGTGGTGTTGTTGAATACGATGACGTGCATATGAGCTTGAGCTTCTGCTGACTAAGTGCGAGGAATGATCGAGAAACGCCTTAACTCCAGGGACTTCGGACGACACGCCGCACGACAAGACAACGATAATGCCAGCAATAATAATGCGAGAATATGCTGTCCTCTAGTAGGTGGCTTGAAAAGCTGCATGCACGGAGGATAAATAGAGGGGACTCGCGAGCCAATCAGAACTGAGCAGACCCCCGTGCCATACCGAGCCGTGCTTATAGCTCCAGATGTCGTAGGCGACAGAGAGCAACTGAACGAGAATCCCGTTTCACATTACCTTTGTCTTCACTCAACCTCATTCGATTCGCATCAATCGTTTGACAAAAGGAGTTAAAGATATCGAACAACAGCCCATACCTATCATCCTTGTCACTTACCTCAAGCTGAACCCTAGCGTATGCACACGGCTTAGCAATGACCTTACAAAGATAAAACACAGCAAAATACAAGAACTGGCACGCGTGCCTCTGCGAAATGCCCTCCATCAATCACTCCATCACTCTACACAATGGCTCCTCAAGTTCAAGACCCACTCCTCTCCGTCGGCTCGCTCGTTCTCGTCACAGCCGCAAATGGACTGATCGCATCACACATCGTCGACCAACTTTTGCACTACGGGCACGCCGTCCGCGGTACGGTCCGATCCCATTCCCGCTGCGCGTGGATGACACCGCTGTTCCAACAACGCCATCCAAACTCACATCTCGAACTTGTTGAGATCTCTGACATCGGCGCTGCTGGATGCTACGATTCAGCTCTCAAAGGCGTCTCTGCAGTAATCCATACCGCCGCCGATACCTCGTTGTCAGATGATCCGGATGCGATATCCAAAGCTGTCAACGCCAATCTCAACATCCTCAAGGCAGCAAAGGATGCCAATAGCCACGGAGAGAAGATAAAGAGGGTAGTTTTGACGAGCTCGAGCTGGGCCGTGTTCTACCCGCAGCCGAACGTCAAGAAGGAGCTGACGCACGAGTCCTACGACACACATGCTGCTCAAGGTATGTGACTGAGTGTACCAACAAAACATTAGTAACAGTGATGTAGCACTTGCAGACCCAAACACGCCCAAAGAGTTCAG
Organism: Byssothecium circinans; assembly: GCA_010015675.1. Classification (NCBI taxonomy): domain Eukaryota; kingdom Fungi; phylum Ascomycota; class Dothideomycetes; order Pleosporales; family Massarinaceae; genus Byssothecium; species Byssothecium circinans. Next base: position 297,649 of record ML976996.1, on the reverse strand, counting down.
AGGTCTCGTGTCCTACGTAGCCAGCAAGACACGAGCCGAGCAAGAGGGCTGGGCATGGTTCAAAGAAAATGTCGACTGCGGCTTCACGCTCAACACCGTCAACCCTGATACTTGCATGGGCCCCGTTCTCTCACCCAAAGATCAGGCATACCCGTCCACCGTCGGCTTCATACGCAGTCTGTACGAAGGCAAGAATGCTGAACTTTTTGACTGGCTCGAGCCGCAGTGGTTTGTGGATGTGAGAGATGCGGCCCGCCTCCATGTCGCTGGGGCAATTTTGAATGGTGTCGAGGGCGAAAGGATCTTCGGGTATGCGGAGACTTTTACGTGGCCTGGTGTTGCGAAGGTGGTGGAGCAGGAGATGGGACAGAAGGTCCCAATCCAGTTGAAAGATAAAGGTGAGGATTTGACGACGGCACCGGCACAGAGAGAGAAAAGTGTACAATTACTCAATAGGTTGGGTAGAAATGGATGGGTACCTTTTGAGGAGAGCGTGAGAGCAAACATCCGGTGCTTTTATCCCAAGGCATAGTTTTCGCATAGGGTTTAAAGCAAGATGAGAATGGTAGCTGAATCGGTGCGATTGCCCGTTGTATATAACATAACATATCCAGATCAGGTGCTACCAAGCGAGTTCAACTTGATCTACAACTTGAACTGAATACTCCATCATCGCCGGCGAAGATAGGTGCGATACAAGAGACATCACCCGTAAAGCTATGGACGCCGGCTTGACAGCAACTCTTGAGTCCCGCCCAAGCGTAGGCGCAGGATCTTGCATGCAAGGCGACATTAAATATTCATCTAGGCTATATAGGGATTTTTGCGATGCCATCATTGGTGCTGTCATCGTTGGTCCCGAATCTCGTTAGATTATCTGTGTAGACTGTGTACTGAGTCGATGACGACTTGCTACAGTGGTGCGTTCTGAGATCGAGGAGGAAGCACTCTCGGCGGTGACAGGTACTGGGACGATTTTTGTGTTGTGGTGTAGGTGAGGAGATCAGGGGCGGTGACCTTTCAAAGTATTAAGGGTTTTTGTTGTGGATATGCAAGAAGAGCTGAGATGGTGAGCCTTTGAAGTATTAAAGGCGTGAGAATGGCTCAATACTAAATTATGAGACTTAAGATACTCCAATGTAGCGCAATATTGATCCATCTTTCTCTTCCCTACCGAAGAGAGCTTATCAGATGTCTTCGATATTTTAAGAGTTTATTCCTCTACCGCCCCAACCTACTGGCGAGGATACGGACCTACGATGTAGGGTTCTAAGGGGAAGACTCTATGGTAGTATTATTGCCACCTCAACATAATGCACACACGCCCAAAACCGGTATTCCCTCGCCCTCTGGCCTGCCTAGCATGCACATGGCCATCAGTGGACGTCGTAGGGACCAATGCAACCACTGCCAAGATCAGATATCGCGGTAAGTCCACAAGACTGTTTTTATCATTCTGGAGTAGCGGTAGCATCAATCCGAGAGTACCCTCTCATGGTTGGACTCAACGTAGCGCTTCTCCATGTGGTTAATCAACATAGATTGATTGCCGCCATATACACGGCGTGGCACGGCAGTGAGCATTAGCGACTACCGACTACCCGCCCCTGCACATTAACATCGCCGAAAGCGATATCAAGTGCACCCATCAGCATCCATCATCCTTTCCCCAAGTCCTCCAAATTTCTTCCCTTCTCTATCCAGGTCGCACACACTACATCCAAGATGCGTTCCTTCCTCCTCTTCGCGGTCACCGTGACCGCACAGTCGCTCCAAGGCCTCAACCACCTCCGCTTCGGCTGCTCGCAGATCACAGTGGAGCGTCTTGATCCTCTTGTAAATCCTGGGATGTTAGCCACGCCTCATGTGCACCAAGTTGTCGGCGGTAATGCGTTCAACGCGACCATCGACAACACTGATGTTTCGAAACTTGCTACGTGCACGACCTGCGGACCGGCTGATGATCTGAGTAACTACTGGACGGCGAACCTGTACTTCAAAGCGAGGAACGGGACCTTTAAGAGGGTACCGCAGGTTCCTAACCGGTAAGTGAAATATTCACGAGGAAGTGTTGGTATCGCTTTCTCAGATCGAAGGCGAGCGACGTGGAAATAGAAGTTTGTCACGAGTCAAATATTGAGACAGGACTGGAGAGTACGAAAGTTGAGATTCTGACTGGCCCGGTGGATAGGTTGCTCTTCGGAGACAAGTTTACTACCCAGACGTCCGGCGGTGTCACCGTGTATTACATCGCCCCGAAGAAAAACACAGTGACCGCTTTCAAGCCGGTAAGCCAGCCTCAACTCATATTCCACTACTATACCACTGACTCGATAACCAGGGTTTCCGCATGCTCGTCGGCGACCCAATGAACCGCCAAAAGAAGTACAAAATGCAGAGCTGCTTCCGCTGCTACTCTGGCCCCAACTTCAAGGGCGACGACATGGCTCCATGCTCAGACTCTAGGCTCGACTTTGAGAGCTTCCCCCCACAGCCATGCTTGGGTGGTATCCGTTCGAACATTTTGTATCCCACGTGAGTGATGAATGCCTGGAATGGGGAAGAGTGAGATGCTGATTATGGTGGCAGATGCTGGGATGGTAAGAACCTCGATTCTCCGAACCACAAGGATCACGTCGCGTACCCGACGGCTGGCCCTTCGAACTTCCTCTCCACAGGAAACTGCCCGGCGAGCCACCCGGTTAAGATCCCCCAACTCATGCTCGAGGTAAGTTCCTCGTCTTCATCCCATCTAACCTGTTGTTCCCTGTCGTGATTCCTCTACATCATCCTAACACTCACGCAGATTGTATGGGATACCACACAATTCAACAACAAAGCCGACTGGCCCGCCGACGGCTCTCAACCCTTCTACCTCTCGACCGGCGACAACACGGGCTACGGACAACACGGCGACTATGTCTTTGGCTGGAAAGGTGATGCCTTGCAGCGCGCCATGGATGACAATGGCTGCTTTAGCGCGACTTGTGGAAAGCAGAAGAGTCAAGATATTTCTGCTGCCTTGCAGTGCAAGATCAAGAAGACGGTGCAGGAGGATGTTGATGGGTGGTTGGAGAAGTTGCCGGGGAGCCCTATGAGTATGTAGAGGGAAAGTGTATGCTGTGTGTATGGTGGGGGGTGGGGGTACTGTGACGCTTGGGAAGATGTGCAGCTGTGACAACTAGGCTTGATAATGTGATATATGATACTCAGCTTAAAGGATTTACTCAAACATACTTGACGATGGCACTCTTTCCTTCGTTGATAGCTGAAGTCAAGGTAGCCTAGTAAGGACTCATCTTCACCCTAACCTTATGCGGCCAAACAAAGAACTGTTTATGTAACTCCCACTCCTGCATCGGGTCCTCAAGTTCAATCTGCTTAACGTTATCTCTCGAGCGCATCGCCGACGGCGGCACTCCCTCCAAAAACAGAAGTGACAGAAGTGCAACATACCTCATACTTCCCAAACAGCGTGGCCGTAACTTTGTACAACTCCACTGTCGCCAAAGGTCGTCCCAAACACGTCCGATTTCCATTCCCAAAACTCAAATCCGCCTCCTTCATCTTTCTAACCCTCTCGTCGAAAACCTCCTCCGGCTCACTGGCACCCCTCAGCCAACGCTCCGGTACGAATTCTTCGACACTGGGACCGAAAATTTCTTCCCTTCGGTGGATGATCCACGAATTCATACCAACGATGGTGCCAGGCGGGAGCGTGACGCTAGTACTAGAAGTAGCAGTGGGAAAGGGAATTGTGAGACCAGTGGCCTGAACGATGCGTTCAAGGATTTGGCCGGTGACGGGGTGTATACGCAGACCCTCTTTGACGCAGGCACTAAGGTAAGGTAGTGATTCCAGCGAGGCGTAGGTAGGTGGATAGACCAGGTTGGCCGAGCGCAGTTCGCTGACGAGCGCAGATTTGACAGCTGGGTTTTTGAGAATGTAGTAGAAGATGGCTTTAGTGACGATAGCGGTCGTGTCGGCACCGCCGAGGATCTATAGAAGAGCTGGTCAGCCGTTCGTTTCCGGGCGCTTCGCTGTTTGGAAACGTAGATATGGAGAGAATGGAAATGTTTGACAGCGTGATTTAGAAATCAACAGGACTCACATTGATGAGGAGCCATCCGATGATATCATGGGAAGTCACGCTCGGATCGTCTCGCTGGGCTTGGAGGAAGCCATTCATGAAATCCTTCTTATCCTTCATCGCCTCGAGTTTCTGCATCCGCTCACTAAAGCGTTCGACGCAGAAGCTCGCGGCGGCAGAGAAGGCGGGAAATTTCCACGGTAGGTAGCGGTTCTTCGCAAGCCAGTTGTCGAGAATGGGCATCTGGCCAACCTGGGTACCAATCAGCTAATCCACTACAGTCGCCAAGTTGATTGAAAGAGACACGAACCACGGCGAAGTAACGTATAGCATCCTCAGCCGTCTTGAGCATCCCATGGATATCCGTCCCGGCTTCCATGAACCCGAAACGCTTACTGAGTGTCATATCACCGAGGAAATCCCACGCAAAGAAGGAGATCCAGTCCGCAATATCGCACGTCTTGCGCTTGTTCTCCCCGGTCATAAACCGTTGTTCGAGCTCGCTGCATAGGATTTGAATGGTGTCGTTCATCATGGGTTCGAGTTTCTGTGACGCTTGGAGAGAGTAAAGCTTCTGAATGGGCTTGATCTGCTTGGAATGAAACTCGTTGCTTCGGGTGCCGAAGATGTTTTGCACCATAGTGCCATCCGGTTGCATGGCGTCGTTGACGGAGTAGAACTCACTCTGCTCATTGTCAGCCCTGTGTCGTGCAAAAGCATTGACGGGGTATGCGCATGCTGACCTTGCGGAATGTACCTCTGGTTGAGTAGATCACTTTGATGAGGCTTGGGTCGGCGACACTGACGACATTTGGTCCAATTTGAACTACATCTCCATGTTGAGCATGGAGCCGTAGCTGAGTCTCGATCTGTGTTTGATTGTAGTTGTCCTTGAAACGCCACAAGTGGGTGAATTTGGCAAGGAATGGTCCTGGAAGCTTTCTCAATGGTGATCCCAGGTATTCGAGCACATGCTGTGCTAGTACCACGATGATCGCTAGGCTGAAGAAGGTTATGAGTAGATAGAGGGCCGCCATTGTAAATGTGATGCTGGTCAGTCCTGTGCAACGACCAGCAGATACGATAAGCTTGGTAATAGGAGATATAAGATAATGAGAGTATTCGGCAACTCCGAACTTTGGGAATTGGGCGAGAAGATATTTGAGGTTGCAATTTGGAATGACGGGGGAGCCTAGACTTTGTACGAGCTTTGATATAGATACTACCAGCATTTTGTCACCAATGAGTGAGGACGATACATATTCCACCATCCAATGAACGCTCCCTTTATCCTCTATATTGGTCCATACAAGTACTCATGATTGGCTGAACCTGACGGGAAAGCTCTTTCTAACACTACTATCGAGGAATTGCATGTATGCCCCGGATATTCCAGCTTGATCACACGCATGTCTTATCATGTAGCAGACAGAAGTGACAGGCGGAGGCCCATCTTTTGCGACATAGCGAATGGCTCGCTGCATGCTCGAAAGCAAGGCCCACGCCCAAACATGCAGGCTACGCGGAGATAGGCTCCCTTAGGATCAGCGCCTTCTGTTAGTAAAAATATGATTCTATGTATGTTTGTCTATCAATTAATCAAATTGCGACCGGGTTTCTAAAATCCAGAAGGTGGGCTGGGAGCCTTCCCGTCAAAAGGAGGCACGAGGGCGTTGAATTGGGGTGAGAGCCATCCCAGGCGCTTGGATTGACAGCGGTTGGTGAATAGGTATGCAAACAGGCTGCATGATCTTCTTCAAATCAGACGGGAGGTGGCAACACCTCCTCGGGAGACCGCATCGTTACGGGAGGCGCCATACGGGAGCGGCTTGGAACGAAAGGCGTTGGGTTGCGAGTGTGGGGTATCGGTTGTCATGACATGTCACATTCCAAAACCTTTTGGCGACCAAATCTACGAAGCGGTTCAAGACACTTGAGAGTGGGGATGATTTGCTTTTCCTATCTCTTCCCAACACCACTCTGATTGCGTAGGTTCCTTGTTTCGGCCTTTCATTGAGTGGAATGGCCACCCAGACTCTCGCCCCGTTGTGTGGTTACACTACATGCCCGTCACACCCGCATGCAGTCACAACACGCAAGCTCATGTTGATAGATGGATTGAAGAAGTGAGGACAGGGGTAGGGATGGATGCGGGGCGGGCGGGAGCAAATGATGGACGGTAGTTGGTCCCGCTAAGCAGAGACCATGCCTCAACGAGGCAAGCGCGCCTCGTCCACAAAACCCCTCTCAATGCCCCTTCGACTTCTCCGTCCATGCATCATCCACACTCCTGTTCTTTCATCGTCCATGTAATCTGGTTGGTCTCGTTTGACTCTGGATGAGCATAAGCACACTGCATGAGGCCAATTCACCATGCTGCATTTTTGCCCAACTTCGCCGCATATTCGACCAATAGCTGCTCATCACGTCGAACCTCAGTGCCGGGAGGTAAAGGCTGTTCCACGTGAACCAAAGTATGTGTTTTCAGATCCAATTGGGGACTTCTCTGTGAGACCATTAATGACGGGTTGTATTAATTCTGCTACCCGATTAGGGCCGTGCCGCATTCTAGGGTGGCATTTCAAGCCCACTGAATTACCCTACCCGCTTTCCGCGGCTGGAGAAATATGATAAATCCAACAATGCCCTCGCATGGAAGCCCTATTTTCAATCAGCTGGGGCTCAGCAATAACCGGTATCTCATATAGGTCGCGTTCCATCATTCCACCGCTTCGACAACGAAGGCGCGGTAGTAGAAGTGTGGAGGATTGCTCCCTGTGCAAACATGGCATGAGAAAGACTGACTGCTGGCACAGGATGATGATAGCTTCGTTTTCTCAGCGGTATTCGTCCAATGCAATGAGTTTTTTGGCCCACTGCATGATGACGATAAGAATTAGATCCACAAGTCACTCAATCACTCTTCAAACAACTTGGAAGTCTTTTCGGGGAAATTCGCCGTCCGTTTGTCAAATAGCTATCAAATCCATAAACCACCATTTCTTTTTCCTAACCGTCTCCCCGTACCCGTTACAAACGACTTCCCAAAGCTCCGGTACAGTTCAGGAGCAGAAGTCAGAAAGGGGCCGTGAAGATGATCGAAAAGGGAAATGAGGGTTTCGGGAAGCATACGAGGGATATGATGAACGGCGAAAAGCGTTGCATACATATATCAACTTCTCGATAATCAACCAGTGCGTCTCAAGAAGCGTACCTTTCCTTTCTACTCATTCCCAAGAACGCGCCAGAAGGTGTCCTTGCTGTGTGCCTCTTCATCAAGTCAACTGAAGCGAGAGACACAATACACAGCCAGAAACGTTACGCGACTCACTCAACCCTCACCAATACTCTCCAAGCCTTCGAGTACCGCCACCATGACAATCCAAGACTACGCGCACACAATCAACGGGGTGATGTGGACCCAAGTCATTCTAGCAGCCCTCTTCGTCGCTACACGCATCTACACTCGCTACTTCATCGTCCAGAGCATAGGATGGGACGACATAGTCATGGTCCTCAATCTCGTCAGTAACCTCCCTTCCACCCCCCCGATCGCCCTGAACAAGCCACCCAATCCAAACCCACTAACCAGTTCCCCAGCTCACGCACATAGCCTTCGTCCTCAGCATCTCCATCGGCACAACCTACGGCATCGGCAAGCGCTCCTCTGTCATCCCGACTTCCGACTACCCCAAAGCCGTCATGTGGGAGGCCATCGGACAGGGGATTTGCATCATGGGCATCGCGGCGTCGAAAGGCTCAGTCGCTCTTTTCCTGCTCCGCATCGTCGTTTTCAAATGGCATAAAGCGGTACTCTGGTTCTGCATCATCAGCACGACGGTCCTATGCACCATCACGACCACATTCCTGTACACGCAATGCACACCCACGGCTTTCCTGTGGGATAAAAGCCTCGCAGGCGGGAAGTGTTGGCTCGATTTCACAGACATAGGCTTGACCATGGGCGGTAAGTCCAAGTCCACCCACTCACTCCTTTGCGTCACAATCCAATCCCAAACGACAAGAAAGAAACTACTCAAGCAAAGATGCAAAAAAAAAAAAGAAAGCAAAGCATAACTAACACGTCCCAAAAAATACAGCTTGGTCCGCCCTCGTCGACATCGTCCTCGCGATCCTCCCCTGGCACATCGTCATGAACCTCAACATGCGCCGCAAGGAAAAACTCACCGTCGCCATCGGGCTTTCCCTCGGCTTCTTCGCGGGAATCTGCTCCGTGATTCGCACTTTTGAATTGCAGTCCCTGGCCTCGCTGAGCGAATTCGTCTACGATACCGTTCCTATGCTGCTCTGGTCGACGACGGAGATCACGGTTACCATTATTTGCGCTTGTATTCCTGTTCTGCGGCCGCTGTATGTGAAGATTGTTTATGGGTCAAGGGGCGAGAGTTCGAGTGCGAGGTCGAGATCGTATCAGTTGAGGACTTTTGGGATGGGGAGGGCGGGGATGACGGGGAGTGGGTTTGATAGTGCGACGAGCGGTGGTGGTGGTGGTGGTGCGAAAGGTGGAGGAGGAGGGGGAACGACGGTCGCGAAGGTGTTCACTGGCACTACTGGGAAGACGGGAGTACGAGATGGTGATGGGAGTGAGGAGTATATCTTGGGGGATGGAGTTCATAGCTTTCCGATACAAAATTTTGACGTCGAGGCTGGAAATGGTGGTGGTGGAGATAGTAGGTGTGGGATCATGAGGACCGATGAGATTCTTGTTGAGACGAGCAGCGCGGTCTGAGCGGTTTGCGTTTCCGTCGACCGTTTAAGCTTTACGTGGCATGATTGGGCGGCTTTGGAGTCAAGACGATGTGAGGACTAATGCTCTGGCGTTTGTCGTGGGTTTCGACACTTGTTTGATGGGGAACGAGTATTTGCAAGGGGCGACGGGAAGTAGTTGGATGGGAAAAGAAATGCTGTAACTGGGATCTGGGACTGGGAGTTTGGGAGTGCACTGGTAACCATGTTTTCCGAGTTGTCGAGAGCTTCAGGTAGTTAAACTCAAGTCGTGGAAGCGCACCTTTCAATGATCCTTGAATATACACTCCTCGACAACAACTACCTCCATTATCACATCCTAATGGAAGGAACACCTGGAGTCCCCCCCAATGCTTTTGAAGTACAAGCAGCCGTCATATTGAACATTTAGTAAACTTCAACAGAAAAAGCAGGAGATGTATCCCAGGATATCGACCGTGACCACCTCTCCTTCAACGCCGCATTTTACGCCTCAAGCATAGTATAGAGTACCCAAGAATTTGCGCAGCCGATCCTTCAGTGCGTCTTCCGGGTCCTGACCAATGCCCTCGCCTCCCTCTGATAAAGACTGTAAGGTCGGCAGCCGAAACCCTGACGCCGTCAGGGTTTGGGTCAGATGCCGCAGTGCAGTTGATCCTCTATCCATTCTACGCATCTTGCCCAACGCTCTCGAGCCCGTCGCCATTCGACAGACTAAAGCTATTTCTGCCATTTCTCTCAGAGCCGTCACCGCCGTTCATTTGTCTATTCAGTTGGCCGTTCAGAGGGTTGTTCATCGGATTGCTCCTTGGGCCGTTCATTGGACCATTGTCTATAGGTCTGTTGTTCATCGGGCCGTTGTTCATTGGCCCATTCATTGGCCCATTGATGTTGTCCATGCCGGGGCCCATTGGACCAAGATCAGGACCAAGCCGCGCGGTGACGTCCTCTTCGCCCATGCCGTTCACGTCGGGCCAGAAGCGCTCTTCCAGCCAGCAAATCTGGCGGAAGATTTCCTCACAGCGATTCATTTCCTCCTTGCCGTCGCGCGTGGTCGTGATATTTGCGAGCTCGTCAACGAGAAGGCGGGTGGCGTCTACGAACTTGCTAAAAGCGGGTGATGTCCAGTTGGGAATCAGCGCTTGGTGCAGGGCGACAATGTGCGAATCGGTACTAGGAGTGGAGAGGGAGGTGCTGAAAGAGGAAGCGTATTGCCAGGCCGAGCGGTAGCACTAGGCTGTCAGTGACGGAAAGTAATGTTGGGCTGTGTCATGACCTACGTGCTCAGTGCCCCACAACACAACCATACCTTCCAGCATGGAGGCGCTGGAGCTACTCGCGCTCACGAACAGATCCAAGAGCGCGCGCGTGATGGGCGTCGGCGGGTCCTGGCGGAGGGTGAGGCCGTATTTGGTCGCGGTGATTTCGAAGAATTGCATCTCTCGGCGCATGTTGTTGAGCGCAGAGATGAGCAAATCCATCGTCCTGTACATGGGATGGAACTGTGAGTTCTGTGTCTGCGGTAGGCGTATTTTGGACAGCAATTGGCCTATGAAGCGTATGTAGCCCCGCTGGTAGTATCCGTCCTGCACCAGCCATTGCGACAGCGGCCCTGGGGCCAATGAACCGCAGCCGGCATGCGAGAGGAACGGCTGCTGGGTCGCTTGGGTGAAGGAGGCCGAGGTGATGGTGAGCAGGTGGGCAGTCAGGGACGGCGACACGTTCGGCTGCATGGGCAGGTTGGGGGCAATCGGCTGGCCATCGCGCGCACGTTTCGCGTTCGGACCTCGACGATGGACTTGGAGGTTTGGATTCGGATGTTGGCCGTTCAAGACACCAGAGCCCTGGGCTATGTTGGCATCGATCTGTTGTGCTGCATCTTGCCGCTGCTGCGCGGCCATGTGCGCCTGCGCTTCTGGGGAGGCGAGATAGGCCTGGCAGTCATTGAGATGCTCAATCTGGCGCGTCGTGTTCTTGGCGCGAACGAAGCCGCAGTGCAGACATCGTACTTTGTTGCACTGGCCGGATTAGTCCTCTGAAGTCGCATCGCCTAGCACCGTATCCGTATCTTTGCAACTTCGTGGGAGGATGACGGGGACGGCAGTAGAGACTCACTCACCTTGGACGGCGTGTCCTGATCCTGGAACTCGGCGAAGGCCCTCCTGATGTCGGGATTGGCGTGGCGGCCCATGGCGGAGATTGCCGCAGCAGATCTAAAAGACGTGTAATTATTCAGAGTTGGGCCGATGATTCAGATTCGGGTGCTGTTGGTTCTGTACAGTACAGTAAAGTGCGTAACGATAACGGGGAGCCGGTATTTTCGGCAGGCCGGATGACTAAGTCGTGGCTGCCTCTCGAGTCTTCCCGCCAATCGCGAAGCCGTCAATTGGACTAGAAGGACAACAAAGTCCTTTGCACTTGATAGCCCGCACTTTGACTTGTCACCTTCCATCAAACATAAATCAGAGCTTTTCAGGTTGGGGCTCGATCCGGCACCGGTATCCGTATTCTAACTGCTAACGTCATTCGTGCCTTACCTAACTTGGCGCGCATGAAGCAAAACATGACAGTACCCAGGTAACATTTCCGCATCATCAACATGAGCATCTCCTCGGCCTCGCGTCTTGAGTGGGCACATGCATGTATTCTCTCCTATGGCAATAAGCAATAATACATCTCCTTAGAGCGAGGGGTTGCAGAAGTTGGACCACCAAACCTCGCCTTGCGATGGCTGCGTGAACATGGGAACAACCGACGCACGACGCACGACCAAAGTCGAATCACCCAGGCAAGTGCGTCTGGCTTTTCAATCTTCGATGCACCTTTACCTGAGTTGGCTCGAAGATTCGACTTTCGTTCAAGACGACGCATATGCTCACCGGTGGTGTCGACTACTTCAACCACCTACGAGCTTCGTCACAGAAAGTAGCATGTAGCAATCTACCGTTATTTGAGCACCTTCGACCCAGCCGAACACATCAACGTCATGACGGTGAACCTGCCGACGAAATACCACATTACCACATAGGTACATGTACCAAAGCAGTCATTCAGTCAGCAAACCAGTGTACTACAGACGATCTTCGTGCCCGTGTGACTCTCCGTGTTGCCCATCGCCCGAGAGCATGTGTCGAGGTCTCTACCCAGCGTCGGATGAGCTCATCAGTCACGATGGGAATGCACCCGGTCTCTGGTGACGTGCAGAACTTTCTTTGCGCTTCCCAACAACGAATGAGACTCCATAACGTCGGTCGCCGTTGTCGAACAGTGCATCGTCGAAGCTTGGCGGATGCGGGGGAAAGGTTATCGCGGAACGACGCCGCCATCATCTTTGAAGATGAACCTGTGCAGATTATTCCCGCGCCGAGGGTTACGAAGCCGCGGGATGCTGTGGTTGATGCTCCTCACCGGTGTAAGGTAAGACGGGACGCTGACGATATGGTTTGGATCTGGAATGACGAAGGGGACAGCGGTACCTACCTGTTTTTCCCAATCATCGCAACCCATACCCCAGATTCTCACCCCCGTTACAACATGTTCTCGAAGCGTGCCACGATCTTACTCGTGCTCGGCAGAATAACCTTACCGTAAACGTTATCCGTTTTTGGCGATCTGAAGATCAGCGCCTCAAAGAGCAGGTCCCCCGCGTTTTTGCTGCCTTACTGTATAACCGCTGCCTTCCCAGAAGACAACACACATCAGCCGCGGTTCCAAGGTTCCCCATGCGCCAGCAAGAGCAACAATCAGCATGCCAGAAGGCTCTCTCCCCAGAGGGTGATGGACGTTTAGTGGCGAGGGCTGGCCCGGCGTGTCACTTACTTGATGATCGCTACCTTAAGGTAGCATAATAACATCATAGCTATAGCTCAGCCAATCACAACTGTGTACCTGACCTAAACAACCCTCTGTCGGGATGGCTGCATATGTCTTGGAGAGTTTAAGTGGACAGCGCCGCTACATCACCAGCGAAAAGCATACATCCGAGGTGAACACAGCTCTGCCTGGAGAAGGCAACGATTATCGTCGCCGAGGGTTCGGTCGAATGCCTATAGGTTCATCTACAGCTTCATCCTGGACACCGCCTTTGGCGACGCAAAACTTCCCTTCCGTCATGCAGCTGCAGCTAGACGTTTGTTTACTCCATGATGATCCGTAAGAAAACATTCTCGTGACGGCCGAAGTTGCCCTTCTGAGCTAGATGTTATAAAGCTCGTTGATCCCCAGAGTCTGTGCAACTGCCACCGAGCTCGACGACCTCTTATCACTAGTACTTGTTGCACCAGCGCCTCTTATTAGTTATCACATCTCATCCTTAGAGTTATTGCTACCATCCATAGGGTAGCGAGGAACACCAACGACACCAGTAACCTTGTGTGCAAGCAACACCATGCTCGGAAGCTGGAGTAGCGTGGCCGTAGGGCTACTCGCACTGAGCACCAGTGCTTCCCCAATGTGAGTGAGCCAAAGAGCGAGGACATTGCCCGTGCCAGGCTACACCCAGAGTATCCTAGGCAAGCTTTTGGACGACACTGACGGTCAGCAGTACCCCACAAAAGCGAGCGCCACCGGCACTCAAGTTTGATTACAACGCTCAAAAGGTCCGCGGCGTGAACACTGGCGGATGGTTCGTTCTCGAGCCATGGATTACTCCCAGCATGTTCGAAGGTAACGGTGCGGTCGACGAGTACACCTTGACCCAAGAATTGGGCAAGGATGCCGCTTATAGCAAGCTATCGCAACATTGGAATAGCTGGATCACCGCCGAAGACTTCAAGCAGATGGCCGCGGCTGGATTGAACCACGTGAGGATTCCGATCGGATACTGGAGCATAATCCCGCGTGATGGTGAGCCCTTTGTGCAAGGTGCGTACGAAGTCCTGGGCAAGGCGTTAGACTGGGCGAATTCGGCGGGCTTGAAGGTTATGATTGATTTGCACGGTGGTAAGTACACCTTTAATTTGATTGCTGCTTACCGCTGACGATGCTCCAGCCGCTGGCTCTCAAAACGGTTTCGACAACTCGGGAAGATATGGCGCTGTGGCATGGACGCAGGGTGACACAACCGCCCATACCCTCAAAGTGTTGAACAAGATCCGCGATGATCACGCCTCGCATCCCGCCGTCGCTGCCATTGAGCTCCTTAATGAACCTATGGGCCCAAGCCTCGACATGGCTGTCATAAAGCAGTTCTATGCCGACGCCTGGGGCAACCTTAGGGACTCCAACGTCGCCATCACCTTCCACGAAGCGTTCAAGGGCGTCACATCGTGGGGCGACTGGGGTGCTGGCATGCACAACCTCTTGCTCGATACTCATCACTACGAGATCTTCGACAACAGCATCATTGCGCAAAGTATCGACACACATATCAAGACGGCGTGCGATTACGGTAACCAGATGGCATCGACAGGCAAGTGGACCATCTCTGGCGAATGGACCGGTGGCATCACCGACTGTGCGAAGTGGTTGAATGGCAAGAACAAGGGCGCTCGATACGATGGCACCTTCAACGGCGCATCCAAGGTTGGAGACTGCTTCGGCAAGTCGACTGGTAAAGTTGCCAACCTGTCAGACGCCGACAAGTACAACATCGGGCGCTTTATCGAGGCTCAGCTTACGGCGTATGAGAAAGCTAATGGCTGGATTTTCTGGACCTGGAAGACAGAAGGTGCCCCTGAATGGGACATGAAGGACTTGTTGGCGAATGGCTTGTTCCCGTCGCCGGTTGGTGATCTGTCGAAGCGCAAGTGTACGTCTGGTCCCATCTCTTCTCTTTTCGCTTCAGCCTCTTCAGGCTTTCCGTACGTCTGTTATTCACGAACAAAATGCTGACCCGTTCGCAGATCCAGGAATCTGTGGTTAAGGATCTTAGCCACGTCTCCGTCAGGCCATCCGTCTTACAACAAGCATGTCAGCACCGAGCTTATTCATGCCGTTAGGGCGGCCTTGCATCATTCCATGGCTCCATGTCTCCCTCCAATTGTACGAACGTCTTTCAACTCTCACCGCTCGCTCCATGCCGCTTCTCAACGACGCCTTGCTATGTTAGCGCGCAGTAGGCAACAGTAACGATGTCAACGAATCTTCTTCTTCTTTTAAGGATACCCCACCTTAGCGCTCGCTACACCGGTCTGCGCCTTGATTGGAGCCAAGGCCCCCGGCGATATATGCTCAGCTCTTCGTGTTCTCTTTCTTGTACTCTTTCGTTTCTCATTGCGCTTCGCATTTGATCGAAGTCGCATCGCATCTTGTACAACAACGCAACTGATGTTCGAGGAGACATGTAAAGTACAGAAACAAAAATGAAATTCGAACAAACAATCTCGGTGTTACAATGGTACAAGTAGCGCCTATATAATAACGATGAGCTATATTCTTATTACAGAAATCTCAGCCTCGTGTCTCGCACTGTCCGGTTACGAGCCGGCCGGCCAGTCTCGCCGCTCCACGATCTTACCTAATGCCGTCATTGCGGAGGGACGCCCCCAAGCCAAGCCAACCCAATTCCTTCTCCATCTACTGCCGTGCGACAAAAGCGGCGTCCGCCCTGCATTTGGCCGGCTTACTTTCACGGCGACACAGTCGCACAGATGCTGCAATTAGTTTCAACCCAAGATGCTCGTGCAATCGCGCCGAAAGTCAAGAGGAAACAGAGTTCGGTCATGCATACTCGGGCGTATTCGCCCGGGTAGCCGACATCGGGTTAGGCAGCGCCATCGATTATTGATGGCGTGCGGACGGGCGGTAATTTTAACTTGAATTGGGTGACCCGCTGGTGGAGGACAGATCGACGACTGGACTGGATGCTCGCGGCTCACGATGCGGATCTGGAGAAACGACAGCGGACAGTCCGTCAAACCGAGATGGACGGGCAGGCATTGCACAGGCGGTGATAAGGCGGCGCTGGGCACGCCGCACGACCGCAGGACTCCCGCGTTCATGCTCAGCTTCGACGCTGTCCCCTTCGCTTCGTGTTGGGCTTGTCTTTCTCTTCCTCGGGTAGCAAGCGCCCAGAGTTTCGAAATCCATAGCGAGGGTTTTGGCACCGAGTTAGCTTCCTCCCCTCACCCTTCACTGGCCTCTCCACTGACCTCTCCACTGGTTTCTCTTGGAGCCCACACCATGGTATGCTTTGGAAACCGGTGAGATGTCGTTTCCTCTTGTAGCAGCGTGACCAACTATTCCTGGAAATTTGCTGTGGGCTGAGCATGAAATTATGTGAACGCCATGCCGCCCCAAAGCAAACACCGAAATTGTACCTCCTGAGCGCTGCGCACGGCCCACACGTAAGGATGAGCTTATTGCGCTCTCCGTAATCTGATTGGACACACTATCTCCACCTAAACCCAAACAAGCGCCAGCGTCGAGTAGGGCATGCAGGGACGCCGTGCGATTGGTGCGCGCAGCCGGCTAATGCAGGAACGACTAGGGTGGTCATACAAGGAGATTGGACCGGACTAGCCAGGGGAGTGCACGAGGGGTCGTGGCTACGCCGGAAATCAATATAATCCTCACATGCGCTGCCTCTGCGCCGGTTCCCTTCTTACTTCGCCTTTAGATCTATTCGAGTCGAGTCTGCCTTAATATACCCTCTCTCTCCGAAGACACTTTGTGCTTCAGCCATTCCTTCCAACACCACTACAGTCACTCTTTCCAACATCTTCCTTCCTTCGTATATACCCCGTCCAATTCCATCGATCTGTCTTTAGGATAATACCTTAATCCATCACCACCAATCTTCAAGATGTTCAACCAGATCTCTGCTGCCGCCCTCTTCGCTGGCCTTGCTGCCGCTTACCACACTCCCGTTGGCGAGCCTACTGGTAACCCCATCACCCGTCCTTTGAACGAGGTACGTATCTTCTTGTTTCAAAATTTGTTGTTGCAACGAACCCTCCCATCAACTTCACGCGCCAGGCTGTGCGAAACAAAAGACACCCGCGCTAACACGCCCCCCAGATCGTCCCAGCCTGCAAGCCCTTCTCCATCGAGTGGACCCCCACGACCTCCAACAAGGTCTCCCTCGTGCTCCTCAAGGGCCCCTCGAACAACGTGGTCCCCCTCAACGCCATCGTCGAGGGCATCGCCAACTCCGGAAAATTCACCTGGACCCCCGATGCCGCTCTCGAAGCCACCACGACCCCGACGGGCTACGGTCTCCAGATCATCGACGACGTGAACGGCCAGTACCAGTACTCGACTCAATTCGGCATCTCCAAGGACGGCTGCGCCGTCGTCGCCGCGAGCTCCAGCTCCAACGGCGGCTCCAAGCCCACCCCCACGGGCTACAACACCATCGCCCCTCCCAAGCCGTCCGAGACCAAGACCCCTGCTGCCCCCACCACCATCAAGACCTCTGCCGTCCACGGTTCGTCGTCTACCTGCACCAGCTCTACCACTACCGTCTACGTCCCCGGCACCACCGGCGCTCCCGTCCCCGTCGTCCCTGGAAACGGCACCGTCATCCAGCCCACCAAGCCCATCTCCGTCCCCTCTTCCCTCAAGCCCTCCGCTTCTGCCCCCGCTAACGGCACCGCCCCCGTTGTCTTCCCCGGCGCGGCGTCTGGTCTCCAGGCCGGTATGGGCCTTGCTGGCTTCGTCGCCGCTGTTGTCGCTATGTTGTAGATTTCCTTCCCCGAGAGCATTTTTTTTTCTCGTTGGGCTGGGGTCTGTGTTTAGACATGCGTCATGACTTCGTTTCTTCGCGGTGGTGATACCTCCTCTTTTCGCGCTTGGGGTTCTGGCTTGGGAGTGCAGAGTAGCGGAGGGGGGTGTGGGGATGTCTGTGCCACGGAGAGTGAGGTGTGCATGTTGCATAGTTTCGGTTCCGTCGGAAGCGTTAGAAAAGATTGTTCTTTCCGGGTGGTTTCGCTGCCCTTGTGGTGCGGGATAGTAATTGTGTGGTTGCGGGGATGGAGGGATGGATCTAATGGAAGATCGCGTATATACCCCCTTATACTTCTCCTTTGCTTTGTGATGTTGGATTGATTGTGAGGTGGCTCGTTATGTGCCAACGTGCATGTGGTGATGCATGCCACGCTGCGCTGAACCGTGGTCGTGGGATTTCTCCCACATCGCTGGGTTTGAACGGTCCTGTTTCATCAGTGCCACTTGGTGGTAAAGTGCAGTCGAAACCTCATTCCCGATTAGTTCAGTGGGATCCCGTGTCCATGGAATAACGACGTTGATGGTGTTGTACCTGACTGACACCCTCATGTCAGTCACGCAGATTCAGATACAGTTCCCTCGCTCGTACATTCAACTCATCCGTTTTCCGACTTATCCGGAGAAGAACAGAAAATATATTTGCCCAGACACATCTAAAGTAGATTGTGCTGTATAGAGTGTATAGTGCGGGCCAGATTGCCTAGAAGTTGTGGAATGTAGCCTTGAATTGAGACTTCTTGTGTAGCATTGGAGTATTGCTCGCGGAGACGGATGAGTTATTGGTTGAGAAGAGAAACTCACTACATCATTTTGGGGAGAGAGAATGGTAACGATGTTGATATTGGGATAGAGGGTCGTGTCATGTAATGAAGAAACAATCGACAAGAAAGCTAAACGCAACATGGACTTTGATGTTGAGCTCGAAAAGAGCACCGCACACATTTCTCCTCTCAACAGTAAATACTCATCATATCACCATCGCACCACCTTCAATTCCGCACCTGGCTCCCAGACAGCTCAGCAGTGTGCAGCTGTCCCGGCACCGAAGGCCTTGCCGCACTACTCACTCCCCCCAGCTCCGCAGCAGTGTGCATCTGTCCCGGCACCGAAGGCCCTGCCGCACTACTCACAACCCCCAGCTCCGCCGCCTCAGGATGGCTCGATGCATTATACCCAAACTCCACATCCTGCGCAAACGCGCCCTGCGGCGGCGGAGATCCAGTCGCACTATACTGCGGAGCGGGCGAGCCTGGAGATTGCGGAAACCCTTGCTGCTGGTTGTACGGATTGCCCAGCTCTGGGGAAGGTTGCCCGTAGTAGTGGGATGTTGTGTTCTGCGCCATTTGGGTCTTTGGGTCCGAGCATGGGGTTACGCCGGGAGTAGGGCCCATTGTTGCACCACCTGTTTGGGGGATTATGGTGGTTTGTCTGGCCTTTTTGGATTTTTTGCGGCGGATGAGGAACAAGATGATGGCGGCTATGAGCGCGATGCCTACGATAGGTCCGACGACCGCGCCGGCGATCCAGGCTTTTGAGGGCTCGGGATAGTACCGGTAATAGTCGTCGTATATTGGCGAGCAGTAGTGATACAGAGAGTTATAAGTGGATGAAGGCCCACAGGTTGAGGAAGGCGTCCCGGTCACTGTAGCAGGGACATTGCGATAGAAAGACCAGTTGACTGAAGATTCCCCACAGATGATGTCAGTCTTCGGACTCGGATCACCAAAGGACTCATATATGAATGCTGTGTTGCAGACCGAGGCTGCGGTGTCGTTGTAATTGTCAGTACTAATACTGGGTCAGACAGTATAAACATCCACACAAATGGCTGACTAACCATGCTGTGGTGATGGTCGCAGTTGCGAGGGGGTATATTTGAGAGCCACGAACACATGCTGTGGGTATAAGGCATCGAGTCAATGTATCCGGACAACAGCGAGCGTAGCTTCCTCTTTGATACCAAGTCAACCCTGGAACGCACGTTTGCGAGTGCCCTAGAAGTTGGTCAGATCTAGTCGAATAATGTAGTAGAGGAACGCACAAGAATGGTTGTATGAGACCCAGCCGATGAAGTTGGAATCAGCTTGCCGAGGTAATATTGCCGGAGGAGTGATGGTTGGATTTGTCAAAGAGGCGATTGCCAGGACTGACAATGCTGTGGTTGAGAGGAGAGACAATGGTAGATTCCTAGTCATTGTCGGCATTGTCCATAGGAAGTTTGAGAAGATGAAACGAGGTGATTTCGCGGTGGGGGGCGGCTACAGACGTGTTAAATAACCATTTCAGCTACTTCATGCCGTGCAGTCTCGTGGCTACCGTCGCCTGTAGGCGTATTATGGCCTTTCTGGACTGCACCTCAGCCGCCACAAGGGATAGTGAAGACATGAAGATGTCATTCATGGAGAAGTGCAACCCAAAGCAGCATCAGCCGGGGGGTTGCCTTGGAGCGGAGGTATCATGGGGGATCTACACGATGTGTGCGGATGGCTCAGTGTGGCGCATCTGGAGCGTCTGTCGTCGATTTTGGTGAGCGAATCCTATGACATGGAATGGTGGATGAACTTCAGGTATCATCACTTTCCATAGTATCCTCGGAAAAAGATGCACAAAAGCGTAGAGCCTAGGTCTTGGGAGGAGAGGCAAGCGCAGAATACGATCGCGATGATGACTTCGTATAACAGTGTACCATGGAACGCAATGAGCTGGGGTTGCGGAACATCGCGGCTTTGACACGACCCGGTCAACGCGATTAGGAGCACGCATGTGAATGTGCATATAGATGGCGAGTCTCAGGTACTCATAAACGCCACTTTACAGCTATCGTGGTACCGGTTGGAGGTGTTGTTTGCTCGTGCTAGTCGTATTGAATGTAATGTTCGGTATCTCAAGACAACCATACCACGCTGTCGTGTTGTTTAGGAGAGGTGGAAGAGGGAGGCAGGAGAGTTGAGACGGTATCGGTAGCGATGCCCGGAGATAAGCCGTATGCTACGCATTCACTCTTCCTGTCAACAAGCCGACTCTCCACTCCTCTTCCCTCCCTGCAACAATGCATCGCGCTTTTTGCTGAACCACCTCCGCCTTGCTTACACCCTCCGTAGCCCTGCGACCGCAATGCTCAACCGCCGCAAGCAGCCGCCGACCAGATGCCCCGGGGGCCCGTGGTTCGACGAGCTCCCCGAAGACGTCCTCATCTTGATCTTCTCGCACTGCCGCATCGACGAACTGTTTGCCCTCCGCCTGACGACCTCGAAGACGCGCGACATGATATCGACGTATACGACCACGATCGCGCCCTGTGCCGCCCGCTCCACGTTCCCTCACAGCGAGCTCCTGCTCACCCCGCCGGACGAGCCGACCGAATGCACGCTCGACTGGCTAAAGGGCCTGATACCCCAACATCTGGCGGCCATTCTCGTCGACCGGCATAGGTTCTCTCATGGGTCCGACCAACGCTATGGCATTCCGGCCGAGGACACGTACGGCGAAGACCTACGCGGCCGCGTCGCAAACGGATGGCGCGTTCTGGGGCGGTTGTCGAGCATATCACAGCAAGTGTACAGGCTGGGCGCGAAAGAGGTCCTCAAGTCATCGACAGACCTTGCGTGGAAGGTAGTCCATCCATCGCGCTACAAGTTCGCTGTGTTCAAGCAGCGGGAGGACTTGATCCTACAACGACGCCTCGAGTACATAAGCAAGCTTCCCGATGAGCTCGCCAAGGATTACAAGCTCACCTTCATGTTGCTCTCCTCGGCCTTCCGCACATCCATTACCAATCTGGGCGACGATCACAAACCCTGGATCTTCGACTGGAGCTGCGGGATCGACGGTCAGCGTCTGCTGCGTCGGGGGAACTCTTGGTTGACGTGGTTCCTCCTGCATGAAGGGCCCCAGCTATTCTGGGACCAGTGGTGGAGACTGAGTCCAGAGGCGCCAGAGACGAAGAACCACATCCGTGACCGCTCCATCGAAGCCTGGTTTGGCCAGTCGAAAATCATGCCAGAGGATTTCATTCGCCAGTTCATACCTGACAAGTGGAACGACGTGAATGAGAAATGGCACGACATCCAGCGCGACTATGCTACCAAGGTGCAGAAGGCGGTGGCAGAAAAGGCAACATCTACATCTTTTTCCTTCACAGCTGTCAATCCCGTAACCTACTTCACACAATATGCAGAATGTCGCCAGCTGAGAGCAGAGACTGGCGTGCCGGCGGCGCCCGAAACGTTGTCGCGCGTCCCCTTCCATATCGACTTTCGTTGTCCCGAGGAGCTGTTCCAGAAGTTTTGCATACTACGAGAGGAGAAAGCAGTCGCCATGGCGGCACAGGCATCAGCGCGCGAGTAATATAGATACAGTACTCTCCTCTCCTTTCGCCATATTTCTCCATCAGTGAAAGCATTTCGAGCTACCGCATGTTTGAAGGCCTCCGCAAAAAGCCCAAATACGAAGCTTCATCTCGTTTACCAGCCCACTACCGTCAGCATCAGCAGCTCAAAAATAGCGCAGACGGCATCTCCAAACTAAGGACTCCAAAGTATCGGAATCAAAGCCATGCACAATGCGTTTTCCCTCAGAATAGCAAGTGCAGAAGAATAATTTTCGCAACCCGCATCCGACATCGCATCACAAATTTGAAATCAGCAACACCTCTGCAAGTTGGATGCATGCACACTTCAGGAGAGAGGAAAAAGAAATCTGCCTCGCCACCTTATGTGCTGTAGTGGGCGTTTGGATCCGACTTGTTCAAAACAGACGTCATAGTGCAGCTGCTGGTGCCCTTTAATATAATAATGGTTACGAAGATGCAGTGCTGTATGGAGATGCGACGCGGTGCCGGGACTCGGAGAGCGGAGGTTAAGTACGGTTTGGGCAGCTGGGCGTGGCCTGAAAGGCGGCCGGATGGGGTCGTAGAATTACATGTCAGCAAATCGTGTGTGGAGTGGAGTAGCATTCGGGTTCTCCGGTGCACCGAGGTACATGTATTGCTGCATTCGTGGTGTAGGATGCAGAGAAGCCTGATTCTGATGCTGCTGCTGACTCGGGCGCTGTGGAAACATGACTCCAATACGGTGTCGATATGGCTACGCTGTCACGGTGGGCATCTGGAAGCGTGGAAGACGGGATTAGAAAAGTGTTTGGACATAGCGTTTCGTTCACCAAACGAAACGAGCAACAGGCGACAGGCGCCAAACACCAGCCGTCCTATCATGACTGCCGTGTCTGCGGGATGCGAGGGTTCAAGGGAGTAGTGTGCATGCAGGGCTGAAGGCTAAAGAGGGGCGGCTTTTACCCTTCAGTGGTTCGTTGGATTCTCTGCTCCTCGAGTTTGAGCTGCGATGCAGGAGAGAGCACTGCGATACGCGCACCAGATGCATGTAGGTGAAGTGGATGACTGCACAGCGTTGGAGGTTGAAACAACGCAGACGCCGGGACCTGGGAGGTGCAAGAAGAGAGCACGTGATCTAGAAGGCATTCTAATTATAGGACAACCCCGTCGCCGGCTGCTGGATTGGGGTGGAGGACGGTGGATCACTGGATCCTGAGGGGCTCGCAATGGCCCGTGTGGAGAGATGATGGCTGCGATTAAAGTGGCCAAGATCTGACAGTGACACCCCAGCGCTCGCATCGATCCTACATTGAATAATTCTCTACTTCCAACACTGAACACTGGACTGAACTGCTGTTTGCCTGCGCTTTCTTACTGTACTGGTGACATGTCTGGCGCACCTGCGTTGTGTAGCTGAGACGACTTCGGCCGGCATGCTACACCCACACGGATCGGTATCGATAAACACACCGCCCACGCACCCAACTCTCGTCCATGCAAGAAGCCATGGTGGGGAGGAGAGCAGCGCACGACGAGGGCCAAACGCTGGCCATCCGCACCAACTTCGGAGGCAAAGGAAAGGGCGTGGCGGTGGGCGATGGAACCGAGCATAGCACGGCGGTGCGGGCGCTGCCAGGCCGCCGCACAGCGTCCATGAGCTCCACCGGGTCGCTCGACGACGAGCAGATGCACACCCACCTCTCTGCAAGTTCGGCGGGCAATACCGACATTTCTAGCACGTCGGGTGTGTCGGGGAACTCAACGGCGAGGACGTCGAATATGACCGATGATGATCGGCCCAGCGCCTCGAATCCCGCGAACCCGTCTCCCTACGCCCACCCTACCCTCACCGTGCTCGAACTCGTCACCAACACCGCCTCGTCGTCTGCGCTGCCCGATTCGTTTGACTTCAATGTCAGCCGGAAGGGGAACTTTATTGCCGTGTATTCGTCGAGCAACATCTGGCTGGTCAAGACGATTCAATTGCCCAGGTTATGGGCGCGGACGCTGCAGGTGAAGAGGAAGCCGGTCGCTATTGATATCACCGAAGATGGATTCTTGCTCGCCGTGCTGAGTAGGCCATCCCAGGTCGACTTGTATGAAATCTATGGGGAGATGGACCGCCAGATCAAGAAGAGGAGGACCGTGATGCTGGTGCATGAAGCGAGCACGCTTGTGATATCGCCGGATGGTTTCATCCTGATCGCTGGCAACAAGTTTGGGATCGAGGTCGTTGCAATCGGCCCGGAAGCGCCCGAGACGGCACGACGCACTCTATCGGGACCTGTCGGCGACACTCTGGAATTCTCAGACGATGGCCGCACGCTCTTAATCACAGGATATGCGCGCAAGACCGGCAGCTCGTCGCTATATGTGCTGCCTGGGCTCTATGACGGACCGTTTGACGACGAAGGTGTTCCCATCCCACAGGCGCCTGCCACGGTTTGGACGACGTCGGTGCTCTTTCCCGAAACTGCCAAAATAGCATGCCAAGCTACCCTCCTTCCCGATGCCGACACTGGCCAGGTCAATGACATATTTGCCTTCAACTCGCAAGAAGATATGTGGGGGGTCTATGATATCAGCAACCAGCGCTTCACACAGCACAAGATGTTCCTCCCAGATCAGCAGAGATGGACGCGATCCGAATTCATCGACGATGCTATGCCGGCTGTCTCCCCCAACTCGGATCTCGCAGCTGTTGCTTTGAGGATGCGAGGCACTACCAGCATCTGGATCTACCAGGTGCCCGAGTGGGATTTTCGATCGACATCGAAAAGCGATCAATCACCTATTCAGCCCTGTTTCTGCATACCCATTCTCAACGACGGCTCAGACTCCGTGCAAGAGATTTGTGCCCTTCGCTGGGTGAGCCTAAGCGCCAAAGTCCAACGCCTTGTCGCTGTCGGAAACTCGAGTACCATGCCAGCAGATGAGGTGCCAGGAGCCCCCGTTGGCTCAAAAGGAGTAGTTATTGCTCTCGACTTTGACAAGTCCAAATCCGCCGACAGCCCTGTACCGGCTCCCACGAAAACAATGTACGACTTGGATCCGCTCTGCCCCGGCGAAATGCTACCAGAGGGCTCTATCGACTTTGAGCGAGAAGTGGAGCTAGTCAGGACGAGGACGTTGGCACAGCGAAGAGCTCAGCCTGAGTCGCGAAGACATTCCAGGACTGGGTCAACGCCTGGTCGTGCCTTAACTTCAGCGAACCGCGAGCCGCCTGTCCACATCAGGGAACCGGTTGCAGACGAAGAGGAGCTCACGGCTGAAGAAGCACAGGCTGCATTCGAGGTGCCTTATGATATGCAGCAGCCTAGATCTCAACTGTCGCTAGCCAGAGCAGCCACCGTCGCTGCAGTCTCTCCAGCGAATCGCCGTCATCTCCGGGCGCTCCCGTTCAGGCCTCT
The DNA here is from genome assembly GCA_010015675.1 of Byssothecium circinans. NCBI lineage: Eukaryota > Fungi > Ascomycota > Dothideomycetes > Pleosporales > Massarinaceae > Byssothecium > Byssothecium circinans. The sequence goes on along the minus strand of ML976996.1, from coordinate 272,406 downwards.
GGAATATCGACGCGCTGATGGTCTGCGAGAGTTTCCACATGAGAGCGATGCTGACAATTGGGTTCCACCACCCCCAGCATATACTGCCACGGCCGAAGCATCTCAAAGCGTCAGTCTGAGCCATCCTGATGGAGCACCGGTTCCCACAAATGCACCTTCAGCTTCAGTCGCCAGACCGTCCGCGATCCCTCCAGTCCCTGCTTTACCTACAAACTTGTCTAGACCACCACCTCGCCCCCAGCATCCCTATCAGTCTCGCAACAGCTCGTTCCAGTCCCAATCCTCGGTCGATCTCACACGCCCTACACCCCGTACTCAAGCCACCCTGCCCCAAGAAGGACGCAGACCTTCCCTCCTCCACCCCTCAACCTTCCCAAGCCCCCAGTCGGTGGTATCAGGCCGCCGACGAAGTTCAGCAGCGTCTCGGACGTTTCCACCACAAACCCAGCGTATTCCCCCACTACCCACCTCTATGAACCAATCCGCATACCAAGCCACAGCCTCCCTATACTCGTCAGCAAATGCAGCTCAGCGGCCTACATCTCGACCACCGATCCGCCCTCGCCGTGCTGTCGAAAGTTCTTTCAACCTTCGTCCGCCTCCTCTCGTCGACCCCACAACAGGCCGCAGAGGCTCAGCACCAGAAACACGAATACCCAGACGACCTCTACCTGCAGGATCGAACCCAAATCGAGCGAGCATGCCCGCCTCCCCGAACCCGCCAAGGACTCGGGAACGGAGAGCTATGCTACCGAGACTCAGTACGAGAGGGGGCGACGTAAGTCAAAACCAAGGGCATGGGCACGTGAGGAGGGGAGTTGGACCGTTGAGTGCGCCGCCGAGAACGGATTCGGGGAATGTTGCAATTCATCATGCGCAGAGTCATGGGAGGAGTCCGAGTCGTTTGGAGGGGTGGCTTGGGGGGAAGGATAGAGATGGGAGAGAAGGGAAGGAGGGGAGTCCGAGGAAGAAGCTCGGTTGCGTTGTTATGTGAAGGGGGCCGGTTCTGAAGGTGTTTGAGATGGAGGCGCTGCGTTCTCCTTGGGTAGGGGGGGTGTTTTCATTTTGTATCTATCTGTCTTCGCCTTGGGTTTTGAAACGAAGCGTGACAGAGCGACGATAAGGCAGGCAGGCGTTGGGGAGTCAAAGTCACGGATATTTATATACCCATTACGCACGCGGGCGTTGTTTCTCTGGCGCCTACATCTTTTCTATTATTTGTTTCCTTCTGGTGGGGGGGTGGATGCGGGAGGAGTGGAAGGTGCGATGGGGAGTTTATATAGGTTGTGTTTTGGGCGAGGCGGCGAAGGGGAAGGCAGGGGGCAGATGGGTTGAATGAATTGAACTGGCAGTGCGCCGTTTTCCTTTTTTGTTGAGTTTGTGTTCTGCGTAGCTAACGCGTAGGGATTCATGATGGTCGTATGTCAACTGCAAAAAAACGTTCACAGCAAGGGTTAGAGTGTAGAGAGTATCATATGAAGGTGGTGTTGCTCTTGGAGCCGTCAAGCGGTGGCACCTGTGCGTGAGGCTGACAAGATCAAATGTGGACTTTGAAGACGCTAGGACATGTGACGGACACTTGTGTCTGAATGTTGGCATTGCATTTTTGTAACGCAGGTGGTGGTGTGTTAATACACGTGTGTTGGTTCTATACATCTATACAGTCAACTCCCGTTATAACGATGTAAGCTTTCCAAGCAGTTTTGATCGTTGTATTGAATTATCGCTCTATCGAGTAGCGCCAAGAAAACCTCTCAGAGTGATAAAAAGTAGCTATCTATAGTAGTTTGACGGCACTTCTTAATGCGCTGGTGGTTGAGAGAGCGCTCAATCTGGTAGAGGCTGCTAACCTGCTCGATTGAGGAGTCTTCCTGCGCTTCAACAAAGCGCTGTACAATTGACAGCGCTTTGAGAGCCTCTGTGAGAGACGGCGGAGGCTCCACCTCGTCGTCTTCCTCAGGTACTGCTTCTAGGCCTGTTTGGCCTCTGTGGTGATCAATGATCTCATGGATATCCGCCTGCTGCTCTGGCTCATCATTCTCCCCCTCTGGATGTAGGAAATTGTCGAGATCTCTAGCGTCCTCACCCACTCCTGCAAGAAGCTGCACCTCAGCTAGTAGCTCTAAGAGCTCCTTTGGCGGTGTAGGATCCTCTTCAACATCAGATTTCTCTAAGATCGTTGATTTGGCCCAGCAATTGCGAATTGTAGTCCTTGTAACGTCACCTCTCCAAGCTGTAGCCGTCCACCTCAGCGTATTGTATAGCGTGACTTTCTTGATTGGATCCTCTTGTTTAGCGTAGGTAGTGACACAAAACTGTAGCCACTGCTTCCTGTAGCTATTCTTGAAGTTCTGAATAATTCCTTGATCCATCGGCTGGTATTTAGAGGTGCTATTTTTTGGTAGGAACTCGAGACGGACGTTTGGCGGAGGTAGAGCTAGCTCGATAGCTGCAGTGTGAGCTGAGAAGTTGTCCATCAAAAGGATGACCTCAAGCTCACCAACGTGAGCGTAAAAGGCCTTCAGCCACTCAGCCATGATATCAGCGTTCATCCAGGCCTTAGTAGAGGCCTTCCAAACAAGCCCTAGGCTAGAAAGGTTGACTCCTCGTAGAGCGCGCGGCACCTTTGACTTGCCAATTAGCCATGGAGGGAGCTTGTCAGACCCATCGCCATTGCTACAGAGAGCGAGGGAGATTCGAGCCTTGTCCTTCTTAACGCCAGGAACTGACGCAGTAGCGAGCCCTTGAGACACTGCCCAGCGCCAATACAGGCCAGTCTCGTCCATATTGTACATGTAGGGTGCTAGAAATTGTCGGCAGATAGCGCGGAGGAGCTCCATCTCAGCTGAGGCGGCGACAGGAACTGAGGCAAGCTCGCCATGGCTGGTGTATTGCTTGATATTGTAGCGACTCTTAAATCGACTTAGCCAGCCTTGGGAGAACTCAGGCTGAGGTGTAGAGGCGTACTCAGGAAGTAGCGCCCACACCTCTCGCGCCTTCTCTGCCAGCAGATCTCCTGACACAAGTGAGCCTTGCGCCTGAAGCTGCTGCTGCCACGAGAAGAGGACCTGCTCTAGCAGAGGCCACTTGCCAAAGCGAGTACGATATACAGCTCTACTAGGTAAAGGGCTGTCATCAAGGTGTTTGTAGCGATCGGAGAGCGACTCAGAGACCGTAGATTGGCTGGGTTTTCGACCGTATTTCTCTTCAAACCAGCTTCTCATGGCTTTCTGAGTCGGGCGCGGCTTCTGGGAGGAGTAGAACTGGCGGAGAGAGCGCCTCTCAGCGTCAGAGATAGCGCTTCGAGTAGCCATAATAACTCAATAGAGCGATATTTGGTGGAGAGCTAACGATAATCGTAAAATCGTTATAGAGTTGATTTTTGGTGGGGTTCGAAGCTTGCCAAGGCGCTAGTATCGTACTAACGAAAATATCGTTTTACCGAGGTTCGTTATAACGGGAGTTGACTGTAGTTAAATTGCTGCGTATCTCGATACTACCCGCGTACTGTGTGAAGTAGAATGGTCGCGGATACATGCAGGAAGGAGCTACTCGATCGATTACCTCTTGTTAGTCGTCTTCTACCCCGACCCGCAGACGCCCATCATCAACCAACCGATGTCAATCCGCTCCGTCATCTCAGCAAACACCCGTCGCCCCCAGCGTGGCGGGCCTGTTTACGCTCACAGAAAGCGACACTGTCCACCGCTCAATTCGTGCCTCATATTCGCCACATACGTATCGGGCGTTGCTCAAGAAGTGACACCTCGGTATGATCAGTTACAGCGATCTTCTTGTCCTACCGAATATCCCACAACTCTGGTTCGCACTAATATCGGCTAGCTCTGGGCAATATCAACGACCATCCTTCTCCGAGACACTTGCCACCAGCCGCATCTCGCAAGGCTGAATACAGCTCTCAATGGCCATGACACACCCGTCGCCTCCGCGCACTATGTTGCATGGCAAAAGGCCAGCTCCGAGTAACATGAATTGCCTCCCTCTCACGCCTCAACCTCGCACAAACGTTCCATGTTGAGAACTCTACCCCCAAGCCTGATCGTCGGCGCACACTCGCACACGCAAGCATCATAAGCAAAACGAAAATAGCCTTTCACCGATCAGCCTCCAGTACCGTGTTTGTGTAGCTTGAGAAGCACCTGCAAGCACCCGGGCTTTGGATTCCATGCGTCCGTCTTTCTCCATTACCGCCAATCATTTCGCTCGATTTAGCACCTAAATCGCGTGGGTTCTCTCTAGTCCTGCCTGGCGTACGAAGAGCGCACAATAGTCGGCGAATGAGTATGAGAGAGCTCCTATTCATTCGTTCGCTTACGCCCCCGGCATCGGATTTCACGAGCTTCCTTGTACACGATAAGGACGACGGGCCGAGTTAGGCGTTCAGATATACGGGGCTTTGTACTCCCTAGAATCTGTTTTTGTATTGTCTTACCACAAGTGTACGGCCACGGACCGTTAAGGCTGAGAGCTCGTTTCACCCGTTTTTATTAATTCATTCCAGTGGATGATATTTTTCTAGAACGCCGTATCCGCACACTCGGGACACCTGCCATTTGCACTCATTTCCCAGTGTTTGCATACAGTACGTGTAGTTGGTAACTTTCTGTTTGCATGTCTGATATCAATTCACTGACTTCATTTCTTCAGTTCCAAATCCTTGCGACAGCTCAGTGGTATCCTTGTGGCATGCCAAGTAGCCGCCCGTCTGGCCCAGGAGTAACGAATGAGGGGGCAGTTGCAAGTAAAAGGACCGATACGTAGCTTCAACGCGATTGAAGGCGACTGTCGACAAATACTTCCTACTCATCACGTGTGGACTTCGTCATTTCTCTGTCTCCACTACTTCAATTATTCCACATGGTTGAGTCCAACTCGGTGCACCACAGACTACGCCCCTTCACACCGTGTATATAAACCCCGACTCTCACCACGCGAGACCACGCCGTAATCAGTATAAAACCTCACTTCTATCGGTGGATTCAATCTACAAACCTTCAGTCGCAACCATGAAGCCAGCAAGCTTTCTCTGTGCCGCCATTTCTTTGGCAACTCCTATCGCTGGTATGGTTTCACAATCAATCTATCCCAGTAAACATGTTCTAAAAGTATTAGCATCCGGCGGAAACACCTCCACGCCCAATTTCGGCTACGAAGAACTCTACAGACTTCAACATGCCTTCTACGAGAAGTTCATATTTCCCAATAACATAGCAGAAGCCCAGAGCATCAACTCAACCGTCTTCTCGGAAAATGTACGCCTCTTACCAACACAACATCTCTCAATACTAACCCGCAATCCCAGGTCCAAGGCCGCGTATCCGATACCCGCAACTTCGTCGGCCGCGAGCTCAACACGGAATACATCTTCGGCCTCTTCACCCCCAACAACCTCACCACCATCATCGGCCTCCCCGTCGGACCATACAAAATCCTCCAATTCACAGGCAACCAAAACATCGCCTCAGCCTCCACACGCATGTACCTGCAATTCCCCTCCTTCAAGAACGCAACCCTGCCCATCATGATCGACACATGGATGACATGGAACGCCGCGCGAGAGATAACTCAATACGACGTCACGTTCCGCTGGTTCGGCTTCCTGCTCCAAACCCTCCTCGCCAGCGTGGATCCCGACCCCATCCGCGCACACGCCATTGCGAAAGACATGTTGGCGAAATCGATCTGTCGAACGCACCAGAGCTACTGCGCCGGAACGGCGGACCAGCAGTATGCATCCAACGAAGAGTGCTACCATTTCCTGACGGAAGAGATTCGGGTAGGGGATAGCTTTGAGTTGGGGATGGATACCCTGCTTTGTCGCAATGTGCATGAGATTATGGTCGGGTTTCGCCCCGGTGTGCATTGTAGCCATATTGGCAGAGATGGCGGCGGGCAGTGTGCGGATGAGTATTCGTATCGGGAGAAGGTGGAGGAGGAGGTTTTTTCGAATTCGCCGTGGCGCGCGCCGCCGTTGAAGTAGGGGTGGAATGGGGTGAGGGTGAGGGAGGGGGGCTCTTTGTGTAGTGAAGTGAGGGCTTGAAAGCGGGGATTGGGGTTTGTTGTGGGGTTTGAGTATAGGTGGACTATTTTCTTGTTCTTTTCCTTGGTGGGTATTACTTGGGAAAAGTTTACGGGGTTGGTGTGTGAAGCTGGTTATATCGGGAATTCATATGGATATTTGGTACATGGAAAACCTCTCTCCATATAAAATAGTAATTTAAAATAACTCTTCCTAATTTCCACACTCCGTTATGTATGCATGTGCCATTCGGCCTATAAATTATTACTTTTTTGACGTAGAAGTGCCTCAGATCCCGTTTCCTCGGAAAACGACGAGCATGAAGACTCATTTCCCGCTTATTATCAAACTTTTCAAAAAATGCATGTGACTGCTAAGATGCTGCTCCTCTCCATCCCTTTACTTCCCATTCGTTCCGCCGCAGAAGTTCCATACTACGTTCGTCCTCTCTTTCCAGACCCGCGTTCCCGATCTCAAAATTGCCCGCCCATGCAAGTATAACCGACTCGCTCTCTCAACAAGCTATAAAATCGTCCCACGCCTCTAATCCATCGTAGTCCCGCACATGCAGTTTTAATACGAGCGCCCGAACCACTCGCCCAACAACTCCCACATACAACGATCTCACCTTGTCTTTCCTTCTCGATCTCCCCTTCAGCACGGAGACCACATTGCACCCGACTCTTCCGCTTCCAACAGTATTTTGTGCAAGAAGCGCACTGCCGGCATGAAGCAGGTGAAGTGGATATTAAATTCCCGACTGTTACTGTTCAGACGGCAGACTCCATTGAACCTCTCTGCTCTTAATTCTGATATGTAATAATATTAGAGAAAAAAAGAGGCCGTTTGTATTGTAAGATCACTATACTTGCGGGAAACTCCATTCATGGAGCTCGGCTGCTTTTGGAGTTGTAGGAGTGCGGAGATTGGGGAGTTTTATATAGTGTAAGCGTAGTGCTCAGTGGGTTTCTGGCTCTGAAATTTGTAGCACTGTAGTCTCTTTGCTGGGATGAAAGTAGTGAGAAAAGCCTCATAGTCACCCTAAGCCAGAGCAGAGAAACCGCTGCGGGGTTTTAATAAGGTCGCTCGAGCGAGCACACTCATAAATCTTTTAGAGGCCTCCTTCTTGTTTCGCACCATAATAACCTTGTTGTTTTTCTTATAGAGTGTTATACTATCTCAGTGCTGAGCTATCGAGATGCGGAACGCGTTTTTGTAGACTTCGCGTAAGGTTGACAAGGATTTTGTGCGCTTCTTTTTTGTTGTTCAGGCTTATTGAGGAAGCGGCTGGGGCTTCTAGTGAAAATATAGGGTTGAGGAAGTGGGACATGGTCCTCATTCTGGGCGATTTGAATGAGAAGTTTTGTTTGTGGTTTGTGAGTTGGAAATGGGCCTGGACGTAGGTTGTTGTGGTGTCTTATCGCAATTTTGACATAATTGATGGGGGTTTGGGGGGGGGGGGGGCATAAGCGGGGGTTGGTGACATTTTCGTTGAGATCTTCGCCTTACATGGCTTCTTCGGCGGCGGTTTTGGGAGTTGTGAGAGCGGGAGTAAGGCGGGGGAACATTGAAATGCCATGCTTGAGGTTTTCATAGTTCTTGGAGGATGATTGAGGGTAGGGTGTATTGAGGTTGGAGTTTAGGGTTTGGAGATACTGCTCAGGACGATTCCATTTCATCCTGCCAGTAAAATTTCTAAGGATCCTCCAAGAAGCTCAAAGGAATGGAGAGTCCATGATAGTAGACTCATATCATTTACCATCGAATATCTAGCCGCCTCGCGAGCCCACACACAAGCTATTCATTCCTAGGTTTGCGGAAAGAGAGACAATTTGAACAGGGACCTGCACCAGGTCAAGTGATCTATCCAGCTTTAGTACAGGTCTGTTTGCGACAGCTAAGATATTCAGATGCTTCTCAGAGCCAGAGCTCCCTCAACCAAACGCGCTTGCGATTTCAGTTCCGTGTTTGCAAGTCGAGGGGTCTCGCACATCGGGCGATAGTGGTTCTTCTTTTGGTATGGACAAAATTTGGTTGAACCAGTGTCCCCAGGACAGTTGCTGGACGGATTTCAATCTGATATATGGGCTTCGAACGAGACGAGGACGGAACCACACAGGAAATTTCATGGAATGCCTTCTTAATGCGTTTTTACAGTGCAGAAGGAGAGCTATGGAGCGACTGCTTTCAGTTTGAGTTGGATACAAAGATAGTCGGGGTGCGCTGCACCCACATATCTCCAGCGCGTCCTATTTTCGACAAATGAATTTGGGTTTTTCGCCATTCCCTTGAGCCGAATAATGACGAGAGGCTTGGTGTATTTGCGCACCGTTGCAAAAGCTCTCATGGAGAGAGGAGTGCTGAAACGTTTTACTTATCTTTTGACCAGCAACTTGATGTGGAAGCTATGTTTAGCTTTTTAATATTTTATGGAAAGTGGCTGGGTTACACATATGCCGATTTCGGCTGTGGACTTTTATTCCCTTGTATTTTAGATAGTCCACATGTACTTCTTTTGGCATGTTTTATCACTGAATAAAGGGCCATGGCTTAGAGAGATTTATTCTTCTCAATCCCCTAATGGGCCAAATTCCATATCACTTCGGGTTCAAAATTCCGACCCAAAGGAAGAGGGTTAAAAAATTCCGTAGGCGGCATGGCCGCAACTTCCTATTTGTTGTCGGCTCACAAATTTCGCCACATTTGATAGCGTAGCTTCCTTTTTTGAAATGTTTACGAAGTAATTCGCTACTTCACATCTATCCATACTCTCTGAAACCGGGATTCTCCCACCGCGCAGGGTACATATTGGTTGGTGATTGTAGATTTGAATTCTCGAGTGCAAGTGGGCATACTTCTGGTGTGTATTTATTGTTCTCTCTGGCGTTAAAAACGGCTGTAGATAATGAGTTTTGGGGATTGGAGTTTTGTGTATGTGCGAGAAGCAGAAAAACAAGACCATGTATTCAAGGAATTAGAGGTTTTATTGTCCTGCTTTAAGAGGATAGAGGGGAAAATCTTTATATTCTTGCGCCTAAAAGAAGTTTTGGCTGAGGGCGCCCACCTGAGTACCGAGTTTGGGGACTTAATGGTTGGAGAGAAACATGGAACTAGACTTGTGAAGTTTTGGCTTTTGAGGTAGCACATTATCTTCGACTTTTAAAGGAATCGAGTACTTCCATTAGCAATATTCTTTCCAATTTTGATACCACGCCCACGGCTCAAGGTGCTCCGCACATTTTCTGGAGTGTACCTCATTTTAGTATTATTGTGGGGAAAAAATAGTCGAAATTGCTCATGCAAGGAGTTTCAGCGGTTCTTCTTCATGCATACGAACTCGACGATATTGTTTGTGTAGTTATAGATATTGTGGTCTAAGATATAACTGAGAGGCACTCGTGTTTTTATATAAAGAGACTGAAAGTTTAGAAGTGCTAGTGGAGAGTTCTAGCATGGCCCGTAGAGCATGGGCTCACCATTTCTACACTTTAAAAGCTTCCAAGGGAAGAGAAAGTCCATTCGGGTGGGGTCCATGCATTTATTTACGAATGATGGACGCATGCCTAGGTAGATTCTATCGTCATAAAATTCTGTATCTTCGATTTGAACTTTAGCAAAGTTTGAGAGACGATGAGTATTCGACAGGGAATCCCGCCGCAAGTCATGATTTTTCCATGCTAAACTTTTTGGAAAGTGGTACATCATTAAGCCTGCTATGATGCTTTGAAGGGATGGTAGATGCGATAGACGCTGAGAAGATAAGAGGTAGGATTTTGTTTTGGTAATATCAGGGGGCTCAAACAAGAAATTGCTCAAGTGGTAGCCGTTGGAACCTCTATAAGCTAGCGTACAGGGTTCCGAGCCACCCCTCAGAAATCGGCCACCCCTTAGAAAATCGTGTTCTCTCTCTACCCACCCTACCAAAATGGACAACCGTGAAGCAGCTATACAAGCAGCTATCAGTGATCTTAATTCTGGTGTTTTTTCTAGTCAACGAGCTGCTGCAAAGGCGTACAATATCCCTCGAGCCACACTCTCTGCGCGTATACGCGGTACGCAGAGTAGCTAAACCAGCCACGTATACCAGCAGCGATTAACTCTATAACAAGAGGAGTTTCTTGTACAATGGATCCTTGAAGAAGACGCACGAGCTTTTCCTCCCTCCCACGCGCGTACGCGAGAAATGGCGAATCAAATCCTAAGGATGAATGGAGACAACAATCCTATGGGCAAGCATTAGATATCCTGCTTTCTTAAGCGCAACCCACGCGTCGCATCTGTTGTAGGCAGAAGGATAGAGGCTGCACGGGCTGAGGGAGCAATACAAGAGTAGCTACGCGAGTTTCTTTAGCTCTATGAGAGGCTTCGTACGGAGCTAGGTATACAGGCTAAGGATACGTGGAATATGGATGAGACTAGGAAGGCTATAGGGGTATGTGCAAATATAAGAGTCCTTGCAGACAGCTATAAGAGTAAGGCTTATAAGCAGTCACCAGAGAATCTCGAGTGGGCGTTAATAATTGAGTGCGTATCAGCTACGGGGAAGAAGCTACGCTGCGCGGTGATATTTAAGGGCTAGAGCCTACAGACTACTTGGTTTCCTGCGGCAGTTCTAGACTAGCTTTACGCAACCTCACAGAACGGCTGGACATCCAATGTAATAGGGACTGAGTGGCTACAGCGTATATTTCTACCTGATACAGCTCCCTCACGTGATTGTTGGAGGATGTTAATTTTAGATAGTCACGGCAGCCACATTAGCCTAGAATTCCTATGGCTCTGCAAGCAGAATAGAGTCTAGCTTCTATTCCTACCTCCTTATTCCTCACACGTCCTACAGCCTCTAGATCTCTCAGTTTTCTTAGTAGTAAAGAGATTCTATCGACACTAGATTCAAGAGCTATCCTACCTTGACGACGCAGTACCTATTAAAAAGGAACGCTTTATCACGGCCTACTATACAGCTAGAGAGGCAGCAATTACTGAGAGAGTTGTACGGGCTGGATGGGCTGCTGCAGGGATCTGTCCATTGAATATCGCCCGGGTAGTCAACTCCTCTCAAGTAGCTCAGAGGCCTGTTACACCACCTCGTCAGAATCAACCTCAACCTGCTAAGAGCTATCTCTCTACCCCCTGCGGCCCTCGTGATCTCTTTGTAGCTCAGAGAGAGCTCCACAGGAACGAGAGTGTTAGCCACAAGACTCACCAGCTCTTCTACAAAGCAGGCAAAGCTATTGCACGTGCAAACGTACGGGCAGCAGAGCTAGAAGCAGAGAATAAAAGACTACACAGTCAACTTGAGGCTCTTAAGCCTCAGCAGCCACGGAAGAGAATTCGAATAGACCCAAATCAACGCTTTGCAGATATAGATACAATCATGGTAGCAAAACAGGCAGCAGATCTTTTAGCGTTACAAAACAACGACAAAGCAGCAGAAAAAGAAGCAGAGAGAGCAGCAACTGAAGCAGCAGCTAAAACTCTTCAATCTATGTGTACAGAGTGGCAATTGTAACTAGGTTGATAGAATAAACACGATTTTCTGAGGGGTGGCTCGAAACCCTGTACGCTAGCTTATTCCTTCCCAGAAAGCGGTAACTTCATAAGCTCCGTTCTAGTTTTCAATTTTGCAGATCCGTTGATTAACATTGATGTGAAGGGTTGGTTCGGTGGCAGTGATCATATCATGTACGCGTTTGAAACCTTTTGCTGACGCTGCCTGACAGTATTCTCTGTGTCGCACTTTCTCGTATAACTATGGAAATATAGGACTAAACAGAGGTGCTCTTTCAGCCACATCATTTCCAGACTTTCAAAAGCTGCCTTCATTTTCGAGACCACTAGTCGAAAATCTCTCATTACGAAGGCCTTGCAAGATCTTAAAAGTATATAAATTTAAAGGATAGGCTATAAAAGTACTTTCATAGCCTAACACCCATAGCCTTGCGCGTAGGTGGATTTCTATATTCGAAATACTCAATAACAGTCCTCAAAGTCGTAAGCGTGCGTAAAAGCGGAAAGAAGTTCCCCTTCCGTCTCATGCGTGTTTAAGCCGTCATATTTTGTAGTTTGCAAAGTCCCAAAACAGTGGGAATAATTCTCCCAAGGCGACCGGCGATAAAAATGCATGTGAACAGTAGGTAGATATTCTCCCTCTCCTTCTCATAGGAAGGAGGTTCATTATCTTTTTAATATACCAGAGATACGGAGTGAATGAGTTTACGTCTTAAGGAAGCGGGAGAGCCAAACATTCTGTCATAGTCTCTGGCTTTGGATACTTCCGAGCACACCGCATCAAGCTTGGTAATGCCTGTTTTTGTAGTCTCCAGTCTCCAGCCTCCACTCCAGTCCTGGGCCAGAGAAATTCCATTTGAACTACGTCCAAGAATTTCTTATTCTTCAAGAAGAAAAAAGAGCATGATCTAGGAGTCCGAGGTCCAGCGGAAAAGGAAAAGTCCGAGGTCCCGGGGGAAAACCAGCGGCTAGTTTTTGGTTTTTGGTTTTTGGTTTTTACGCGAATAAGGCTGGCTGGCTGGTATACGGCGCCGCGCAAAACCAGAACCAGCGGCTGGTTTTACGAGGCGGGAATAAATAACTACGTTGGGTAAGACGGAACAGAATAAGGGCGGGTTAACGTTAATGGTGGAGGAATACGTTTGGGTAGAGGTAGAGGTGTATGGTTTCGCGGTTGTGAAGGCGAGTGTTGGTATTGGTATTGGTGAGTAGGGTTGGTAACGGTAGGCAACGTTAGTTAGCTATTGTAAGTACTATACTGTACTATACGATACAACATATCTATTGCGATTTTCTCCTAAGCTATATATACCGCATAGTACACGTCTATATAGTTTTACCTATACTTTATATTTCTATATTTCCGTGTTTTTATGTTCTGTGCCTGCGGGTCTAGGTCTAAGTCTTTAGAGTTTAAAACTTAATGCCAGATGGATAGATAGATATTTCTCTCCTCTCTAGCGTGAAAGGACACTATAGATAGATAATAGATAATAGATAATAGTACTACCTACGATACTACTATGCCTACCACGCCAAGAAATAAGTATGCATCCAACCCAGCTTATTAGAAAGTGTAAAGTGTAAAGTACGCGAAACATTATTTTTTACAGCTTTTAGGAGCGGGGGTTTGGTTGTGTGTGGTGTGTGTAGCGTATGTTATCTTACGTTATAGTAGGTTTATTCTCTAAATATACTGTAGCGTAGTATTTAGTTTAGTTTAGTCAACGCAGCCACGCTACGGTATAGTACGCTACGCTAGAGAAATTCCATATGGCAGTGTCCAAACCATTTTCAGACTCTAAGAATAGAAAATAATAAACAAGTTCCAGATCGGAGACACTCCATATGGAAGGCGTCTGTCGATCTTTCATGCTTCAAGTGAAGGGAAAAAATCATCGAGTCTAAGGTCCAGGCCAGCAACACTCCATTGGGTGGCTTTCCGCCGCTTTTCATACTTTACGCAAAGAAAAGGGCCGAGAAGTCCGACCATCTGTTGCCCTCAGATACTCTTTGGTGGATCGCTTTTGCACCACAGACCCCCCATCTTCCTAGATGCAGTCGTTTTTTCGACAACAAGGGAAGATAGAAAGACAGAAAACCTTCCGCCAAACATTCCGAGTCTTTAGGTCACTTTTGATCTGTCCCCATAAATTGCGGTGTGAAGTTGTATTCTTAACGACATTTCCCAAGTGAAGTCCAGGGACGATATATCTATCCCTTAATACCGGCCAATTACTCCCACTTTCCACATTCCTCCCACTTCCTTGCTTTTTCATACTCGCACATTTCAGCGCAAACATCTCCATGACAGTTCGGAAATTGCCTTTTGACTAAGAAATATAGAGAACAGAGATTCTCCACATCAACCGTTGCGCCTAGCATTTTCGGTAGACGGAATTATTGCTGGAGATCCCATACTAGTGGGAATTGAAACATTTTTGGAAAGGCCGGGTGGGTGGAGACGCTCTGCTCATGCATATGCCGCGGTGCAATTTTTAGCGCGGCGAGGAATATTATGGCGTGTGAAGAGAGAGAGAAAGAGAGAAGTGGGAGTGAGAAGGGGAGTTTATATATCCATCCGTTGTCTCGAGTACTGTAGTTATGCAAAGACACATGGTTGCGTAACAACCTTGGAAATCCGCTACTTTCTATCTGGAAGGCGTTGCTGAACATTTTGCGCACGTGTATAGGCTGGGGATTGATGATTCTCTTCCTCTCTATCGTTCTTAATGCTATCACGCACCACCCACTATTACAAGACTTTACCCGATAATGATGATGATCATGCTGCACTCCCTATGTTTGATATAATGGGGCGGAAAGAAAGAATCCAATTGATTTACAGAAAACAAAAAAAAGATGAAGTGGTATCCACCGCTATATACGCCCGAAACTCTTAGGGATATGAGAAGCTTTCCGTAACCTTCACCAAAGAATGAAAGCCCTGCTCTTCTATCTGTAAACTTCCCACATGCTCCTCTCTCGCATCGGCACCGTGTTCCCGATCCAATGACCTCTACGCATACGTACCAAAGGTACTCGCCCATCAACCCTCCTTCTATATCATCAACCGCAGAGATAATAAGGCAAAATCCCCCAATGTCTCAAATCGTTCAACACCTAATCCATCCACCTCAACGATGCCTGTTCATCTCCTCCATCACCTCATGAACCCCATAAATCATCGGGGGAATATTTCTACGGTAATAGTCGTCCTACCGACTCTCCCTCCTCCCTTCTTGCTGCTGCGAAGGTGGCGGTCCAGGGACCATGATCTTGAACGGCATCTCTCTCACAACTGGTGTTTGAGGCCCCGGTGGAGATGGTCCGTAGGGGCTAACATGTATCGGAGGAGCTGCAGGAGCCGGTGCAAGTGGCGGCGGTCCATTGCTCTTGGGACGCGGCGCAGTGCGAGGCCCGAATGGGGACGGGTATGATGTTAGTTGAGGGGGCATCTGAGGTGCGGGTGCGAGGGCACGACCCTGGGCGTTGACAGCAGCGCTAGATGGTGGTGGTGGTGGTGGTGGTGGTGGAGGAGGTCCAGCGCTGGAGCCGGACGGTAGCGCTGTGAGAGGTGATTGCATGAGCATTCCTGGCGGGTGAGGATAGGTTATGTAGCCTTCTGTTGGCGAGGATGCTGAGTATGAATGAGGCGGCGGCGGGACTACCTGATGGACGCTGTACATCTCCTGGGGATTCAATTGAGGCGCATATTGGGGTCCTGGTTCATGGTGTGATGATGTCGGTCGCGGATGGGTGTCTGAGGTTCGGCCCCCTCTTCCACCCCTACGGCCCGTAGATGAGCTCGACCTGGATGTAGATTTGAGAGGCGTTCCACTCTTCTCGTCCAACTCTTTTTGACGAGCTTTGCGCTCAGCCCACCAGATAGTCATCGACTGACTCCGTTTCTCACTTTTCACGCGCGGTTTCTTTCGTGAACCTGACGCCGAGTTGGCCCCCGAGTCGTCAGCGTACGGCGTGCCATACTGACTTAAAGGAGTCGTGTTCATGTATGTATCTGGTGTTTGCGCTTTTACCGACCGTTCCAGGTTGGCTGGTTCAGTGATGCCAGGAGGCTGTGGCGTTGCTTGGAAGACGGTTTCGGTGGCGTGGAGACCGGCTACTGGTTTCCCAACGCTCGTTCCCACAGGCGCGTCGATCGTGAATTGACCTTGGCCCTCACTCATGGACTTCAGCATTGCGAGCTGTGCATTTAGATTAGCGATACGTGCAGGTAGATCGACTTCTTCCTCGTGCATACGCTTTCTCGGACCCTTCTTCTGGCCGTAGTCGCTTCGTCTACCGACGTTCTTACTCCCCGCAGGACGACCCCGTTTCTGATGTGGCGGAGTAGGTTGTTCATCCGCATCGCCTGAGTTTGCGTCGGAGCCTTCATCGCCAGAACTAGCAACGGCTGATTCACCGCGTATCTCTTGAATACGCGAGTGAACTGCGAGGTGCGCAGTCTTTGTACGTTTGCCACGTCCTTGCGCTTCGGGCTCTGGAGTAGCGGATGCGGTAGGTTTCGCATACTTGCTAACACCCTTCTTGCGCGCGCCGCCCCAACCATTGTGCTTCTTCTTTGGCGTGTTGGTACCCGTGCCTTGATCGCTGCTCTCGAAAGGGCGAGTGGCGCGACGCTGTCGCTTAGTTGAGCGAGATTCGTCCCCTTCTTCCTCCTCCTCTTCGCTGGGGGCAGCAGAATCAAGCATGTCGCGAGTTCGGCGCTGGCGAAGTTCCCGACCGCCCGACTTCTCGTGCCCTGGGCGCTGGGCGAACGGGTCCTGCGCTTCTGGCAGTTTTTTAGGATCATAATTATAACCATATAGATCGGCTTCCTTCATGCCCTCGAACTGCTGATGATCCATTGGTATACGGCCACCATTGCAAGGCTTCTTGGGTGGATGCGCATGTGGTGCAGTCTAATTAATTAGCGGAGGAACTGCATGATGGGTACAGTAAAACCTACCTTTGCATCCAGCTCGAGATACTGATCCTGCCAAGCTTTGAGAATCGTCTGTGTGTTCTCGGCAAGAGCGTATAGACTCTCTGTGCTGCGTTGGGAAATGGGGTACTTGGTTAACGAAGCAATAATGTCTGAAACATCGGTCAAGGGTTTATATCGCGTCTTGAGCAGAAAATCGGCACGGTCTTCGCATTCCGCCTCCATCGGTACCGGCTGATCTTCTATCCATGGCTCGTGCAGGTCTGAATCAGAAAGCATGTCTTCTTCAGGCAGAAGCAGTGTCGGGAGAGCAGTTTCTGAAGGGGGCGACGCGTTTCCTTTAGGCGTCGCTGAGGGTGAGTCCTTCGCTAAAGATGGCTTAGAGATGGTAGGTAATGTCGGTACTGGAATGGACATGGATGGGTCGTTGTAAGCTTCAACAAGTGTAGGCGGTGGATTGCCCGGCGGAGTGACAGGAGAGAACGAGTCATCCTGATCTTCCTTCATGGAAGTATCTTCATCGTCTCCGTCGTCTTCATGTTCGGACTGAGATTGCTCTCCGGCAGCCGTTTGCTCAACGTCTTCCGCTTCCGGTTCGGGCGATGTCTTGGCATCGACCATTGGCGAGCCCTGATTGGACGGTTCCTCATCATCCTCTTCTGTAAGCGGAAACACGGGAGCTGCAGTGCGAGATGGTCGCGTTCGTAGAGGAGAAGTAGTTCGCGCAGCGACACTGGCACCTCGTCCTCTGCCTCCTCGGCTTCCTCTACCACGGCCACCCCGTCCGCGACCGCCTCGGCTGCCGCGACCACGTCCACGACCCCTGGTCACTACGGGACGGGCTGGCACGGGTTCATCGCTCTCTTCAGAATCGGAACTGGAACTCTCTTCCTCTTCGGTGTGAGTGAACAGAGTGTTCAGCGCGGGAAGTTCAGACCGGGCATTTTGTTTTGATTTTCTGGTTCCCTTCTGCTCTTTAATAGTGTCGAAGAACTCGGGCGTAAGGCCAAAGACCATGAAGTAGGGTGATTCATACGTGGCATAGACATCGGGTGCGGAGTCAAGTTTTGCATAGTTGGAGACGGTGGATGTTGTCCTGGTGCCTTTCCTTGTGAGCGGCGGCTCGATGAAGGACTGCTTAGTAGTTCTCGGTGAGACAATGTCGGGCTTCTCTGGTTTGGCGGCTGACTTGGTTCCCCTTCCCGAACGGGTCTGCATAGGAGCTTCCTCTTCCTTGGGGGCGTTTCGCCGTAGCGACGAGCGCGCAGGAAGATTCCTGGGGCCCGGCATTGGTGTAATGGATGTGTCGAATGTATCGAATATAGGGGTGGTATTTGAAGGATTGAAGTTGGAATTGTAGTCAAGGTTCCGGCGCAGTGGTGTGGTAGCGTGGATCACTTGCCTTCAGGGTGACGGGAGCATGCAAACGCAGATGGAGAGAATGAAATGCCGGCGCAGTGACGAAAGAAGGAGGGAAATGGCTATCCAAGATGCGGCAGAGATGCTGCGAGTCCGGCGATGCAAGTAATTGCGACGTTGCTACAGCTGATGTGGTTGATCTTTGTCTTGAGGGCATTGCAAAACCGACATTGAACCAACGAATCCCGAGCCAGCCACGTCACGTGAATTCCCCAAGTAGCAGCCAATCAGTGTCAGCTGTCAGCAACATATGAGCAGTTGCCTCGAGCTGTTCGCGTCACTCACGTCACAATAGCTTCTGTCGGACACAATACAATTACGTCCCCCGCCAACAATTAATTGATTGTCACTGTCACTCTCCCCATGGCTGAGAAGACGGTCGAGGAACAGCTCGCCGAGCTCGAGATGATGGGCGCGGAGGAGCCAGCGGCACCCCCGCCCAAGACGGCCAAAGCCAGCAAAGCTCCCCGTCCGAGTTCAAAGAAGGACCTCGATGCGCTTAAGCAGCTGGAGGAGCTGGAGGCTTTGGAGAAGTTCCAGCGGCCCGAAGCCCCCAAACCGTCGAGCCGCCCAAACACACCGAAGCTGTCGTCCGCCTCCACCACCTCGAGCAACCCTCGCCGAGCGGGCGTCGTGACCCCGTCCTCCAGCGGCTCAGCGCGCACCAGCGAAGACAAGGCTCAAGCACCGAGGAAGTCTGGAGAGAGCGCGCGGTCGTTCCACCAGAGCTTTGCCCCCACGCAAGAAGAGCCTGTCAAGCCAGCGCCAGAGCCAAAGCAGGCCGGAGGCTCGTGGTGGGGAGGGCTGCTCTCTACGGCTACGGCCACTGCTGATGCTGCCCGAAAGCGCGCCGAAGCTGCGTACGCGGAGATTCAGAAGAATGAGGAGGCACAACGTTGGGCGGAGCAGGTGCGCGGTAACTTGAATGTCGAAGCTCTGCGCGGCATTGGTACGCCTATCACCTCTACGATGCCGGGTCCAAACTAATATGATATAGGTGGTGAGCTACAGAAGCGTGCCATGCCGACCTTCTCCAACATCCTCCACACCCTCGCCCCTCCCATCTCACAGCACGAGCGTCTACAGATCCACATCACACACGACCTGATCGGCTACCCCTCGCTCGACCCCATCATCTACCAGACGTTCTCGCAAGTCATGTCACAGGTAGAGGGAGGCGATCTGCTCGTCATCCAGCGCGGTTCAGAGTCAACACAACGTGCTTCGGTAGATGGCTACAGAGGTGGTGGCAGTGGGTGGAACGACGGACCGTGGTGGCGCCATACAGACAAGCGCGACCTAAGCGTTGTCAAAGGGCTAGTCGAAGGCACAAAGCTGGCAAGGGTCAGTGCAGAGGCATACGCGGATGAGTTCTTCTCAGCAAGAGGGGGCGTTGAAGAAGCAGCCAAGCACGCGACCGAGGTCCTGAGCGAATCGAACCCCGTCCGAAGCAGCGACATCTTCCTCGCTATCCAAGCAATTAGCTACACCGCGCCGCAAGACCTATTCGCTGCATCTCAGTCATCAGAGGAGAAGGAAGGCGGGGTGGAAGACCAGAAAGAGGAAGATGAGTTGGTTGTATTCGCCATCTACCTACACGACCCGATCCATGGCATCAGCTACAAGGCGCTCAGCCAGTCATTCCCGGCGAAGTGGGTGCAATGGCTAGATGCACCGGCCGCGACGGAGGCTGCGGGCGAGGAGGAGCAGGTGCCTGCTGAGATCCAGCAAATTATACACGATGGCGGCGTTGACCCTCGCGAATGGGTCGCTGAGTGGATGGAGGAGATGATCAGTCTCAGCGTTGGTATTGTGGCTCAGCGATACGTTGCGCGCAGAATGGGCGTTGGTGAGGGCGGTCTCGGACGGGGTAAAGCCCGGGAGGCGGTCGTTGAAGCCGGTGGTGGGGAAGCCGCTCGTGCTGGTGTTCTTTGAGCCGTATTTGTCTTGTATTCTTAGTACCTCTGATAGGCATTTAGAGCTCATTGGGGAGCATTCCGCTCGAATGCCGTTCCTCTCTTATGGATTGTTCGCTCCAAGCCTTCCTGTTCAGTGAACCTCCCGCGTTCGCCCTCCTAACCATCTCACGCGTAGGAATTGCTCCCTCGTCATCCCCTCTCTAAAATTGCCATCGTGATATCTCGTCCCTCTCGCGCGTACCGACGAGCGCCACCCACCCATATTTTCTCCTAGCAAGCTTTCCTCAACCTCCCACATAGCCCCAAGATCCTCAGATCAAGCCTTCTTCACCCCCTCCTTCTCAATCCTCTTCTCCCTCTTCCCGCCCTTCAACATCTCCAAATGCCCCGCCTTCGCCGCGAGCATTTTCTCCGTCTTGCCCGTCAGCCCCGCGGTGCTCTTGTGCTTGATTTTGTTTTGCGAGATGAGGGATGCTTTTTTCGGCTTGATGATGCGGGAGCCACGCTGCACTTTTTGGGAGGGTCTAGGGAGGGTGTTAGTCAGGGGAATATGTGGGAGGGGAAAGGGGAGGGGAAAGGGGAGGGGAGGTGGGAAGTACTTTTTGGAAGTGGGTTTGGACTTTTTGACGGCACCTTGGGCCATTGTGGGGGCGGTGGGCGAGGTTTCCTGGGGTAATGGGTAGGTGGGAGTGGGTGTGGGTTCTAACGGTGGAGGAGGATGGCGGGCACGAGAGGGGTGGGTGTGGTGTGGTGGTGATGTGGTGGGCGCTGTTGGTTGTTTGTAGTGTTTCTCAAGTGCTGTGCGGGACAAAAAGTTCGGGGTGTGAGAGGGCGCTAAGCTGAAAAACGGAATTCTTATCGTGCCGAGGTCAACTGATATCGCATCCAATAAATTCGAGTATTGAAGAACATGAGTCCGTGGAAGAGAGACACATCATTGGTATTTCAGCGATATACCACTACATACTTCATCGGATTTCCGTATCTCACATTTGGACTTGATGTGGAAGAGGGGGTGCCCCTTCCAAACACAGAGTTTGACCGTACAATCTTCTGTCCAAAGTCTCGTACAGTTCTCGACGAACTTATCGTCTCTATCCCAAGAACTGACCTCGTGAGAGGCTTCAACAACTTGGACGGGCCGTTTGATGTCTGGCACGCTATTACTGGAGATTGTGGAGGGTTGCTCAACGCCCCCCTGTCAGCCTTTTCTTCTTCAGCCACCTCCCACGCCCCTGTGAACCCTGGCGCGTGTCTGAATTATTTATCCTGCCATCTCATTACATCGGCAGCCACAACTCAAACCATCTATTCTCACTCATTCTGAATGTGGTGGTGAACCTGAAAGGCGACAATGCAGATCCGTCGGACACCATAATGTCGTTCAGCGTCGGCAAATTCCTTACCGGCGGCAAATATACCTACAAACTCGTGGAACGGCTTCAGCTGAACCAGACTGTTCTCTCTACGGTCTGGAAAGCCGAAATTCTTAACAACTCCAGATACCAAAGGCCGGCGAAGTGGTAAGTATGCTGCGTACTATCAGAGAATGGTAGTGTCTAATGCGTGGTCTGTCAGGGCCATCATCAAAACCGCCACGGCCAAAAGGCAAAGGTGGCTCAGAAGAGAGCGCGAGGCATTCGATAGGCGAGCAATCTATCAGAGCCGCCACATCCGGTCTCTATACGATGAGATCAATCAGGACATAAGCGAAAATGGCTTCCATGGCAACACCGCTGCCTTTGAAGAAGCAGTGCAGTCGAATCCCTACTGTCTCGTACTGGAACATTTCGACGTGCCACTGAGCGCACTTGATCCGGCTAAGTACAAGGATAATCCTGTCTTCATGGCCGCGCTCTTCGAGGGCATGTTGGGAGGCGTAAAAGACATTGGTCTCACAAAAAATGTCTGGACGGGTGAGTCTGGAAGACCGATCAAGCCTGAGCAGCTGGAAATTCCCCTGTCTCAACCCGAGAAACTGACATCTACTGCAGATTGTAAGCCCGATAATGTACTATGCTCTAACGTCGACGGACGAATGCCGATAGTAAAGATCTCAGACATGGGCCTCTGTAAGTATCCATCCTCTCGTTCCGAACCCTATGGGATATACATACTAAACCTGCAATTCTCCAGGTCAACCAGACGTCTTCGACCAGGTGCAAATGCAGCCGCTGGCCATGCGCGCTCCCGAGGTCTGGGCTGGATATGGCTGTCGCCACGTGTCGGACGTGTATTCTGTGGGATCCACAATCATCTCGTGGCTTCAACCAGGAGTCCTTGGCCCACACGACGTCAAACCGCCCATCTTTGCGGACGCATGGTGCATTGCCAAGATGATCAAGTTGGTGGAGACGGAGAACGAACAGGCGGTCGATCCGCCGGCTGGTGTCGCCAGTGATATAAAGTCGATGTACGAGCTGGGTCGAGTACTTCTCACGCAGCCCGATGATGGCGATGACGGGAGCATGCACGTCCCAGCACGGCCTCTTAGGGAGGTCTTGCGGAGACTGGGCACCATGCCTGAGGTCAAGGCTCTCATCCAGATTTTACTTGCACCAAACTTCCAGAACCGCTTGTCAGCGGAGCAGGTGCTCACGTCGAAGGAGTACAAGGCACTTCAGCATGCTGCACTGAGCAAATGAACGTGCCCGAAAACGATTCACACGCCTCGGTCAAGTAGACCTCCGGCGAGATGCAGATTGCTCAAGGAAATCCCCACACATGCTAGCAGGCAGCTCTCCTCTCCGTCCCGATCATTGATAGAGAATGTCGCAATCTTCAGTAGTCGCATTTGCTACGACTGTATGGGGTTTTCCTTTAGGAAACGGACGATGGTTGGGCAGAACATGGGAGTAAACCTCACTTGAGTGAGGTATTTTGCTCTTAGCCTCGTCCGTTTGTGATGTTGAGGTTGGCATTTTTTGTGATCGTGGTCTAGCCAGCTGCATATATCTCCAACAGCCCCCAACATTTGCCGTGCCTCACCGGATCCAGAGGACCTGGAACGGCGAACACATCTCCAATGGTACGAATTTTGCACGAAATGGAGCAACACTACTGATGCGGGGCGCGAAAAAGTATAAACATGGATGAAAAGTTGAATGGTTGGTCGATATTTGCGCCAGCCGCAGACATGCCCATCGGCAGTCTTGTAGTTCACGGGGGACTGCAATTCGATATGACGGAATCTGGAAAAGTGGGATTGTAGAATTGGAGAAAGTCTAGCGTAACGTGGAGACCCCATCATTTAGCCATTCATCCCGACTCTCATCCCACTCCATCGGTCCGAGGACCGACTCCACGCCAGTCATCCAGCAAGACCTTCGAACTACCATTGCGACGCAGTGAACCATGCGTTCGCACCACTTAGCACCGGAAAAATTCACTCGCCCCTCGTTCTCACCAGGCTTGAAAGCTAACCACAGAACACCATCGCATAGCGTCATCATCATCTATCGTGCAGCTACATTATATGAACACGATGGTCCCTGGCAGCACAGCCAAGGATCTAGCTCTTCACTTTTTCCAGAACATCTGCACAGAACATGACTCCATGTGCTATTTAACCATACAATAACCGGGATCTACCCTCCTTGGCCCGCATTTCCAGTGAACGGTTCCTGGGAATTGAGCCTGGCGTGTGGCTCGGACGATGCAGATGCGCTACTAGGAGCATTGGCACCATGTATTGGTTCAATGAATGGCTTGGGAGATGCAATATAAGGCTGTAGATGCCCCCATCGTGGGAAATGTGGAAGGCGAGATAGCTCCGATAATTCCTCGACTGCTGCTCGTCAGGGTACCTTCGGTCCGAACTAAGCTATGGAGTTCTTCTGTTCAAGAGCTCTGTTGAGCTTCCTTTCGCTGTCGGCTTGCGTCTCGGCTGCTGGTCAATTATCTCAGGATCGGAAACCTACCGTCGATTTCAAGGCTGGCAATGGAAGCTACCTTCTCGCTACGAAGAGCTCGCCCGTGAGCTTGATCCTCGATGCGGCGGATTGGCCCGGCGTGTTGCGCGCGGCACATGACGTTGCGGTTGATTTTGGACGTGTTACTGGGGTCAATGGCTCGTTGGGTACTGTTGGGACGGGCGCGGCGAATGCTTCGACCATTTTCAATGTCACTGGAATTAGCAGTGATTGGAGCGTTGGTGGGGGATCAAATACGACGGGAAACTATACGGTCGCTCCCAAGGGGGGTGGAACGATCATTGCGGGGACGCTTGGGAATTCGAGCCTCATCGATGCTTTGGTCAAGAGTGGAAAGCTTGATGTTAGCGGTATTGAAGGCAAATGGGAGGCGTATATTAGTACTATTGTCAAGAATCCTGCCAATAGGACGGATGAAGCTCTGGTCATTGTTGGTGAGTGTCTTCGTTTATCATCTATTTTGGAGGCCTAATTGCGACATAGGAAGTGACAAGCGCGGCACCATCTACGGTCTCTACGATGTGTCCGAACAGATTGGTGTATCCCCCTGGCATTGGTTTGCAGACGTCCCTCCCAAGTCTCACAGCGACATCTACGCCCTCCGAACGACCAAAGTTCAAAAGACCCCCACGGTCAAATACAGAGGCTTCTTCATCAACGACGAAGCACCAGCTTTAACTGGCTGGGCCAACGCCAAGTACCCAAAGTCTGCGTATGGGTGCGCTTTCGGTGCTGAATTCTACTCTCATGTCTTCGAACTCCTCCTCCGAAGCAGGGCAAATTATCTCTGGCCTGCGATGTGGAATGGCATGTTTAATGTCGACGATCCGCGCAATCAACCCCTCGCCGATGAGTACGGTATCGTGATGGGCAGCTCGCACACTGAACCCATGGTTCGCGCCACTCAGGAATGGAACAAAGTGGCGAAGGGAAGCGAGTCTGGCTGGCAGTGGGCTACGAACAACGCCACGCTATACAAATATTTCATGGAGGGTGCGATGCGTGCTCAACCCTACGAGAACGTCGTCACAGTCGGTATGCGAGGCTACCACGACACTGCAATGTCTTCGGATGTCCAGACGAGCGTGCTCGAAGCTGTCGTTGAGGCCCAACAGGAGATTATGGACAAGGTCTGGGGCGATTCGACCAAAGTTGCGCAGATGTGGTGCCTGTACAAGGAAGTGCAAGATTATTTCGAGGCTGGCATGAAGGTTCCAGACCATGTCACTCTGCTGTGGACTGAGGACAATTGGCAAAACATTCGAAGACTCCCCGTTGGTGACGAGAAGAAGCGGTCGGGGGGAGCTGGTGTATACTATGTGAGTCTCGCTTTACGATGGCCTATTAGATCCAAGCTTCGCGACTAACATTTGGTAGCATTTCGACTATGTCGGCGACTCGCGAAACTACAAGTGGATCAACACCATTCAGCTGCAAAAGACATACGAGCAAATGTCTCTCGCTCGCGCCCGTGATGCTGATCGTATCTGGATAGTCAATGTTGGCGACATCAAGCCCTACGAGATCCCCATTAGTCACTGGTTCGATATAGCCTATGACATGGACGCGTACGACGAGCTTTCAGTTCCCAAATGGATCGAGAACTGGGCCAAGCGCAACTTTGACGAAGAGCACGCAACCGCAATTTCCAATATAATTGACAAGTACGGCTTCCTCGCCAGCATGCGCAAATTCGAGTGGGTGGAGCCAAGCAGCTACAGCATCCTCAACTACGAAGAAGCGGACAAATTATTGGTGCAGTGGCGAACCCTTGCCGATCAGGCGCAAGACGTGTACGATGGCCTTCCTGAACCACAGCAAGGTGCTTTCTATGAGATGATCTTGCATCCTGTGCTTGCCGGTGGCAACTTCGTTGCTGTACAGGTCGGCGGCGCCAGGAACCAGATATACTCGGGCCAAGGAAGGAATAGTGCGAATGTTTGGATGCAGGATGTTATTAAGGGCATGGGCACGGATCATGAGTTGACGCGGAAATATCACAAGCTGTTCAATGGCAAGTGGAATCATATGATGGATCAGACGCATCTTGGATACCAAGGATACTGGTAAGTCTTCCCCGACTCTTCCTCCCTACAATGTAAACGCTGACCACATATAACAGGCAACAACCCATGCGCCAAACAACCCCTTTCCTCCGCTGGGTGCAAACCTCCGAACGCGCTCTATCCGGCGACATGGGCGTCGCAGTCGAAGGCTCCAACGCCACCGTCCCCGGCGACGACATCTGGCACAGCAATGGTGGCAGCTCTCTTGACCTCCCCGCCATGACACCCTACACGCCCAAACGCTGGCTCGACATCTTCTCCATCGGCACCGAAACCTTCAGCTGGAACATCACCACCGAACCCTTCATCAAACTCTCGCAATCCTCCGGCCGCATCACCCCCAACTCCTCCGACGTCCGCGTCTACGTCGACATCGACTGGGCCCAAGTCCCTTCCAACTACGGAAAAAAGATCGCCCTAAATGTAAGTAGTTCCAATGACTACGGCACCCAAGGCGGCCGTCCAACCATCAACCTGCAAGTCAACAACACCGCAATCCCCTCATCCTTCACAGCCGGCTTTGTCGAATCTGCAGGCGCCCTCGCCTTCGAAGCTGAACACTACACACGCCTCACGCCCCGCGGAAACCTCTCCTACACCGTCCTCCCACACTACGGCCGCACACTCTCCGCGCTGAAACTCTCCTCCCCGCTCGCTGAATCGCTCTCTTCTTCCACCGCACCCATGCTCGAATACGATTTCTACACCTTTACCTCTACAACCTCGTCAAAAGGATTGAACCTCACGCTCGTGCTCTCGCCAACTCTAAACATCAATCCGAAAGCGCCGCTCGCGTATATCGCGCAGATAGACGATCTGCCCGAGAAGAAGAGGCAGTACGTGATTGATCAAAAACAACCTGATTTCCCGGTGGGGTGGGGGACAGCGGTGGCGCAGAACGCGTGGTTGAATACGACGAACTGGGGGGAGGTGAAGGCCGGGAAACATACGTTGAGGTTATGGCTTGTAGAGGCTAATGTTGTGTTGCAGAAGGTTATGCTGGATTTGGGGGGTGGGGTTACGAGTCATAATGGGCCGCCGGAGAGCCATAGCGTGGGTGGGGGAATGGGGAATGGGACGGTTGGGTTTGGGAGGTAGGGATGTTGGAATTGGAGGAGGCTTGCAATAGAGATTTGGAAATGAATGATGATAGGGTGAAAATATGTTTTGTTATATTTTTTCAGTGGGTTGCTGATTGTAAATTTGTTTATTTTATCGTTGATGTACCATATACACATAGACTTACTGTTCAGTGACGGGAATCAAGAGGTTGGTGTATCGATGACCACCTGCATTCTGGCCAGCGTGGTTGGTAGGTACTCGCTCTAGTACACTCAGCTATGCCGGTACGGGATAGATACCTTCGTCTAGTAGCATATCAATCACTCCATAGGGTTATAGTTCTCGGTAGCGTATGGATTGCCTTGGTATGCGACACAGGAAGCGGGGGGTAGCTTACAAGTTGAAGAGAGGGCAGGCCATCCCGAATCAAGTGACCAAGGCTGACTCGATGACGCCTATGTGGAAAGGATCTTGCGCGATAGTATATCATACGATATGTGCGTTCATGTATGACGAACGCCGATCAACTCTATTAGAAATCCTTCTCGCTTCGCCTAAATAAGGACGTGATCTACTTGGACTCTGCATGATAGAGATCGTGAACGCTATTCCGGCGTACGCGAGACAGGATGGCCAAAGCTTCCTGCGTGCATATGTCGGACCCCAAGGGAAGAACCCAAGGAAGGTATCCCGATTGGAAATGTCGTAAGCTTTCCCCTTAGCGAAACGGTCGCATATATTCCCGCAAGCACTACAGTTGGCATGTCGTTGAGATCAATCCAAGTACAGGGGTGGTGTTGGGAGGTGCTTGGTAGCGAGTCGGATTACCGACCTAGGCGTGGCAACATCCGGCACTTTGTATACTAAGAATAGATATGACTTTGAGTATCGGAGAATGGTATTGGAATGAAAATAATCTGGGTGGTGGAGGCTTTGAGGCTTTGACTATGTGCTACGGAAATGAAGGAACCTGACGCAAGGAAATCTTAGACAAAAAGGAATGATGATTCGCTATGCTGTGGATATACCAGAGTACAAAAAGGAAATAAATCCCAATAAGAAGACACAGTAAGAAGTGAAAGTGTATGACAGGGAAATTCGTCCCCCAACGCGGATCTGAGTTTGCCTCGTAAGCAAGGCGTTCGTCTTCCTTGCGGCGTGGCGGTACTACAGAATATTCTCCGAGGTGGGTCAGGCTGTTGTGGCCCCCGCGCGCTTGACAAAACGCGATCATGGATGTCGATAGGTTCTGTTTCAAGTACATACGAGTATCGGAGTACCAAAATAGCTGAGGAGATACGGGCCGATTTAGTCAAATACGATGGAGAATATCGTCGGATGCGAGATGCAGCATGCTTTTCTTTATGCGAGGCCGCCTCCACTGCCACTGCCACCGCCTGCGCTGCCAGACGCAGCACCGCCTGGAGCCCTACCGGCCTTTTTTCTCATGCTCTTGCTGCGGTGCGAATAGTAGTTGGGGGGTTCTTTCATTTCGGCTTTGTCGGATTTCGCGGTCGAAGGTTGTAGTTTGGCGTGGGAGACCTTGCTGGCTTTGGATCCCATTTTGCTGGTTGATTTTTGGGATTGTACGGAGACGTCGAGATTGCCTTGCGGATTGGGAGACGACGGAGGCGTGGTTGGAGGTGCAGTCGGGGTAGGTGACTCTGCGGGCGATGCAGGCCGTTTTCGCGGAACTATGAGGTTCCTAACATCAACGGTTAGCAAATCGGCTTATCCGTATATCGATAAGGGATTTTCACGTGCTGACGAAGAGGGCGGAGCTGGTGTTGAAGATGCGCCTCGTGACAGAGATAGATGGGGCAGGGGGGATAAGCTACACTTACGGTGGGGTGGAAGTATTGTCGGATGAAGGGTTCGGGTGCGGTTGAAGCTCAAATCGATGTGGTCGAGGTCGAAGATGGTAGCGCTTCCGGTGTGTGGATGGGCTGTTTCGTAGCTTAGAAGAAGGGAGCGCGAGGTTTTGGAGAGCTGAAGCTAGGTGGAGAGCTGAAGCTAGGGACGTACGGCGATGACGTATGCGGCGGTGCAAAAGCAGGGTCCAAAGGGCCGGACGGGTGTTCCGGGAATGTGGCGCTAGGCCTGTTTTGGGACAAAATAATGACCCTAGCTACCGTTAGCATCAATTGATGTATGTATTGAGGAATTCATAGTTATTATTGTGATGAGCTTGACATACGGTGGTGCGATTGGCATGGGCGGCTCGGGTGACGGGTCTTTCTTCCCATCCTTGTTGATGTAGTCATTGAGTTGGTTGTTGAAGCGGGGAGACATGGAGTTGGTCAAGGTGTTTAGCAGGATGTGTGAAGCTGCAGAGTATCGACGGATGCTGAATGGTGCGTAAAAACTGGCTCAAAATTTGATAGCGAATGTGGGAGCTCAACTGAAGTTGAATGTGTGAAGCTGCGAGGTGTTGTTTGCTCTGTTCAAGTGACTGATATAGACTAGACAGAGCCATCCAACTCACCTTATATATCGAGAATTCTCAGCAGCCTCACACTGTCCTCGCACCACGGATAAAATGGTCCGCCCCTGGGGCCACGGTATTCGCAGGTCCTTGGTCCTGTTCAAGTGTACACTGAGATTCTGAGAACCCTTCCCCATCGCACTCGGTGCTTTGCATGGCTATGGAAGACGGACCTGTTGCAGAGATAGGCCGATGCGACTGGGGTATACTAGGGTTGGAACTAGAATTGGAAGCCTCGACTGGGGCACGGAGTAGGTAGTCCGCCGTAGGTTGTAGTTGAGGGCACACGACCATGTGACTAATTAGAAAGGCTAAAATTAAGCTTGTCGTGCAGAAAGCTGCCTCAGTGCATATTGCCCGAACGGGTGTTGAGGCGCGAGGACGGTAGTCGAAAGATATCTGATTCCTGACACAAGGCCATCTTCCCCCACAGGGCAAGCAAGCGCCTCTCCCGTGGCTGTGTGTGGGGGCCATCCAGCGTTCAGATTGACCGTATAGTGGTCGGAGGAACTGGACCATTGGCCACTGAGGCGCATTTTGATGTTTGCGCATCTGCGCAAAGGGGATGTGTCGTGGCAGCTACAGGCGTGGACTCGTCGTGGAGCCATGAAAGGAGGTCGGATGAGGGTTGAGCCGCCCCGCATATGTCTGCCAAGACTGTTAGGGAGTTGAAACTTCCGCGGAGACTGTATGTGCTCTGTTCACCCACTCCATCACCTTCAACATCAGCAAGAGTTCCTCAATCTCGCCCTCCCTGTTGCCGAATAATTTTGAAGTGCGGGCGCAAGGGCGGAAGTAAAGTCGGCGATCGAGACGAACACCTAGGATTACACAACATAACACTGCTTCCCCCATTGCCTGCAGCCCTATGCACAGGCTCACGTCTTACTCATTGTGCCTCTTCTGTCAATCGCAAGGACGAGGCGTACAGATTCCTCTACCGGCTATCTTCCTATACCGGCCATCTCACGGTCGAAACAGCCCCAATTCTGACAGTCAAGCTTACGGAGCTTAAACTGCAGGCTCCATCTGATGCTGACAACGGTTAGCACGAGCCCTCCTTTGTTGGTCATCGCCACATTGTTGGGGAAGCATTGCGCCTGGTCTTAAGAGCTAGGCTGCGGCGCGTTCGCAAACTGGGCGCTTCACTGCGGATATACCCGAAAAACAAGAGCTGCGAATAATTACCGAGACATCCAACGTTCAAATCAGCAACAAGTACTCCAATTATCTGTCACCACTGAGCGTGAGCAGTCATTTCGATGCTGCAAATACTTGCACATGCCAGAAAAGCCCGAGCTCTGAACGAGGTACGCGAAACATTCGGACTCCGCCTTTTGCGCTCTGAAGACTTGCCACCCTTATTCATGAACGTCGAATATTTGTTGAAGATATTAACTATTACAATAATTCTACCACTACCAGTATACTACAAAAGGATGGACTAACCAACCAGCAGGCACCGCCCTTAAGATCGGAGACCCGCCGTACCGGAACCCATCGAAACATTTGCCGGCGCACTTACTGGTCTTCCCTCGCATGTTGCCAATTCATCAGTGCCAGGCTCGCCTTGACTCATTTCTAGGCGGTCAAGAGGCAAAGAGCTGGCTCAAGTCTGACACTGTCTTACCCGCGAATAGCGCAACGGGCAAGTCAGAACTCTTTTCGGACCACAATCACATGGACCAAGTTTTGCTCTTTTACATTTTTCGTCAGCTTCAGGGAATAAGGAAGCGAATGGCTAAGCAATCTACTGTTTTAGATTACTTCTAGCCCTATCCTCTGCTATCTCGATAGATGAAGGAGAGATGGATGACCGGATGTCTCAGTAAGTCCTCTTGCCGGCACCCGACATGGTTCTTGGTCAATGCTCTCTTGAGATAAGACATCTCACATATGCTAATCGCTTCGTACACCACGCCTAAAGTAATAGCCCCAGGAGCTACAGCTGACTTGAGGAAGACCTTGGAGATGCAGGCGGGTTGGAGGTAATGATCCATCAGTTCATCTATGACGAAGTTCACGTAAACCCTTGCTTGCTCACTACCAACACCTCCAGGCACCATAAGGCATGCTACCACGATGTGTTTCGGACTCTCCAATTAGCACCAGGCGACCGCTACCAGCGCGGAACAGCCGCACACCTCTCCTGCCTTGAAACCTCACTTGACATACCTTGTCCTGACATAGATGAATTCTTGTGGTATTCAAAGTCTATTTTGGGAACCACTTCCTCTTCCCTTCGAGTGGTATGATGCCAAATGGACCCCTCAGTAGCCCCTCCCAATGGGTTAGGACCAACTCGAAGTAGCACTTTATCGATTTCTTCTTTTCACGGGCTGGAGATCGATCCTTGCATTCAGCCCATGTTGCTGCCACTGCATAGTGTGCCCGAGATCCAGCCATCAGGAGGTCTACCAAAGACCATGCGTTTGAGCCCCCTAGGCTTACCGTAGGGTTCCTCGACTATACTCAAGTGCACATGTGATTGTGTGGCGCGGGTGGCACAGCCGTTTCGTCAGAATAGGCTAGACCAACTCGCCAATCGGAATGAAATGTTTGAAGTGGGCCTCACGTGATGCAAGATCTCATCGGCAGGCGTCATCGATCGAACAGGGATGAAATGGGGAAATAAACGGAAGCGCGATCGTGAACGCATTTTGGGGGACTGGCGTTGGAAAGAAGTTTGAGCCTGCCCCCTTTCCTTTCACACCGTCGAATTTCTATCCATCTGTCGCGCTGGACATCCCTCCGCGGTCCATTCCAAGCATTCATCAAGAAATCCAAGGCGCATTTTTCAAGCAGAAGTGCATTTTCAAAACTGTGCTGTGCGATTCCAAAGTTACAACGCGCTTTTTGACTTCTTTCCTCCTGCAGCCCCGCGGACGTCAAATTCGGCTTCTCGCGACAATGCCACCAAAACGTAAACTACACTCCTCCATCCCACCCAATGTCGCCTCCGCAATCGCCTACACGGACCAAGCAGGCACAGCAGCAAACAAGCGCTCCAAGCTCTCCAAACCTGCCCCGAAAGCCTCAACGAACGGGGAGTCGAACAATGATTCTGCCATTGTCACCCAAGGACGCGGCGATATCGACGAAGAGCCGTCATTTGATGCCTCGCGCTCTGAAGAACGAGCTGGAATCGTGGATCGACGTTACTATCCCGCCGAGATGAACAACGAGCGATGTGCGATGTACAATGCCAACGAGATACCTCGACCGATCGAAATTTTTAACAAAACGCTGCAGAGTACGCGAACTACAAGGAACGAGATTAAGCAAGGAGATCCGGGCGAAGCGGTTATACATTGGTTCAAGCGCGATCTGAGACTACGGGATAACACGGCGCTCTCCGAAGCCTCCAAGCTTGCGAAGGAGAAAGGCATCGGGCTAATCGCTGTATGGATACTATCACCACAAGACTGGGAAGCGCATCTCGTCTCGCCTGCAAAATGCGACTTCGAGCTACGATCTCTTTCTCTTCTGCAACGCGAACTCGCTGAGATAGATATACCACTATACACAACGACTGTACCCGAGCGTCGCAATGTGCCGAAACGTGTTCTCGAACTCGCGGTGGAGTGGAACGTCAAGAACATATTTTGCAACTTAGAGTACGAGCCTGATGAGCTAAGACGGGAAGAAAAGCTCGTCAGATTAGGCGTTGAGAAAGGCGTCAATGTGGAAGCACATCACGATGACTGCGTAGTCCCGCCCGGTAGCCTCAAAACAGGAGCAGGACGACAATACGCAGTCTACACGCCCTGGTACCGAGCCTGGGTCGCCCACCTCCACGCCCATCCGCATCTCCTCAACGAACGCCCAATGCCCACCGCCAACCCCCTCTCATTCCGCACCAAACACGCCTCCCTCTTCAACCTCCCCCTCCCCTCTGTCCCTGACTCCAAAACTCTAACTCCTGAAGAGCGCAGCCGCTTCGTCTCGCTATGGCCCGCTGGCGAAACAGCAGCACTCGAGCGCCTCCAGCTTTTCCTCACTGAGAAAATCGGGCGCTACACAGCGACGCGGAATTTCCCCTCCAAGGCGAGTACGGCGTGTGTAAGCGTGCATCATGCTGCCGGGACGCTGGCGGCGAGGACAAGCGTGAGGAGCGCGAGGGATGTTAATAGTACGAAGAAGCTGGATGGAGGAATTGATGGGATTAAAGGGTGGATAGGGGAGGTTGCCTGGAGGGATTTTTACAGGCATGTTCTTGTGAATTGGCCGTATGTATGGTATGTACCCCGATCCCGTCTACCCCTTTTGCACTTATGCATTCATGTACTGCAAATCCTGGGACCACTTTACCAACATCTGAACCCGTCCACCATACAAGGCATCTGAACTAACGATCCCCAGCATGAACAAACCCTTCAAATACGAATACACAAACATAACTTGGGAATACTCCCCCGCTCACTTCGCTGCATGGACCCAGGGATGCACGGGCTACCCAATCGTCGACGCCGCCATGCGCTGCCTCGCTAGCACCGCCTACATGCACAACCGACTCCGCATGATCACTGCCTCCTTCCTCGCCAAGCACCTGCTCCTCGACTGGCGCCTCGGCGAGCAGTACTTTCTCTCGCACCTCATCGACGGCGACTTCGCCAGCAACAACGGCGGCTGGGGGTTTTCCAGCTCCACGGGCGTGGATCCGCAGCCGTACTTTCGCATCTTTAATCCGTGGCTGCAGAGCGAGAAGTTTGACCCCGAGGGCGAGTTTATTCGGAAGTGGGTGCGGGAGTTGAGGGGGGTGGAGGGGAGGGGCGTGCATGATCCGTATGGGGTTGGGGGAGAGGCGGAGAGGGTGGCGAGGAGGGAGGGGTATCCGAGACCGGTGGTGGAGCATCGAGTTGCGAGGGAGAGGTGTTTGGGGAGGTTTAAGGAGGGGATTGGGAGGGGGACTGCGTGAGTTTGGTGGTGAATATATATTTAGAAGGCTTGCATGTTTGCAAGTGAAGAAACGATATAGATTCAATGGATCAAGGTCAACTGGTGCAGTTACCTACCCAAAAAAATCTTTCTCTCTCTTTATCTCTTCATCCGGAATGATCCCTCGGACAATCTCGCATCTAAATACGCCTCTATATATGTAGTATAAGAGACCATTCTTTTCACAGCCCAACGATCCATGCCGCCCTAGCTCTCCAAAGAACCGCAATACACCAACGAGCTCAAGCCACATGCGCAGCACTCTTCCCCTTCTTCCTAGTGATCGTATACCAAATATCCGTCCACAGCCCCAACGGCGGCTCAATACTCGCCTCATACGCATCGATCTCGGGTCTCTCCCACACCAAATCCGCCTCCTCAGGCTTCACAAACGGGGTCCTCTTCACGAGCTTGAACCCGACCCACAACACGATGCAAATAAAGCACATAGCATAATTCGTCATGAACGTGCCGACATCAAACGCATAGAACGTCGCATACCCATAAATCGCCAAGATAGTGCTGAAGAGGATCAGCCCCAAGATAGCGACGTAGGGCTGCCCCCAGCCCTTGTACGGCAGCGAGTTGCGGTCGTAGCCTTGGGCTTTGAGGGCCCGGTAGAAGAAGAGGTAGATGGTGCACATGAAGATGTAGTCGAGGAGTTGGGCGGCTTGGGTGATATTGGCGAGCCATTTTACGCCTTGGGACGCGGAGCGGCCGATGCTGAGGAAAGAGAGGAAGGGGAAGAGCATGGTGACCAGGAAGCAGTAGATGGGGACGCCGGATTTGGTTGTCTTTTGGAGGAAGGCGGGGGCGTGGTGGTCGATGGAGAGGGAGTAGAGGGTGCGGGTTGCGCAGTAGACGTACGAGTTTCCTGGGGTTAGTGCGTTAATGATTGAGATGGGAGCTGACGGGTGTTGGTATAGTTGAGCTTCTGGTGGCTGGCTTACCTGCAGAGAAAATGGATGTCATCATCAGCGCGTTGGTCAGATCCGGTAGCACGGTGATGCCCATGTTCTTCATCGCAATCACATATGGTGAACTGGAGCCTGTGGACGTTTGACCCGCGTCCAGGAGCTTGACAAGGGTTGGGTCGTTGTAAGGCAGGACTATGCCTACGCAGAGTGCTCCCATGATGAAGAAGATGCCAAAACGCCAGTACATTGTCTTGAAGGCTGTCTTGATGGTTTTGCGCGGATACATGGCTTCGCCTGCGACGATGGCGACGTACTCGGGGCCTACGATAGTGAAAGAGGCCTGGAATAGGGCAGCGAGGAAACCTTCGAAACGGCCGAGGGAGCCGAAGTGCGTTTTCTCGGCGAAAGCTCCGGGGTTCTTCCAATACCGGAAGCCGTACGCATCTTTTTGGGGATTCCCGCCGACCTGGTGGTGTTAGTGCATTGGGCAAAGGAGCATTGGATGGGGAGATTGTGTACCATGGTGACGAAGGTGAATGCGAAGAGCATGAATATGAGGATGATTTTGCCGCTAGCGAGCCAGAATTCTGCTTCTCCATAGGCGCGTACGGCGAAGAGGTTGATGGCGGCATAGAGCACGATGCACGCCGAGACGACGGCGGCGACGGGGATATCGTCTCTCCAGAAGGTCAATACCAAATTGAGTGCTGAAATCTCAAAGGGGATGAGGACAGCTTCGTAGAGGTAGAAGTTCCAACTACATTTCAAGCATTAGCAAAATTCCTAGCGACCACGAGCAATAATAATAATATAGACAGGAAACACTTACCCGGCCATGAAACCATAGGCCTCGTCCACCCATTTTGAGCCCATGCGCACCCATCCTCCGACTACAGGCATGAAGACGGTCATCTCCGCCATACTCGAATTCGCCGTCGCGAGGATACACGAGTACAGAGTGAAGGAGAGGAACAAGCTGCCCGGGCCACCATCCTTCAGTCCCCATGCGATTGAAACAAACAAGGCTGTTCCAATACTGCCTCCGATGGCAATCCATTGTATCTGACGGTTGGAGAGCCTGCGATGAAGGCCCTC
Organism: Byssothecium circinans; assembly: GCA_010015675.1. Taxonomy (NCBI): domain Eukaryota; kingdom Fungi; phylum Ascomycota; class Dothideomycetes; order Pleosporales; family Massarinaceae; genus Byssothecium; species Byssothecium circinans. Next base: position 236,074 of record ML976996.1, on the reverse strand, counting down.
GATGACGTGAACTTCAGCAATCTCGTGCCCATCTCCGTTCGCATAGACGGGTGCCTTCTCTGGGAGAGAAGGAGCTTTGTATTTCTCGGCCATGTTGATGCACGGAAGACGAAGGGATGAAAGAAAGTGAGGCGCCAGAAAACAAATCAGCTTCTTTAATACAGGAACCGCGCTTGTTGGTTTGCACAACCGAGCTTCCGGATCCTCTCTTAGTCTGTGCGATCGCAAGGTGCCTCCAATCCCGTTCTCTGGGATTCCTGGAGGGTTGATAGGGTCAGAGGTGGAATCCTTGCCACCTTGGCCAAGCTATCCTTGTAAGCGGCACGGCTTATCTTTGGAGTAACGCGCCCATGATATCGCCGATAGCATGGGTGGCGGGTGGCCCGACATGCGTAGCAGAAACTGTAAGGGGTGGTATGGCATATTTTCGTGGGAGCAATTTGCGTGGGCAGGAAAAGGAGGGTACAATTAGCAATTCACTAATGGCACGTGCATTGAATCTGTTTTGGCACGGAAGCTTCGCTGGAGCTTGGGGGCGGCAGGCGCGTTCCAAGAATCCACACTAGAGAGCGCTAGGGAGCTAGTGCTAGTGTGACGTCAGGGTCCACCTCCTACAAACTTAGTACAGAGCTACCCACAACCACAGTCAGCGCCGTCACCGCTACCAACAACATTCACAGATACACTGATACAGTACTGCAGTCTCCCAGTCCTCCCTCAACTGTTTTCTTCTACACGTCCAGGATATCTGCACTTTACTGTGGAATGCTGCATCACTCCACGACCTTTCGGCCCGCTGCTATCAACAGTCTCGCATAGGGTTGGAAATGTCGAGAAGACTTCAAAGTTTATCAAGCCCGTAACATTAGAAAAATGTTTATCATTTCTACCCCCTACGTGTGCTTTCTCAATCATGCCCTTCTTTCCTTTTCCGTCCAATGTTTGCGTTGCCTGTTCCGGCGTTTTGAAAACAGCAAGTTCTTTGTACAAGCTGAAGCCACACCACCCAACTACAACCCAAGCTGACCCTCCGCATTCTCTGAACGTTATCCCCCATTTTTGCCATCATGTCGGTTACTCGACGTAGTAGACGCGGCACCGCACGACGCGACAGCCTCGTCTACGTATCGGACGATTACGATGGCTTCCACGGGTCCGCCGATGACTATGAAGAACACTTGGGTCGCACTCCCGAGCCTACTGATGTCCATGAATCTATCACTCTGGAATTTGAAGAAGAAGCGGAACCCTGGGATCCATCGAGGAGGTCATTATTAGACGAGCTAGCGGAAAGGCTACCTTGCTTGCGAGCCAATTACCACTTCGTATGTACAGCCTTCTTTTACTCGCCAATTGAGTGCGAGACTAATAATTTCTAGATAGGAGTCTTTTGCGCCGTTATTTTCTTCTTGGAATGGGCTGCAAGGAAAAGAACAAGCACACAAACAGACATCACACTAACAGACATCTGGATTTGGACTACCTTGTTCCTCCCACCGATACCTTTACTCCTCTACGTCTTCCTCGACCATTCAAAGCGGCATACGGAAGCCCCATTCACCATACTCAGAATACCGTATAGCCTTCTTCTTCCCAAGGTGCACTCGGCTTACGATCGCGATGCAGGAGCTCTGGATGTATTCTACATCAGTCATGAATACATGTTCCCCCTCTATGCTGGACTGTACTATGCCGGATTAGCACTGTTCTTGATGATAACCAAGCCGCAAGCCCCGGAATCTACTTGGGTAGCGCTAGCCCTTAGCGAGATGCTGCTCCTGAATAACCGATTTCTACTGAAGGGCATTTCAGTATCGGTCGCCGACCCGACGAATCCAATCCGACTTATCCTCTGCTGGGCTCCGCCCTCTTTGCTCAAATGGCTTGAACCGTACAGAAAGTCTAAATACTTTTCCCCACCAGACATTTTGCTCAGATCCCATGTCCTGCTTGCGCTTGGCTTCACATTACGCCGCATCTTGCAGGTAATGCGGGGAGTGGATTGTAGTGGTGTACCCATCGTCAGGAACGAATATGAAGTATCTCGGTTGACGGATGTTGATGACAACGACTTGGATCAACCAACGAGTCTTGAACGGGGTAAGTTTGTGCCTTCTCTTCATTTCAATCCAGTATCCTACGGCCACGCCGCTCAAACATCATTCTCCCACCTCTCCACCTGACCCACAGAACCGCACGCATACTAACCCCCCTCCAGTCTACGACATAGATCTCGACGAACCACTCCCAAATAACACTCTAGAACCCGAAGTCCTCCTCAGCAAACAGCGCCAAGCAATCCAACGCCGCATCCCCCCATCTCAACGCCCCAGATACCGCAGTGCCGCGCGCACCCACATCCTCAACCTCAGAACCATGGCGCGCGTCCACCCCCGTCGCCGCGCCTCCTCCATTTTGGAAAGTCAAGACCTCCCCATCCCCGACCACCGCAAACCCTACCGTCTCCGAAGCGAGGCCTGGGCAGACACTATCCCGCATTTCCTCCAGCGCTACCTCCCGCCCATCGGCAACATCCTCGCTACCGTTTTCTCCATCGTTTTGCTTTATTGGACCTACGTCACCCTCCGCGTCCTCTGGCATGTATTCGCCCGTCCAATCCTTGGTCTCGCGCCCGGTGACTCGGACACGTTTATGGGAACCGGTGTTGTGGGCGCGTATTTGAGTATCTTTTATGTGGTATGGGCGTATGCTTATGCTACGTTCGTTCTGCCGTTTTGGTTTTATGCGGGAGTGGCGTCTTGGGGGATTAAGTGGGTGGTGGGGGTGGTTTGGGCGCTGTTGAGGTGGGTGTCCGAGCTTGTGATGCGCTTGGGGGATGTGCAGTTGGATGCGGTGGAGTGGACGTGGGGGGTTTAACCTGGGGTGGAAATGTTAGCTCGAAGGTTTAAGGTTTTTTTCTTTTCACCCTTAGGTTTGGACTAAGATAGAGAATAAGGGGTTCAGAGCGTTGGGCTGGACGTTTGGAAAGTGACGCTGTTGTTCTTGTTTAGCTCAACCAATCGCAGTGTCGACAATGAGTACTTATGTTCCGGAATACAGACATGCATATTTCGCTTTTTATTCTGACAGCTTCCGGGCCTATTGTTGGCGCATGTGACGAATAGGTGAGGACCGAACAGCCCCCAATATAGAGGATAAAGGACAAGGTGTGTGAGCAGTATCGGGAAGAGTGGTATGCAATAATTGACCCAGACCTTACCATATCAATCCATAAAACACCACTCCACTACCCAAACATCTTCAGCCTCACCGACCTTGAACCTACTCAAAGTCCCAAGCCCCTACCCCCTCCCTCCCCATCCTCTCATACCATTCCCTCACATACGCCAACCCAACATGCGGCCCATAGGCCCTCCTCTCCCACTGCGGCCTCGGTGCCTTCAACCCCGTTTCCTCCTCCGCCCTCGCAAGGATCTCCCTCATTGTACCGCCGCGATCATAGCTCATATCCGCACTATATCCTTTTTCCTTCCTCTCCTTTGCCATCTTTCCTCGGAGCTCGGCAGTCGCGGCTTCGTCGACGGAAAAATCGGCGGGAGAAACGACGACGCCGTAGTTACGCGCGGCGCCGGGGATGGTAACGAGTTTGCGGTGGACTTCTCGGGCTACGATGTCGGCGGGACGGGTTAGGGGGTCGCCTAGACCGCCGCCACCCCAGGTTATCCATTCGAGGACGTCGCCTGGGAGAGTGTTAAGATTGTGGATCTCTTGTTATATAAGGGAGATTGAATGAACTTACCGGGTAGGACATGGATGTGGTCTTGTTTCGATTGCAACAAGACGCGGTTCTCAGGCTCTTGCTCTTTGCCTGTGCCATATGAATCGTTCGTGTACAAAATCTTTCGACTTCGCGATCCGGGAGACCCGCCATTGACGCCCCAGGGTTTGATCAGCCATCGATCGTCGTGGATACTGACTTCGCCCTCACTCAGGAAGCGATACAGTGTCCTTTGGGCATTGCCGCCTCGGAAGTATCCCGCCCCACCGGAGTCGGGGAGTGCTTCGTTCGCCTCAAGGATGAGTGGGAAGTAGAGTTCGATGTTCTCCGTCGGGATGGATTTGATAGCTGGGAACAAGCAGTGGCAATCCGGTCCATCACCAATAGGTCGGGCAGGCACGCCACCAAAGCCGATTTGGTAGAGGAGGAAGAATTCACCATCGGGCTTGAAGCCGGAGTAGAAGAGATGTGGGGAGTCGGAGAAGCCTGCCGCGCAGCGGTACGCGGGATTCCGTTGGCCGAAGAGTGCTTGCATGACGTCCATTACGCGTCCGAGGAGATGCGTTCGACAGCTCACAGCTGCGGGTCGGACGGGGCGGAGTATAGTTCCTGAAGGTATCCTGATGTCGATGAGGTCGTGGAAGCCATCATTGACGACGCAGTGAGGGTCGTAGACTGCGAGGAGGTAGTAGCCGATGAACATTTTGAACATGGTTATGCTGAGGTAAAAATTCATTGAAGTGTTGGACTGTGGGGAAGTACCATCCCAATCAAAGACCAGTTTGTCATCCTCCTTTTGCATCGAGCAAGAGATGGCGTAAGGCCCTATACCTTGGCCATCGTCGTCGATGAAGTCTGTGAAACTAGACTTCTCGGTTCCGATCTTGGAGTCGATGATAGTTTTGATGGCTGCACGGTTTTGTGCTAGGAGATTGTCGGTGGCGGCTTGGTAGACTGGCAGACCGTAGCGCTCGCAAAGCTCACAGACGCGCGAAGCTGCAGTCTTGCAAGCTGCCACTAATGCTACCAAGTCGCTCTGGAACCATTCCGGCTGTCGGGAGTTGCGGAAGAAGACTTCAGCTAGACTTTGGTTGTAGGCGCCCTTGTCGTATAGCTTCACGATGGGAATTTGTAGACCATCTTCAAAGATGGTACTGGCGTTGATGGACATGGAGCCCGGAACTTTTCCTTGTATGTCGGTCAAGTGCCCAAAGTTCGCGGCCCATCCAACAAGCTGGTGTTGGTAATGAATCGGTAGAACAATGATAACGTCGTTCAGATGTGATACAGCACCATCTGTTTGATACACATCGTTGGTGACAAAGACATCGCCTTCTTCGATAGTACCCTTCCAGCCATTGAGGAACTGTGTGATGAAGCTGCCGAACTGACCAACAAGCATTTGGCCCCGGGTGTTCGTGATGACATTGAACTCATCCTGTTGTTCACGGATAGCCGGTGACATGGCACATCGTAGCATTAATGAGTCCATCTCGCGCCGAATCGAGCCAAGTGCTGATGAGATCAGAGTGGAGATGAGGGGTTGTTCTTTGATGAGCTGCTCTGCGGTCTCCTTCGTATGCACTTTCTTTTCTTCCGTCTTCTTCTCAGCTGGCCATATGAGGATGTTGCCCATCGAGTCTATTTCACCAATATAACCCGGCAAGATGAGAGTGTTAGAGTCCATCTCGGAGATGAGAGCGGGACCAGCAATCTTGATACCAGCCTTCATGATCTTAGTTCGGTCCCAGAACGTAGCTTCCACTTTCTGACCTTCATAGACAATGTCCTGCTTGATCGTGATGGCGTCCTCTGGCGGGTGTGAGTCCTTCGCCTGTTCGATTGCCTGAATGGTTACATCTTCGGAAGCGTCAACGACTTTAGCCCGCATGCGCATAGTTTCGAGCTCCGCATTCTCGAGCGAGAAGCCGAATTGTTGGTCATGCATTTCAGCAAACTTGGCTCGAAGTGTCTGGAGCAGCCGTTGAGTATCTTTTAGCTCCTGCTCGGAGAAATCGACAGTGAGTGTCATGGCTTGGCCCTTGTATCTCATGTCGGATTGGTACCGAACCTTCAGAGGTGCCTCTTCACTTCCAAGTTGTGTCTTCATCGTCTTCATGCAGCCATCCTTTAACTCGCCAAGCGCCGAAGCGAGGTCTTGTGCGGTGATGTCGGAGAAGAGGTTGATATACGTGCAACTCTGCTCGTGTGACATCTTGGTTGTAGCATCGCCCTGAGCACAAAGAACACCGGGACTGGGAGGAACGATGACGGGCCATGAGCCGAGTAGCTTTCCGAGAGAGTTAGCATGGAGAGGGCCAGCGCCACCGAAAGCGACCAAGGCAAAGTCGCGCGGGTCGAAACCTTGCTCGACCGAGACTAAACGAAGAGCGCCATGCATTGACTCATTCACAAGATCAATAATTCCTTCGGCTGCAGCGATGGTTTCCATGCCCATCTGCTTCGCGATGGACTCAACTGCTGATGCAGCGGCGGCAACATCAAGCTCGAAAGCACCACCAAGCAACTTCGAAGGGAGATACCCAAGGGTCAGGTTGGCATCGGTGACGGTTGCTTGAGAACCTCCTTTGCCATACGCTGCAGGACCTGGTGCCGCCCCACTTGACTCTGGACCAACGCGCAACTGCCTTGTGAAGTCGTTGTACACTGCAATAGAACCACCGCCAGCGCCAACTGTTCGCACATCAACCGAAGGCGCCTTGACTGCTAGCGGCCCCACGTTCGTTTCTCGTCGAATAATGACATCGGATCCAGACAGGAGAGCGCAGTCTGTCGAGGTCCCCCCCATATCGAGTGTGATCAAATTCTTGAAAGGTGTGTTGTTCGCGACCAAATGTGACACAGCTTTTACTCCGCCCGCCGGACCACTCATCAGAATCTGCACTGGTTTATCGCCCGCAAACTCCACGCTGGTGAGGTCGCCGTCCGACTTGAGGATGCGGATCGTGTCCGTGTCATCCTGAAGCATCTTCTGCAAGTTCTTCATATACCGCTTCACCACGGGCTGCACAATCGCATTCGCCGTCGTGGTAATTGTCCGTTCGTACTCTTGTATTTCCGGCAAAATGTCGGTAGATGTGACAACCTCAACGTCCGGACCGAATTCATGACGCAGAATCTCTCGTATCCGGTTCTCGTGAATGTTGTTGCTGAAGGAATTCAATAGCGACACCGAAATCGCCTCCGGCTTCTGCCTCTTCAGGTCCTGCAAATCTTCCCTAAACTTCGCCTCGTCCAATTCCTTAAACACGTCGCCTCCAATTGTGACCCTCTCCACAGCTTCGACAGTCCGTTCCAGCGGCACGATGGGCTCCGGCTGCACGTAATTGATCCACGCGCCAAGTCCACCAGGTATCTGACTCCTCCTCACCGTCAAAATATCTTTATGTCCCGCTGTAACAATAAGACCAGCCCTCGCGCCCTTGCCTTCGAGTATCGCATTTGTGCCCGTTGTCGTGCCGTGATGTATGTACTCGAATTTCCCGTCCCAGTTGTATTTCTCTTTGAGGATAGCGCGAGCTTTAGTAACGCCTTCGCGGACGCCGATGGACTGGTCGGACGTGTTGGTGGGGACTTTGGCGCGAACGGACTGGCCCTGTGGTGTTATGATGCATACATCTGTGAACGTACTACAGCACGTTAGCTATATTGCCACTGCGGCTTCAAAGGTGAGTAGAGAGGAAAAAAGTACTCACCCGCCCACATCCACGCCCAACCTGTACCCCGGGGCCATACTGCTTGTCCCAAGTGAATCCGGAAGGCTAATGTTGCGCCGGTAGGTATGACCGTTACGTTAACGTTAGGTTATAAACCTACACGGCTAATCTGACAGCAAGGGAAAGACCACTGCTGATACGCCAAGACATCCCCGGCGCATCGTTTACCCACTTTTGAAGTGACAGGCATAAAGCATGGAATATGGGGTATGAGAGCGCGCAAGTTGACGCCTGACATGCAGGGAACTGTGCGGGACAACCAATGGCGGCTGATAAGCCATGTTCGGCGAGGATGGATGGACAGTGATGACTGCGGAGTGGCTACAGGGGGTGTGATGAGTGTATACAATCATTCTGATAAGACCTTGTGCAGACCTCTTTGGCTGGAAAACAGTATGATAATGTGTACTTTTAATTGACAATGGAGTGATTTGCCGTGTTCAATGACGATATCCTGTTGCAAAGCGAAAGGTTAGTGGAAGAGCTGGAGTGAGTTGGGACGGAACGTCGATGACGGAGCCTCGGCACAAATCATGTGATATATTCCGAACTTGGGCACGTGATATCGTATCTCATACATGCCCCGTGAATGCGTCCATTTGTGTGCATCGAGTATTGAATTACGTCGATGAAATTGCCATTGGTGAATCCGCGAGATCTATGCGTATTACGTCAAGGAGAAGTATGTGTTAGCTATGAATTGGCAGTGTCAACCACCGACAGTCTTCGATATATTGGTCAGTCTGATAGTATAGATAGGAAAAGTGATACATGTACTAAACCTCCCTGCTAACACACTTACAGTGCCGCTTACAGCACCAGGACCGTGTATTAAAGCTACCTTGTGCAGTACACTTAAGAACTCTAATCGCGAAGATATTTACCTGCCAGCTTAATCAGAAGTGTCCATGGGGTTACTAGAGAATCCCTTTAGGCATGCAGGTTATTGGGAAACGGAGGACTGTGTGTAATTATGAGTCGAAAATTGATTGGGAGAGTTCGTATTTGGGACTCGGGATGTGAGGTGGATGGGAGGGTCGAAGTGTACGGGATGGCATATATTTATTTATCGATAAATGCGACGCTGGGTTTCACCGACTCGGAATCTCATTGTTCTTCTATCTAGACGAAAATCGAAACGATTATCATACCTGACAATTGCTCTAAGAACGAAAAGAGCAGTCAAAGCGCACCATTTTCTTGCGTCATTCCGCACCAATACTTACGGATTCCGAAACGCTATTCGCTATTCATGTCGCATCTGCAACTACTGATCGACGACTATACACCCAAAACTGGGGGAAATACGAGCACCTGCCTTTGTAGACTTTTATGCTCTTCTCTTTGCCGGAACCTCCGTCTTATTGCCTTCCGGACGTGGATTTCGATGCTCGGGGCCACCCAATCAGAAGGGAGTTCAGGCCACCGTAAGACATGTACAGCTTACCACGAGATCATCTTGCAAAAGTATAACGCACACCCCAGAACCTTAGAAGGATGCAGCGAGAACTGCACAGCGACACCCTCAACGTTTTAGGCTTCGTGCTATTGGCCGCTGCTGACCAGTTCTTGTACTAAAGAAAAAGATGCCTCGCAGTCGTCAACATCTCTGCGCGTTGAAACCCTGCTATGGACAAGGTGCATGGGGCCAAAGCACTTTAGCAGCTGCCTGATCCTCTCTGGAACAGACAAGGGTACGGTGACGCAGGGCCAGTGAACCCGTCCGAGGGTTCCCGAATACAGTAGAGGGCCCGTGATAAGGATACTCCGACTATTGGTGAAAAATATCGGTATGGCGGTTCTATTCTAGTACAGATTTGATTAGTAATCAACCCAACCTCCGATGTTTGAAGGAAAAGAAAGAAAAAAAGGGGCTTTTTACCCCTATTTTCTTCGAATACGAGGGTAAACCCGCCCTGATTGGTCAAATATATGGCACATGTATAACGATATGTATGAGGGACAACAGTATTTTATCGGTAGCTGGCAGTTATCCTTCCACCAAACAAAAACCCATACTAATTGGATCAATTATCGCTATACTGGGGATATCCTTGCCCAGGTGACATCCTTATCACGGGCCCTCTACTGTACGTGTTTTCTGACTTCGCCCAAGACGCTGCAGGCAATAGTGCCTTACCTTTCATTTACTTTCATATAAAGCATGCCAGCAGATCTAAGATGGCTGTCTTATATCGCTTCTTTCGACATAACCTCGCAATATCGGAAACATGGCTCCCGTCGCTTCCGCCATCACAAGGGTCCTCATAACTGGGTTCGGGGTAAGTTTTTCATCTACAACCTAGCCTCAGAATTTTTCGGAAAGCTTAGCCCTGACGTTGATCGACGTATCACTGACCATACTGTATATTCAGCCCTTCCAAGGCGTTCCCAACAACCCATCATTCGGCATCGTATCCCGCCTCCCCACATCTCTCCCCAACAACATCGAGCTAGTCGTCCATCCCTCCGCCGTGCCCGTTGCCTACCATCCCGTCATCGATCTCCTCCCCGGTCTCTACAACAGCACGCAACCCGACCTCTCGCTGCACATCGGCGTTGCAGAAGGAAGAACCTACTTCGCGGTCGAGCAAACGAGCCAAAGGAATGTATACTCCTGGAGTACCGATGTGAATGGGCAGCGTTTTGAAGATTCCGAAGGTGAAAAGATCTGGGCCGACCAGGCTGTCAAGTTGAGTACGGATTTGGATCTGGTGGCTGTGGTGGATGATTGGCAGAATCGGACGGAGGGCATTGTGTGGCCTCCTGCATCCTCCGTTGGAAGCTCGCTTCAATTCAATAGGAGAGATGCTGTGCCCGTGGATGTTGTGCTCAAAGAGTCTGTTCTCGAATCCGTTCCGCTTACGCGGCCGACGGAAACGGAGTTGACGGATGACCCGGTGCGGTGGAGTGATGCTGTGGGCACGTATCTCTGCGGGTTCATTTTCTATGCGGGTATGGTGCAAAAGACGAGGACTGGGATGGGTGCTGATGGTGTGGCGAAGAAGAGGGATGTGGCGTTTATGCATGTTCCCATGTTGAAGACGGAGGAGGAGTTGAATTTTGGGAGAGATGTTACGGTGGAGTTGGTTCAGTCTTTGGTGGGGAGCTGGAGAGCTCAGAGGAAGACGGGGCTTTAAGAAGCGCGAGAGAGATGTGTAAAGAATCGAAAGGAATTATTGGAGTACAGTGCACTCGTGACGTACAACTGGGGCGCAAAGGCCCAAGGCTCTCAGATTGACCTGTTAGATTTCTATTTCGAAACCAAACTAAGGGAATCTCGAATTTCAATGAATAGTATACATATATCGAATTAATAACGTCAATCCCTGTGCCCTATCAATCACAAGCATACCCCGACCATAAAATTACCATCTTACCTATCACCGCACCCCTCAACCCAATCACTTAGCCCCTCAAACCTTACACTCATCAGCATTCTGCCAACATGTCAACCACTTCTTCGCATTAATCTCCTTATACTTGACTGTGCTTCGATTCGGCGTACCCCAACATACCATCTGATGCTTCCCCCATCCCACCTCCGCGCAAGCCACACCTCTGACTTTTCTCCAATTATCCCTCAAATTTATCAAAGGCAGTTTCTCGAACAACTTCTTATCGAAACAATGAGCACCCCCATAATCTCGTTCCGCGCATTTCTCGTACTTCTTGTCTTTGACGCTGTGGTACTTGATGCCATGTTTGGCCGTGCCGAAGCATCGGAGGTGCTGGTGAGAGTCGGATCTGCAGAGGATGTGTTCTGTACTGTAAGAGGACCATCTTGGATCAATACCGGCAGCTTGGGATATTGGTTGGACAACGGGCTTTGCCGTATGTTTTGCTTTCTCGGTCTTTGCGAGTGTTTTGGTGATGGTTGCTGTGGATGTCACGGTGGCTTTCTTGGTTTTCGTAATCCATCTCGTTGAAGTCACTTTCGCTTTCTGTGTAATCTTCGCCACAGATGTCCTTGTTCGGGTGACGTGATTGATTGTCGTTTTGGTGGCAGTGTGGAGTTTCGTGACGTGAGCAGTCACCGTCTTGGTCGTTCGAACGTGGTCAGCCGCGGTGGCAGTCTTGTGGAATATATTTGTGGCAGTGAGAAGATACGTCATCTTAAGCGTCTCTGTTTTCGTATGCGTCTTCGTGATGTGGTGAACCTTTTCCTTCCCATGCGAACCAAAAGGAGCTGGGATGAGGTGGAGTGCGCTCTTGATACCTCCACCTACACCGCGAAGAGCGCCCGCTCCAAGTTTTGCTGCCCTTGAAGCGGACTTGCTGAGATCGTTGGATACTTTTTTTAGCCCATCAAGTCCCTTGTTCCCTGGAGAAAGTGACGATGCGAGGTTACTGCGATGGGCAATTTGTTTCGCAAAGCGTTCGAACTGTTGGACCGGCGTAAAAGAGCCGACAGGCGAAGGCATGATACCCGTAGCAGCTCCAATCTGATTGATGGCACCAAGTTCAGGCGCTATTGCGGCTGCGTTCCCAGCGGCGACGACATCTGATATCTGTGAAGCTCCCTGAAGAATATTGCGCTGCAAGGCTTCAGCGGCGCGATCAAGCGAAAGACCAGATAGACTCCCGATGCTGTTTTGCAGGCTTGACGTAAACTGGGACGCCAAGTAAGGAGAAACACCAGCCTCGACCAGTGCCGAATTGACAATCACACTACTTGCAGATGAAAAGCTCTCTTCGATGATCTTCTTCCCTTTTGAGTGCATTCCCGGTTCGAGACTATCTTTGAGCATTTTAGGAAGCCAGCCTTTATCATCGAAGACACCTTTGCAAATAGACTCCGCAAGACCATGACCAACGGCGCCACCAACAAGGCCGCCGGCAAGGGGAGCTACCATCCCGGTACCAAATTTGCTGCCATGCGACGACATGGGTTCCGCGGAAGAGGAGGTGTTTGGCGCAGTTGATGTACTATTGGGCTTCTCTTCATTTCTTTCATGTGGCGGATTCAGTGCGTCCCCGATCAACAACCCGGCTTCTGAAGATAAGGCTGTGGTAGCTCCCCTAACAACGGCTTCGCAAAGTGCCGCTGTTGGGCCATCTTTAGCGGAAGTGAGGCCAGAGGTGATTGCGCTTCCCATAGTTGCACCAACAACAACGCCGTTCTGCTGATTGTGATGATCTTTCTTCTCCTGGTCGGCTTCGCTGGTGTCGGAGGTTTCGGATGATGCTGGAGAAGTATTGACTGTCTTGTTACTTTCCGCAAGAATGCCGTCCACTAATAAGGTCGTCGCAGCTGTATCTCCAAGTGACCCACTAGTGAGGGCACTCAGGTTTAGGGAGGAAGATTGTGAAGGAAGCGCTTGGCCAGGAGGAACTCGTGCTGCTTGTGCTATGGCGAAGAATGCCAAAGCGCTGACGAAAAGGCCCTTGATTGAGATTTGGCTTGGCATCTTGATAGCGGCTTGTTTTGGTAGGTTCTCTGGCTAAGGTGGTTGTATTGTGCGGAAGTGATTGTCTCCGACTTTCAGGGAAATAATTGTTTTAGGTGAAGGCGATATTTGGACAGGCGTGTCTCCGAATGCGAAGAGTTCGAGGAGAGATAGAGTCTTTATATACTATTCAATAAAATTTCTGCCCACTTAGTGTGCTATAAATCACGTTGAATATCGTGTTACCACCTTCAATTGAGAAAAAGCGAACGTTGCCGAACCATACAAGTGGCTTGGAATGCATCACTGACTTTCTCAACACGAACCCCCACCAACGAGGTATTAAGCAAATATAAGACTCCAAATTGCGGAAATAATCCTTTGCATAATACGAAGCAGTGCATTTATTGAAGGCTCGTGTGATGTTGCGATGAAGTTCAGCAAAACCTTATTTGTCGGCGATGGATGAAGCTGCACCCGCGAAGCCAGCCCGGTTTTTTTATACTAGTGCTGAAGAGGAACCGTGGGATCTAACAAAAAGCCGTGGTTCTTGGGCGACTGTCGGATCATGTGGGTGAGCCTCCAGATTCAACCATTAATACGCAGGACGCTAAACAAGTGACGCGAATAGTGGGATCAATCACCATATGTTTCGTTCCGCGAAAGGTATAGGGGCGTCTAAATATGCATTGGACAGCCTGCTAGGGTGTGGTAATCAACTCAACAATGTAAGAAGACGTGCTCTGGGAGGCGTGATGCGTGTCACGAACATAATGGGTACATACAAGCAGTGCGACCCCTCCGAATGTTGAAACATCGAGCACGGCCCAAGTTTGCCTAGTCTAATTTTTAATTCTTTTGCTTACTAGTGAATCGTGATATCGGGCGTGATATTGGTTTAGCATACTGCCATACTAACATACCACCCCAAGATACATCCAATCATGAACATCGAGCTCCCAATCATCGTCACCCAAGCAGCAGCTAGAGTCATTCCAGCCAGCAGAAAGACTCCGATCATCATGAACAAAAATCCACCTCCTGTACTCTGAAGCGCGGCATGCCACCCAACGCTGGTAGGCTTTGGTCTCCACCACTTATCCTGCTCAGTTCCGAGAAGAAGCATAGCGTTCGCAACCCAGAAGAGCAGACCCCCAACGAAAGTAGGACCATACACAAAGGTAGCATAGTAAGGTCCTTCGGCATCCGTAACACCTGGGAACCCTGTCACCGCCGCTAGAGCAAGAAAGATCGTGCCCGTGAGTTGGACCAAAGCAGCCTGAAAGGAAACATTTTTTGCCAGAAGCTCTGAGTACTTTCCCGGTTTGGGCACCTTCGCCCAATCTCTACTACCGAGTACGGCTGGCTGGTGTAGTTGTTGCTTGTCCTGCGCGACTTTGACGGCGTCGCGATTGGCATTCGGTGCGCTCTTCACATCCAGAAAACCCGCGACCAGGAAGAAGATAAGGCCGGTGATGAGCGTCGTCTGTAGCCCGATAGTGCCTTCAGTCTCAAAAGTTAGGCTGGGCGCAATGAGCGGCAGGAGTCCGAAAAAGGAGTTGATCACAAATAAAATGGCGCCCAAGACATAGCCTACAGCTACTAGCCATGCTGAATCTCGGTACGGGAAAGTTGTGAACATTCGCCGTAGTTGTGACTTCTGACTCTGCCCTGTATCGAGATCGATATATGAGCCAGGTTTGATAGAGACGGCGTCGGAATCTGCCTTCCATGCGCGTTCAAGTTCGACGGAAGTGAAGTTTGGCCATTCTTTCAGCTGAGAGAGACGTCCGGTGTGGAGGGATAAGCCTGATGTGCTGGTAATAGACGCACGGATTGTTGCAGTGGCGTTCATTGTGTTGAAGAACTGGCCGTTACCGACGAATAGAGATACGACCGCGCTTCGACTATAGTAGTACTGGGTATAGATATAGTGCAGTGTCATGCACGTTGATGTTGCTTGGAGGGTCGCTGCACCGTCATGCGGTCGTTGAGTTCACCCTGAAAGAGTAGTGGTGTCGCTTGCGGAAGGCAACGTCAATCCAGATGGCATCAAGTATCAGGCGCGAGAGTATGCATATTTAAGAAATCAAAATCGCTTATGGTATTCGATAAGAGGTCTTTTAGAGATCAGAGGTCCAAAGTCGCTGGTAATTGGCTATGCGTCGTTATGCAAGAGAAGGTCTCCAGATGATTGGTGGTTGGAGGAGGTCTTTGTTGGCGAGGGAGTAGTCAATATTTCGATGTCGCGACGGGATGGTTGAGTCTGTCAAATAAATCGAAATCAATGAGAAGCGCTAAAGAGAAGAAAGACTAAGTGCGGGGGACGCAGATGTTCAAATAGATCAAGAGGCAAGTATGAACCAAGGAAGAGCTGTAATATCAGCACAACTACCTAGTAGCTAGACCAAGGTTATGAACATGGAATACTGTCAGGAGGCCCGGCTCCCTGAGCAAATCCATGAGGGCGTGAGAGGCAAAGCCCATAGCATTGCTTGCGTAATCTAGAAATAACCACAGGTAAGGAAGCGATGTATTTCGGACCAGATAGCTGGCATACCCTCTGTCTGATGAGCACCTTTCGCGTGGATGGGTAAGGGACCCAGGGTCGGATATGGAGTACACCGAGATCCACTTGGTATTTGCGTTCACCTGAGACTTTGCTGCAATCTATGCGAATGTCCTTGACTTTCTTTGAACGTCGTACAAAAAGCACTGCACTGTAGCTATTGAATCTTTGAAATTTATATCGGAATGCTAGCTGCAGATTAAGTTCAGTCGGGTAGGTTTTGAAGTTCAACATCTTTCTAGAATTCTTCTTTATTCTTCCCCGCGCGGGCCAACACTAAACGGTGCCGACGTTTCAATCGTTTTACTATCGGGCCGTCTATACCTTCCGTTGTTGGCCTCATTTTGAGCCTTGGAAGTCGGTTAAAATCGGTATCATAAGCCACAAGGGTTAGTTGTATCACAATGTGGCGTAGCGCGTCTCACTTATGCGAAGTATTGCTGACTCAACGGCACCACAAATACTTTGACGTATTTATAAATAAGGGGTTCAATAGGGTTAAAGTGATTGTTGAGCAGATCGGGTTGGAAGAAGAATTTGACGGAGAAAACAAGAGTGAGATCCAGCTAAGAATGGAAGAATGCGGAGTCGGGAAAGTGCCAGTGAAAGGAAAGTTGAGAAAACGTTCTATGGTCACAATAATAGCTTTAGGTGCCTCAGAGGATTACTGTATAAGCCAAAGTGTCATGTTGATGTTGAAACGCGTCAGTGTCAACGTCTCAGCCCCTTCACACACGACACTTCTTCCCTTGGATCGTTGTGTATACACATCTGCGCACATCTATTTGCCTTATCAAAGCTGAATCACTGATTCGAGTCTATCCTAAATCTTCATTCTTACAGATATGGCGTTAGTGTTGACGGCAGTCAAGCATAGCACACCCACGAATCGCAACTCCACTACTACCCTCCTACTTCAAATCATGAGCTACCTCACTCTAAACCCTCCCATAATCCTCTCCCCACATTTGCATATTAGTACTACATCATCTAAGTCCACTTTTAGATTGGTATCCAATTCTGGAACCCTCCTCGTTATCTCTGTCATCTTGTAGGTGGGCACCACGTGATAGCGGTTCATCCTGAACACTTACTTCTACATGTGAAACTGAAGATGCTTGGCGGGTGGCGCGGGAACGTCCTGTGGCCTGTTCAAAAACAAGGCGAAAATCGTTATAGTGAAAATTATGTATTTACTATGGAGGAATAGGAAGCAAATTAACAAAACAACGGACCGGCCTCTGTAGCTATAAAAACTGAGGAAAGTGAAGAAAGTAAACGGCGCTATTATTACTCGAGATATCCGTTCACAGCATTTGAAACAACTTTTGAAAGAAATGATTGAGTTGCCAGAAACGTCTTCCTCACGTATTTCAATTTTAGCAATAGAAAGGGAATACAAAATCTCACGAGGTCAATTATCTTTTGGCTGTCGAGTCTGAAGGGTTCCCCAGATGTCCTTCTGCGGAATATGACGATTCCTTTCCAATTCCCTTCATCACCCTTCGGTATCCACCATATCCATGTGGTTCACAAGCTAGAAGATTCAACATCCTTCACGTCACACGTCGTTTCTTCTTCCTTACGATCTCGACAATTTCGTACTCACCGTTGTCATTGTCAAACTCTTCTAGAATCCTCCTCCTCTCCTGTAAATCATGAGCGTCATCCTCCCGCTCCTGCTGCTGCTGCATATGTACCAATCTTCGGTATTCTTCTCGGAAAGCTTTCTCAACTTTCTCAACTTCCTCTTTCCGCTGCTCGTATGCTCGGTATCCGTGCTCGAGAAACTTTAAGAAGTCATCATCGTAATACAGTCACCAATCCAGCTTCTTCCAGATCCAACGCCGCACAAGGTTACGGGTCCCGTAGATCTTAGAAAGCCTATACTCAGCTCCCTCTCCAGCTCTGTGCGATGACCTGGGTATTCATTGGGAAATTTACATTCCGAAAGCTTGTGGAAATAGCAAGCGACTGTGTGTAGCCGACTGATCATATCAATATAATCCTCATCTTCGTCCATATATTGCTCGTCAATGACTGGGTGGGTGTACGTACTATGGTATGCTTTGGTGCCGGATACCGGAAGGTAACTATACCCTGTACGAGCTGATAATAGCCGTTGCGGCGGTCAATCGATAAACCCTCGTAAAGTATGAAGCTGATCATATTAAGCAAGAACTCATGGTCTATTGGAGGTTTGCGGACACCATCCTTCGGCAATGGTATTTTCTCACAACCGTCGTCAGCAATATGACGCATTCGGGTCATCGGGTCCTTGCCCAACTCGACCGCAATTCTATCGCGACCTTGCCAGTGCCTGTATTTGATATTGAAACCGGCAGCGGTTGGCGCCCCAAAATGAGATGAATTGGCGATACGTCAGGCTCCCAGAGTAGAATGTTTGAAGACCCTTAGAGGGATCCTACCTTCTCAGAACAATTCATTAACAGATATTTCTTAATTTAAACCTATCTACAGCTTGTTGACCACTTGTTTATAAGAGGTACACGTGGAGGAATTAAGCTTAAGGGAGGAACAACTCATTAAAAGTGTGTTTTGAGAAGGCACGATCCTAGTAAGGACGGACTTCAGTTACGTGAATATCACGTGACCGTCACCTCATATATTCTTCCTCTGTAGTTGCTGCTCGATCACTTAATCAATCACTTTCTCCCACTCACTCAGAGCCTCATTTCAACATAGAACACGGCTGGTATCCTTGTCCTTTGCTTTTCTATGATAGTCCTTGAGTCTATCATCTCGCTACCCTCTGAACACTTCGTAACCTTCGCCTTCTAGGTACTGCACCGTAATAAGACATGGAGCACCACACAGGTGAGCTGGATAGGTGTTCTAATGCTTCTTGTACCGCTTTGCAACCGTCTTATATCACATACGACCATAGGATCTTGAGAACTAGGCTTCCCGTCCGCTCAGCCATATATAAGCAAGATACTGGCGGATTAGTACTCCGGTGGGTGACCACGGGGGAATACCTGCTGTTGTATGTTTTTGTTGTATTTTTCGTCAAATTTTTCTTCAAATTTTTATGCGGGCGCGCCCCACATGACCCACACTCACTGACCGTGCATAAGGGGTGTGACCGTGCGTTCGACGCTAATGAACGAGGGCGTTCTTTTTTGCTTGATCTTTTGAATTCACCGACTCCAATCTTTCATCCATCTCGTAACGCGTTTTCATCGCACGCAACGCGCTGATTCTTTCATTTCTATAGTATAAGATTTTACACCCACTTTCTCAACTAAAAATAATCGCTTTTGACGACAGAAAGGTCGGTTATGGCTTGTGTGACTCGTGTCGAACGTGAGTCCAAAGAAAAGCTGGAAATCGATGTCGACAAGAACAACGCAAAGACAGATAGTGCGCATTTCGAATCATCAGCCATACAAATCTTTGCTCTCGTCAGCTAGATGGCCGAGAAGGTTATAAGCCACTGAATTTACGCATTGAAGCCTCTGACATGCCGATTAACAGTTGATTCTCTCGAGCGTACATACGCAAACGACGGAAATGGTGTCGCGAAGCTCTTCAGCCATGGTCGCTCACTGGAAAGAAAGATCTATTATAAGTTCCTTAATGAAACGGGATAATGAAGGTAGCGTTATTTGGAGGACGCGGTCGCTAATGCGGTTGGGCTAATATTATAAGTTGACATTGTGAACGGATCGTCTAAAGTTACGTATATTAGTAGGAAAAACCAAAGGGATATTTACATCAATGTGCAAGGATATACACAAGGTAGGATTGGTTCCAAGTGATTGCCCACTTTGTGAAAGAATAACCGTTAGACTAATGTCCCCCAAGCGCCGTCGCGATGCGATATAAATTAAAGAAGTCCAAATCGTAGCGCCTTTTACCTCTCGTGGTTTGCCTGAAGGCTACCCGAAGCCATCCGGCGCTCACAGATATTCCTTAATCCACACCACTTCCACCACGTCCTCCACTATGACCGCCTCGCACGCCTCGCCCGCCCCGCCATCCGCCGCGACCGCCTTGCCCTCGACGCGGATCGCCGATCGCGCCAAACGGATTCGGAGGCTGAGGATGTCCAACGGCATTGTTGTGCCCCGCCGGGCCGGCGCCGATGAAGCCTGCCGTACCGCCGGAAGGTATCACGATATCGCGTGGATGTGGGGCAAGTCCCCTGATGTTGTCAGTCACGAGAGTCCAATTAATACCATACGGTGATACCTACCATCGCGGCCACACGGTGTTCATGTTCTGAGATCTAGCCATCATGCGTGCCTCGCGGGCTTCTTGGAGGTTTGGTAGGTAGAATCCTCCATGGTATCGATAGTCACGGTACAAGATCAGGATCAAGAGATGGCGGTCCATTGCAAAGGGCCGCTGGTCCCATCGATCCTCGCCATGGTCCATGATTGTCTGGACTAAACTATGAACAGATTGTTCCGATTCATACTGCTCCTGGATAGATAGTCAGTAATCGTTCTCTAGAATGTGATGTAGCGTCTTGAGAAAAAGATAACTTACCATTGCTAATACGATCCGCCGAGCTTCTTCGATCTCGGGCTCGTAGTTATAGTTGGGGTCGCGCTCCGCATTTGGGTAGTACGTTCGGAGGAAATGAGTGAGCGATGACGCTGCCCAGTCGTGCGCCATATACCCCGGGGAAGGATCCTCATTCCGACCCTTTATGGCACGGCGCTTGACCTCGTCCTTACTGTTGAGGCCGGAAGTGTCTGGTCTCCGCGGAGGGCGGCCACCATCACCCCCATACCCGCCCCTGCCACCTCTGGAACCGCCGCCGCCCGGCGGGCCTCCGTAACCACCACTACCGGAAGAAAAACCTACGGTAGACATCGGAAGATATGTCAATGGCAAGACAAAGAAGGAGAAGTGATATAAGGGAGGTTGTGGAGAGGCGTGGTTCGATATTGAACTGTAAGGAAATCCGCTGATTGACCAAGCGGAAGCTCTTGTCGGTGTTGATACAAAAGAGTGTAAGTGGAGAGGGAGACAAGTATTTATACTAATTGCATTGAGGGCTAGTGTGTTTACAATGATGCGTGATTTGGAAGTCTGCGATCGAGAAACTTCTCGTGACCCGTGAGTCACCAAAGATTTAACTCGTGAGAACCTTCCACGAGACCACATCCTGTCCGTGAAAGTGAGCTAAATGCATGAGGAAACACGGCTGGAAACTATGGTACCGCCCTTCGACAGAGGCTACGTAAACGCTTCGAAGTTCGCCGCAGATTCACTTGTGGATAGAAGGCTAGCATCGGCATTTCTGGACTCTTTTCTAGGCCAACAAACGGCGCGACTCCCTAGTCACTCGTAGAGTGGTAATGTTCGTCGCGTTCCCCTGACTTGAGTAGCAATTACGAAAGGCGCTCTTACCAAGGTCACTTCTCCTCGGCACGGTGCAAAGCAATCAGCTTTCAAAGTGACGGTAAGTCGATGGCTTCTCAAGCGTTACCAATGTGCCGATTTAGCTTGTGTGGGCAGACGTTCCGAGGGGGCGCGTGGTTACAAACGCTTGAGCATTGCTAGATCTGGGTCACTTGAGATCATCTCACGTGTTTCGTTGGCGATGAAGATGGCTTGAAAGAGAACTCACGGTGACATGGATAATTCTTGTAGCAATAGGCTTACTAATCGGTTGCTTATAGGTGATACAGCAAGCGAAAGACGCTATGTAGGAGTCCTTCGAACTGCGCACGAAAATCAACAAGGATTCCCGACGATCTGAACTATTGAATGGCTCCAATTTGTCACGGAGAGTGACATTTCACATCAGAGTGCTGATGGCTATCATGCTCAGCAGTATCAGGAGCTAATTATTAAACAGCCGACCTCCGTACGAGTCCGAGGGCCATCAGACCACTGGTGAACTGCCTGGTCAGCGGTACTCGGAATTGACGATTCGAAATTTCCCCTGCGTGAAATAGAGGCAGTTCAGCTCACTACCAGTAGCTCTAGTAGCTACGTCGACCCATATCAATAATGTTAAAGGTTGATCAATCCAAGTCACCAAATGGAGGATTATCAAATGGAAAGAAACATCATCACAACACTGAAGTCGATAGACATGATGTAAGCTTATTCAGAGAATGCTAACCAATACATCGCTAAATTCATTAACACCTAAGATGACAGTAATAAGAACAATTTAGTCCATGGTACGTATGCTCTACCATCTTACCCAACCCCGCAGCCTTTGTTTCTCGCGTATCAAGCCTTCTTCGCAATAAAGTTCCCAATCTGCTTACTCAGATACTTACCGCCCTCAGCCTTGATTGCGGGAACAGCATACTCCACAAACATATTCTTCGCCTCCTGCTGCCACTTACTCGCCCTCCTCTCGTGTGACGGGTGTGCCGTAAGCCTCTCGCTCTCTTGAGGCCTTTCACGTATCTCTCCATGCTCCCGATGCTCTCGAGGAGGCTTATGATGTTTTGAGCGTGGAGGCCGGTCATGATACGGGTCTCGGGGTGGCCTGTTGTGTCGGCTATCCGAGTAGTAGTCTTCCTCTCGTGAATGCCGGCGACGCGGAGCATAGTAGTCATTGTAAGGGTCTCTGGAGTCTGGAACGGAATTCTGAGGGGATATGTGGGATGGTCGACGGTGGCGGTGGTGCGGTGGGGGACTGGGTGAGGAAGATGATAAGTGGGAGGGTGGTACTGGTGGAGCACGGTAAGTGTTCGCGCGACGCCGGCGACGTTCTACGATAGAGTAAGTATGAGAGAAGATACAGAGAAGAGTCAAGTTTGGTGATTCAAAGGTGAAATGCAATCTTACGTTCTCGTTCTGGTGGATCTTGCTGCCGAGGAGCTGATCCTCGTCGTGCAGGATCTGGAGGAGTAGGTGGAGGGTGATGTCTACCTCCAAACTCGTCAACGTAGACTCGCTCGCCTACCGAGCAGTAAGTACAGTCATGATTGCAGATACATCCAACTTTAAAAAAGAGGGCGCAACCCACGTAACGGCTCTGCAGGATATGATGGATGCATGGTGGAGCAGTGATGGTCCTAGTGCCTAGCTAAATTCTGGGGCGTCTTCCGTCTAGACTTCTTATATATGTCTTCGTACCCCACGTTACCACCAAGCCTTCCCCCACACTTTGGGCATTATCCCACACCCAATACGCGTCCGCGCCAATACCACTCTAGTCATCACGCAAACACTATGTCATTCTCCTCTCTCAATCCATACAGGTCTTTCCCTTTTAGAATCGCCCGCCTAAGTGGGCCCGTCACTTTCCACAAATGCGTTGTCAAAATCCAACTGGGTAGCCGTTTATGTAGGCTGCGATCATCGCGCATGGTGTTGGCGATTTGGCGTGTCGCGTATGCAATGCACCCCCGCGCAAGGTCTCCCAATTTGGCGAAGAGTTGCAACGGCTTCTCACCGCAAACAGTATTTGAATTCAGGGTAGGTGTCATTCGCGGGAGCGACCGAATAACGTTCCGCAGAGCCTCGGATAGGGTGAATGTCGGAGTTTCGACAATGAGGCGACAGCTTTGTATGTGCGCACGTGCGATGGGGGACTACGGAACTACGGAGATCTCGTAGAAGCCGAGAGATTTGGCGCTTTTGCATGCTGATTTGAAAAGTGCATAGATCGTCCTGCTTTAGCTCCAAATGCCGTCTTCTCACAAATGTAAAATGTGGCCTGACAGTCCACGTAATTCGCGGTAAGCTTAATGGCAGCGGCATTGTTTTCTAGAGAATGTACACGGGTTGTTTTCGAAGGATTAGTACCCCTTATGCATATTTCCAGGAAACCAGTCCATTTGTCTTGTTGGCAGCAGCTATTCAGTGTTTCGGCGCGTCGGTGTTCCGTGTCGGTGAGATAAATCGGTGAAGCTCTCGTCAGCAGCGTGGCGAGATACGCCCGAGACTAGAACATCGTTAGTAGATCCCTCTATAATGCGTTTGTACTACTAGGTGGTTTTCAGAACCAATTAGGTCACGTGCACTAGCGTTAATTAAGCGAGTATCGCCCCTTAATACTAGAAGTTAGTCTTAGCGCTATTTTCTACTATATATAACGTATTCCCCTATTGAGCGCGCCACCCTATCAAGCGCGCCAGTTTTCCTTGGCAACACTAACTCACTTAACTTTATTATTATTATCATCCCTATTACTATCTAAAAAAATATACTAAGTACTAGCCTCTAACTTAGAAGAACCTTCTTTATCTACTTAATACGTTCTCGCATTATGCCTAGCCTTCCCGCAGTTGCTATAGTAGCGAATACCTAGTTATCACACCTTAAGCTTACCCTCTACCCTTACCTTTTTATAGTGCTAAACTATTTTTAATAGTTTAAAACTATTCTAGTCTACTATAGAACTATACTCTATAGTACTACTCTTCTAAAAATACTTATATTTACGTGTTTTATACTTAGTTACTACTGTAAGTTAATTCTTAAGCTCTTTAATACGCGCCTTTATTAGCGCGCTACTATACAGTACTAACTTAGCGCCTTTAATAAGCTGTAAAAGCCTACTTTAAGCTATCTATAGTAATTAAGTAATAGAATTACGTACTAGCTTTAACTATAAGCTAAATTTGCGTATATTACTTAGCGTTTTTAATTGCTACAGCGTCTCTAGTGGTAAGGGTCCTAGTAAAGTACGTATACGCATATTAAGGTAATTAAGTACTACTTATATATTTAGAGAGACTAGCCTTAACGCCTTAAAAGCCTTTTAATAGTTCTAAACTATAAATATAACTTTAAACGCGTCTTTAAAGGCTAGTAGAAACGCTTCCTTATTAATATAAAAAATAAGTTAGCGTGCTAAGTCACTAAATAAGTTATAATAACTTTAGAGCTAGTTTATATATATATAATACACCTATTAGCACTAAAATTTTAGCGTGCAGCCTAGACCTATTAGAGAATTAGCGTAGGGAGGGTAGAGATTCCTAAAATTAGAAAACTATAATTAAATATTTTATCTAGCTAGATATTCTTACTTTTTTTCTTTTAATAAACTTTATATATATATATATTAGTAATATAAATAGTTAGCTATAAAAGATTACCTTATATAAGCTTTATAATAAGGCAGTGTCTAAATTTTCTAAAAATCTACACTTCCTAAGCTAGATCTTTTAGTATTAGAGGTAATTACTTACTTTAAACTTATATATAGCTTTATTTAGTATATACTATCCTCCTCTAAAGAAGAAAGTATAGCTTTCTAATATATATAACTTTATTTAGAAGGTTTTTTAATTCTTTATACCCCCTACCTTCTACCTACTATAATAGCATTAAATCTAGGCTGCACGCTATAATAACTTAATAGCTACTAGCTAATATAGTAATAAGTAAATCCTAAAAGTTATATAGTATATTACTAACGTTTAGCTATTAATCTATAGTAAAAGGTAGGTTTTACCTAAGATTTCTTCTCTTACTAATAACTACTGTATTACGTAAGCTAAGGCTATATAAATTTAATACTTACTAGATTATATATATATCTATCTAGGTTTAAAATTTCAGAAGAAAATATTAAGGTTTAACTTTGTTATTAAGATAATACGGTTTGATTTTCCTTGCTAAGCAAAAGTGGCCGCTTCGATGGTGTGGCCGCTTCGATGGTGTGGCCGCTTCGATGGTGCTTTACGTTATAATAAGTAGTAGTTAAGAATGTTAGAGACTTATAGAGCTATTAGAGATCCCCTATAGATTATAAATCTTAAATAGTATAGTAGAGTTACTATCTCTTAGAAATTTTTTTAGCCTTTAAGGGAGGGCATTATAATAGGCTAAGCCTTAGTTTCTTAAAGGCTACTCTTTAGACTCTAAGTCCTCTAAACTAGCTCTAGAGTAATCTCTAAGTTCTTCTATATATAGATTTATGCTTAGGAGAACTTTCTCTTCTTAATAAATCTATCTATATTCTACTTAGTATCTCTAGCTCCTTAAGCTTAGCTTCTTATAATAAGATTAGTATTAGCTTAATTACTATTACTAGTACTAGATTAACTAGTATAATTGCTAGGTATATAAGGATTTAGATTAGGTTTACTATCTTTAATCTAGTCTAGTATAAGTTTAAGGTAAAGTAACTAATACGTATTAAGTAAATAGCCTTTATATTTATAGTTAAGATGTTGGACTGAACAGTACCGAACAGTTCCGCACTGTTCACCAGCCTCATCCGGCCTAGCCTCGGTCCTTTCCGATATAGTCCTGTCTCCTGAGCATCTTCGCTCGACACACAATTCATCATTTTCTCTCTATGCTCTCAGTGCTCTGCTGTCCTACATAAGATTTAGTTTCTAAGGACTATGTATTCTACTATTACTAGTTTAATTATAGTTTTAATTATTAGTATTAGTATTTCCTAAAGCATTATTAAAAGGCTTAAGTTGCTAGCTAGAAGTACTATTATTATTTCTATTATTCTAGTAGCACCTATTAATATATTCTTCTTCTTTTTTCTTTACTCTAATATTAAAGAGCTTAATAGGGTTATCTTTCTTATAGGATATATAATTAAGTATAATAGTTAACGTAAAGCACTATCAAACCGCGCATACTATTAAACCGCGCAGAATTCCTTAGCAACACTAACTTACTTAACTTCATCATCATTATCGTTTGCATTACTATCTAAAAATATATACTAAGTACTAGCCTCTAACTTAGAAGAACCCTTTTTATTAGCTTGACAAGTTCTCGCGTTATGCCTAGTCTTACCGCAGTTGCTACAGCACTAAACACCTAGTTGTTATAGTTATCGTACCTTGCTTTTACCTTCTACCTTACCCTTTTATAGTTCTAAACTATTCCTAATAGTTTAGAACTATTCTAGTCTGCTATAGAACTATACTCTATAGTGCTACCCTTCTAAATATACTTACACTTACGTGTTTTTTACTTAGTTACTGCTGTAAGTTGCTTTTTAAGCTCTTTAATGCGCGCCTTTATAAGTACGCTGCCTTACAGCACTAACTTAGTGCCTTTAACAAGCTGCAAAAGCCTACCACGCGCTGTTTGTAGTAACTAAGTAATAGAATCTTATATAAGCCTTAACTACGAGCTAAATTCGCGTGTATTACTTAGAGTTCTTAATTGCCATGGCGTCTCTAGTAGTGGGGGTCCTAGTAGAGTGCATATATATATATTAAAGTAATTAAGTACTACCTACACGTTTAGAGGGACTAGCCCTATTGCCTTAAAGGCCTTTTAATAGTTCTTAACTATAAACACGGTTAAAAACGCGTTTTTAAAGGCTAGTAGGAACGCTTCCTTATTAACATAAAAAACGTATTAGCGCGCTAAGTTCTAAATAGTCTTAAAGTACTTGCGCTTAAGCGGCGAGAATAACACCACATTAAGCGGCTGAAGGATGTGTAATAAGTACGCTGGCATATAAAGCGTAATAATCTTATTATCCTTGCAATAATCCTTAAAATCCTAATTTAGGTAGCTTTCGTGGCTATCTAAAATTAGCAACTAGTATATACCTACTACTATATTCTTTGTATGCTTATTAAAGTGCTTTAACTATATAAGACTAAGCTTATTAGTCGTCTATCCATTCTCTAAGACTAAGAGCTTTTAATTACGTAGTATATTAGCTTCCTAGTACTATAAAGAAATATAGACGCGTTTTTTGTATATAATAAATAGTAGGGTGTATTCACTATTTAAACGTATACTCTAGATTTCTATTACTTACTCTTTATCGCCTAGTTAAATAATAGTAGGCCTTGCTCGCCTCTTTAAGCTAGTAACTACTTTTATAGAACTAATAATACCTATCTAAAAGCTAGTCTCGTTAAAGTTGTGTATATTATTATCGTGTATACCATACTTAATCTTAGTATTTTTTATAAGCTTAAACTACCTACTAACTACTTTAGGATCTTCCTGTAGAGCTCTCTAATAGTCCTTTGCATAGATAGTTCATAACTATTCTAAACAGTTTATAAACTATTCTACTTAGTTTTTGCCTACCCTCTCTTTACCCCACTTAGCTAGTAGTTTATTCACTATATCTAATACTTTGCCTAGCGTAAGCGCGAATCCTTATAAATTAAGGTTAAGGATATATTTAATAATCATCTAGTTCTTAGTTAGGGATAGTTTTAAATAGTTTAAAACTATTTCTGCTTAAAAAAGTATTCCTTTAGCACGTTCGTTAAGGACTTGGTTCTTAACATTAAAGGCTTTAGCAGCGCGTTAGAGGCTTAGAAATTGGCCTCTATTATATGTAGCAAGGATAAGCTAAAGTTTACCTTCGTGTTAAAGTGCTTTAGTACGACGTTGTTGTAGCATTTTCGCGTTAAAGATGGTAATAGTGTTGCCAAGGAATTCTGCGCGGTTTAATGGTGTGCGCGGTTTGATGGTGCTTTACATTATAAGTTTATTAAGTTTCTATAAATATCTATAATAGTAGTCTATCTATTAATCTTCTACCTAACTAGGTAGTACCTATAAGAGGCTATAAAAAAAGCAAATAACTAGGGTCTTATTTATACTAGTATCTATTAAGGATTAAATACCTTAAACTATCTCTTAAGGTATAATGTTGGACTGAACAATACTTGACTGTCTTGGACGGTTTAGTACCGTTCTGGTCTAGCGTCAGCCCTTCGCCTATATAGCCTCATCTCCTAAGCTCCTTTGCTTAACACGCAATACATCCTTTTCTCACACTTGCTCTCGGGTCTCTACTGTCCAACAGTTATGAGCCCGGCCTAACTCCATCTACTTTATCATCATACACGAACAAGTAGCCATACTCCCCCGTCCACACCGATCAATCAACACCTTGCCGTGCACCTTTCACCGCCTACTTAAGCGTCACACTCGACCAAGTAGCTTACAACAATGCCTCCACGCGCACTCACCACGGCTGCCACCGCAGCCTCCGACACCATTCTATCTGGTCCGAAGACCTGGGATGCTTGGTTCACCGTGTTCAAAGGCAAAGCTATTGCTAATGATCTATGGGAATACCTTGATCCAGAGGCCACCAATAAGCCCTCCCTCGAACCACCTGCACCAATGACAGGTCACGAAACCAACGCGCGTACAGCAATATGGAAGGAAGCACGCAAGGAATACGCCATTAAATACAAGCTGCTATCGGACCTGGGCAATCACATGCTCAATACGATCGAAACCACGCTATATGGGCAAATTATCGACTATCCAAAGGTCGCCCAGAAGCTCGAAATCCTCCACACCATGTTCAACCGCAACCAAACGGTCAAAATCAACGAAGCGCGTACCGAATACGAGAACACCAAGAAGAAAACAGTAGGGCGAGAGTCGTTTGAGGACTGGTCTCATGAGTTCTAGCTGGCTGTCAACAAAGCAAAAGAATTCAAGCTACTAGAGGTCGACGGCTTTTAACCCCAATATGATCTTCTTAAGGTGTGCTCACACATCAACTACACGCTCGCCACCACAATGATCCTCGAACTCAACAAGGCAGAAGTGGCTTACCGAGCTGCGATAGCCAAAGCAATCCCGCGCACCGTCACAATACCAGCTATCACTGATGAAGAAGGTAATGTGACACAACCCGAAGAAACAATCGAAATTCCAGCAGCCCTACCAGTGATCCCAGACGAATACACGGTGAAGGCCCTTATAGCTAGATTTAATCAGTCAAGCGCACAACTGGCTATACGCACCGGTCAAACCCGTCACACCGCCTTTACCACCTACGGTGGAGAACCGTCACCATACGACTCCGACTCTCAATCAGCCGCTAATCGAAAGCGCACTAACTCTAGGGTCGATCGGGACAACAACAAACCAAACAACAACAAATCAAAGAAGAAGAAGCAGTTTGCGTCCAGCGGAGACTCAGTGCGAGAAGGCGGTAAACCCTGCCCGTGTGGAGATGGTGATTCCCACAACAGGTTTTAGAGTAACTATCCTTACCTCGTACCTGAGCTCCGTCGACCAGGCTGGCGTTCGAACAAGCAAAAGGAAGAGAACGTAAAGCAATGGACCAACACCGACAAAAGGCGGGAGATTATCGACTCAATTCGAACCAAAGTCCGCGAACAATCAACCGCTAGCCATCCGTCTCTTCCGACCAACCAATTATCCGACACGCTAGACGCAGGCGATCAAGCCTCAGACACTGAAACAAGACACCGTGCGCTCGTCACAACAAGCTATACCGCTTTCAACACTCAAAAACGTAAGGACCCTCCTTTCTCTATGCTCCATTCGTGGACTCTTGACTGTGCATCCGACGTACACGTCTGCAACAATCCAATGGAGTTCGAGTGGGAGCGCCCAGCGTATGATGAGTTTATTGGAAGTGGGGACAGCGTCTCACCTGTCTTAGCCTACGGCAAGTGCCATGTCACCCTCTCAACACCATCAGGTCCTTGGAAATTCACCCTCCTCAATATCGCCTTAGTACCAAACTACGTCACCTCATTGGTAGCTCTGTCACGCCTCTCGGGTGGTGACGTCCATTTCAATTCAGGAAGACTAGTCCTATACCGGCTAAACCATCAAGACAATCCAGTGTGGTGCAACGTCTTCAAGAACGGCGGCCACTTTGTCCTTATTGGTCGGAAGGAAGAGTTCACTGAACCGTCCGGAACTATTCGAAACCATTCCGATTAACAACTACCTACGCCTGGCGCTCACTATCATGCCATGGCTACACGTAAACACCGAAAACGCCGAAACCAACAAAACCGATCTGAAGCTCCTCGTAAGCCACGTCAGCTCACAGGACTTGAGGCGCACATACTACTTGGTCATCCAGGACCAGAGCCTCTCGAGCACCTTGCTGCTGCTTCATCCGGGATCTACATATCAACCCCTCCGCCAGCAACCAAAGACTGCCCTCAATGCAGTGCAAACAAAGCAACCGAGCAAGTATCCCGTCGCTCTGAACGCGAGCAGCCTCCAGAAAAGCCATTCGACTCGATCGCTATAGATCTTATCGAGCTTGACTGCCTCACGTTTACTGGCGAGCGGTACGTCTTCCATGCCTACGACGTATTCTTAAAGTTCAACTTCGCCTTTATCATCAAGAAGAAGGACCAAGAGTGCTTGCTTGCTGCTTTCAAAGAACTCAACAGACTTATCAAACGCCAATTTAATACCGCTCCTACCTTTCTCTATCTCGACGGTGAAAAAGGGTACGGCTTCGAAGCCCTTGATGACTCACTGGTCTCCTATACTAAGTCAGAAGGGATACAACTTCAACTACGCTCTCCGGATACACCAGCACAATCAGGCCACGCAGAACGCTCGGGACGCAATCTTATTGAACGAGCTCGGTCACTCCGTATAACGTCTGGTCTTCCTCTACACCTTATAGGAGAGTTCTATACATACGCCGCCTACCTCCTTAACCGCACTCCAACCAAAGCGCTTGAGTGGAAAACACCGTTCGAAACCGTCTACAACTGTCAACCGTCACTATCCCACATGCACATGTATGGCTGTCGTGTATACGCTCTACGCAAAAAGATCAAACGCACAGACAAGCTTACTCCTCGAGCACTCATCGGCTATCTCGTTGGCCTTGACTCCCGCAATATCTATCGTGTTTGGCTACCAGGAGCTGCATCCTTCGGCCACAGAGGAAAGATAATCCGTACAAGGGATGTTACCTTTGACGAGCACCTATTCTACGGCTCACACGATGGGGAAATGCTAAGAGGTCTCGAGCTCAACGACGTCATACGCACTATCGAACTCAATAACCCAATTGATCCTCCCGACAGTGACGCCTCATCAGTTACAGAGGATGAAGCCGACTTAGAGCATGACAGCAGTGCTACCGACACGCAAAACATAATCGTCGATTCAACTGAGGCAATGCTTGCTACTGACGCTTGCAACGCTTCCCCAAACCCATATCCAACTCCCACATCTATGGCTACTCCAGGCCAACCACCGTCAACTCAACCGACACCGTCCCGGACGGTACTGAACCGTCACGGACGGACAAGTAACGCCCCAGTTACGTCGTCAAATGCAATTGAGCTACCAAACCGGGGAAAGCGCAAGTACACTACAAACAAGCATATCCGAACCACCAACGTACTTGATCGCCGCACTCAACCACGCAACCCAAACGCGTTAGTCACCTATTGGAGCTCCTTTGTATCCGCATCCTTTACACCCAAGACTCGAATCCATCGGTCACAGCTTCCTCCTGCTCCAAAGTTCTGGAATGATCTCGCGAAACTGCCTCCCGAAATCCGCAGTGGCTTCATGGCTGCGTGCAGAGCTGAAATCGACATCATATCTCGAAAAGGCACGTACAAAGAACTCGCTTTGAATGAGATTGACTCTACTCAACTTGAAATCCTTCCGCTTATGTGGGTCTGGACATATAAGTTCGATGGAGATTACTTAGTCAAGTTCAAAGCACGCATCTGCGTACGAGGAGATCTGCAAACAACAGCTAAAGACACTCGAGCAATCACCTTGGCCATCCGCATCTTTCGCGCCCTCATGGCTATTGCAGCCTACTTCAACCTCGAAATTCGACAATACGATGTGGTCAACGCCTTTACCAATGCTCTGCTGCCGCGACCCATATACACATGGCAGCCAGAAGGCTTTGGAGATGGTAACCACATATGGGAACTCCATCGAGCGTTGTACGGTCTCAAAACCTCTCCGCTTCTTTGGTACAATGACTTCACCGCTACGCTTCGAACTCTCGGTTTCCGCCCTATCCTCGATGCCAACTGTCTCTGGACTAACGACAAAATTGTTGTGTTCTTCTACGTGGACGATATCATCACTATGGCGAAGCCTGGCCACACCAAGGCCCTCGATGAGTTCGAAGAGAAGCTCTCCCGTCGATACGAAATCACAAACCTCAAAGATCGAACCGAACAAACGTTCTGCGGTGTTACTGTATACCGAAACCGCGAGGACGGCGATCTCTGGCTCTCACAAAAGGCCTACGTCAACACTATATACCACAAATACCGAGCTCCTAAGCCATGGACCAAGTGTCCTCCTACACCGCTACCATCCGAAGCCCTGATTCCATCCTCAGGCACCAAGAACCCACTGAACGCTGAACGCTACGCCCAAGTAGTTGGTTCAATCGGCTACGCCGCAGGTGCTACACGCCCTGACGTCTCCAAAGCTCACTCAAAGCTGGCCGAGTTCCTCACAAACCCATCGGAAAAGCACCTGGCAGCCGCATACCAATGCCTAGCTTATCTGTTCCACACGCAAGACCTGAGTATACACTACTCCGTAAACAACGATACCGCAATCAATCACATCCAAGATTGGGAAGAAGTCGATTTCTTCCTGGCCACAGACGCCTCGTACGCTGATCACAAGGAGACTCGCCGTTCCACTCAAGGCTGGGTCTTCATGTTCTTCGGCGGACCTGTGGACTGGAACTCGACACTTCAACGATGCGTCACAAAGTCAACCACTGAAGCCGAGCTCATCGCAGCGTCCTCTGGAGCAACATGGCTGATTTGGTGGTGGCGTCTACTACATGACCTCGGTCTCCGGTTTCAACACGACTAAATCCTACTGTGTGATAACCAGCAAACCATTGGGCTCCTTACAAAAGAAGCCCCGCAACTCAAAACAACCCTGCGCCACGTCGATATCCATCATCACTGGCTCCGTCAAGCAACTCAAGACGGGACAATCCATCCTGTATATGTGGAGACGAAAGCTCAACCTGCTGACGGGTTCACAAAGCTTCTCACTCGTCAAAAGCATGAGGATTGGATCAAGGGTCTCAATCTCTCGGTGGTCCCCTCTCATATTCTCAAACCACCCGCAAACCTACAAACTTTCTCCTCTGACTCTACCTACTGAGTCGTCACTCACGCCCAAGTGAGCTATGTACATACAAGAACCTGTACATAGGGGTGTGTACATGCAGGCACTAATGTCTGTACCCGTACACCGCAAGCAAAGACCTCTCAAGAATACATCATGATTACCTTTGTCAGAAGACGTTCTCTGGGTACATGGCTCTCTATAGTGGATGGTTTCACGCTTGACTTCAGCAAAGGAGTAGCTACCTGAGCTTGGTCATGACGAACAGTGAACCTGTATTTGAGGCACCGAGACTGGATTGTAGTCTGTCCTAGGAGTAACACCAACTAGGCTTTCCCAGCTTCTCATGAGATGACTGGATTGTGGTTTGCCCGCTTAGAGGCATTCCCAGCATCTTACATACCTCAGGTCTCTCAAAAGACCCCTCAATCAAATCCCTTTGTCTCCCAAAAGACACGCAAACCCTACTCTCTCTGTCTCCCAAAAGACACGCAAACCCCACTCTCTCTCTCTTCGTCTCCCAAAAGGCGTACAAACTCTCCATCTGATCTCTCAAAAGGTCTACAAACCCCTCATCCTTATGAACAATCCACTGTTCACGACCGTCTCAAAACGGTTCCACTCTGTCCTGAACTCTTAACAGTTCTTGACAGTACCACTCCGTCACTGAACTCTCAAAAGTTCACCAAACCAAGCCACACTGTCACTGAGCTACCAATAGTTCTCGACGGTTCCCCAACAGTTCTGCACTGTCACTGAGCTACTAATAGCTCTTGACTGTGTATGACGATCCAGTACGCTTCAGTAAGCAATCCAAATCCCACAAGCAACCTGAGAGCAAGCTTACTTCACACTCAGCAGAGCTTCACGCCTTCGGCTTCAAAGCTCAGGGGGTGGAGCTCGTACGGTTCACAACAGTTCCCAGAACCGTTCCATTCCGTCCTGATCTACTTGATCATCCCATACGCTTCAGTACCTGTACGCATCACTCTGTACTCCGCTCTCGATCAGATACACCTTGTCATTTTCCTGTCTGTGGGTTTGAGGTGATTGCTGAACCTTTCATTTATCCGTTTGCCTCACAGCTCCACAAGAACCTGCTCGGCTTCGGAGGCTCCTTCTTCACACCTTTTTCCCACTGGGTTTGGTGTGTTTGCTGGGGTCGTCTTGTACCTATATCCTCTTCTCCTGTCTCCTCTCACTCATCCTGTACATGTTGAGGGGGTGGGGGGTGCCCACACAAGGGCGCACGTCCAGCTCATCAGCTTCCTGCTTAGCTGAGGGGGT
This sequence comes from Byssothecium circinans, assembly GCA_010015675.1. Lineage (NCBI taxonomy): Eukaryota > Fungi > Ascomycota > Dothideomycetes > Pleosporales > Massarinaceae > Byssothecium > Byssothecium circinans. Next base: position 201,568 of record ML976996.1, on the reverse strand, counting down.
GTGTTGGACTGAACAATACTTGACTGTCTTGGACGGTTTAGTACCGTTCTGGTCTAGCGTCAGCCCTTCGCCTATATAGCCTCATCTCCTAAGCTCCTTTGCTCAACACGCAATACATCCTTTTCTCACACTTGCTCTCGGGTCTCTACTGTCCAACATATAATATACATTGCTAGAATTAATTTAGAAGGTAGAGTTCTAATAAAAATGCTAGTATTAGCTAAAGATATAATAGCTTATTTAAAACGTCTAATATAGTCTTATATATTAAAAGAACTTCTAGCTTAAAAGTTAATAAACTAAGCTTCAGCCTTACGCTTAATATTAATAGAGTTACCTTTATATAAAGAAGATAAGAAGTTATACATCTTTATAGTAGAGTTATATAATAATAGACTTATATAGTAACGTTAACATATAGAACTTAAAATAGCGTTCTATAGAAGTATATTATCCTTATTCTACTAAGTAATAGCTTTATATTTAGTTTCCTTCTAAATATAGATATCCTTATTAATAGGTTAGACTAGCTTATTATACTCTTTTACTTTAATAAGGGTAGCCTTAATCTATACTAACGTTATATCTAGTTAAATAGTAAGAGTCTTAAGTTTAAAAGTATATAAATCTACTAAAGTAAATATTAGCAGTATAGAACCTTTAAGGATTAAAAAAGTAGACTTAGTAGTAGTAAAATTATATATCTACTTATTCTATTTAGCGTAATTAGCTAAGTTAGTACTAAGTAAGTATAATATACTATTAGATAGTTACTGCTAGTACATATCTTAGAGTACTATAATAAGTAGAGTATCTCTAGGCTACGCACTTATACTTAATATAGGATAAAAAGGTAGAGTAGAGAAAGACTACACGTTAATTAGGTAGCTCTAGTTTAAACATTTAGAATTAAATTAAAGTTATAGATAGTAGATAAGAAGCTTATAACCTATAGATTATAGCTAGGAAGAGAATATTTATATATATAATAGAATTAATAATCTATTACTATCTACTAGTAAGGGAACTATATACTATAAGGTATAGCACTAACTAGGCACTAAGCTAGGGAAGTGCAAGTACGCACGTAATAAAAGAGGAATTAACTATAATATAAAAGGACCTATACTAAGGAGTATTCCTAAGGTAGAGCTAGCTAATAGTTAAGTATAGTTAATTATACTATATCTATTAATCCTATAAAATCTACTTAAACGTGCGTATTTAAGCGCTATACTAATATAAAATTTTAAGGTATTACCTAGAGCGCATAGAGTGCATAGCTTACTTAAAACTACTTAGTATACTCTAAGCGCTCTAGGTGCTCTAAGCACCTTTAAGCAAGGTTAAAATTTTTGCTAATATAAGCAACTATATATATTTAGTATAAGATAATATATATTTATATAGCCTTAGTATGTCTTATCCCTTATTAAACTACTACCTAATTACTAATATATAGGCTTATGCTATTATACGCCTAATATTAAGTAACTTTAAATTAAATTTATACTTTATCCCCCTAACTTACTAGACCTACACCTAATTAAGCGCTATTTTAAGTAACTTAAGGGCTTCCTAAATAACTATAAAAAGAACTTAAGCTTACTAAAAGCGCGTATAAAGGTAATAAAGTACGTATAAAGGATATAGTAAAAGGATAAGACTATAAGGCGCTATATAGCTAATTATCTCTATCCTACATACTTTCTTAAAGTTGTAAAAAAATGCTAGGAGGTAAGTAGAAACAACAACTTTACAGCATAATATTAAAATAAAAAGCTCTTAATTTAGGCGTGTTTTAGTGGATACACTATTAATATACGATAAAGAGCAATTTTAGTGTTCTCCCCCTAGTCGTACGTGACCTAATTAGTTCTGAAAACCACCCATTGTATGAGTGATATTGAAACCCCGTGAGAGAACCCCTGTAATCCAATCATTGGTTTCTTAGTGAGAACTAACATGGCACATGGCCTTTCCAATCTAAGCTTCACGGCCCTTCCGTATATTTGTACAACATTTTGAAGCCCTAATATAAGTATAGATAACCTTATCGGTACTAGTATTTTCTCTCTCCTGCTTTCGCTCATATTTATTTCCGTCCAAGTATCTTTATTCACGATTAAGCTGCGAAAATCTCCACTACACATCCTTATCATTTTATTCACCCACCCAGTCTCAACGCAGATCCCAACAAGCTGACATCTCGATGTTCAGCACGCTCCTGAAGCGTCTGTACTCGCAACGTGTTATAACAATCCATTCCAGACTATCTAATGCGCACTTCAAACGAGGCAATTCTGGAGATGGATGTGGATAACAAACAGCGGGAGCGCTGTCTGTGTTTGACTACAGAACGGTATATTTCCGATTCATGTCATCGATGATGGCGATAACAATACAATGGAGTGATACTTAAATTGTTGAACGGAGAAAGGTCTCTCAAGTGGGAAATATTTGGATATCTGGGAGATGTTGAGATCTGGAAATGATGACATGCAAATGGTACTATATGACGATGAGCCAAATGGCTAATCAATAAAACATTGTTGCGGAATGATAAAGATTGCTGCATAGTCGGTGCCGGTTCTGGTATGATCGAGCTACCGGATCTATTTAATAGACGCGCGCTGGACTCACCCGCGTTCATTATAGCACCTAGTCTAACACCACCTTAGAAATACACGTAGTGCTGCAAGCTGGGAAAATCTACGAGAGCACGAAGTAATGATGGTATTCTACCAGAATAAAAGCTACTACGATAATTTGAGCCTTTTGTTCTAGGAGACTTTACAATCAATGACATTTTTACTTGCGTGCAGGGCTCCTGGCTGGGGTGAGAAGGCATCCAAGACCGCCAGATCTAATATTTGCAGTGTCCTGTTAATATGAGGCCATATCGGAAGTCGACGACGGAGCTGGTTGGAAAGGCGGAGACTTCAGTGGATTTGAGCCTCTAGTTTCGATGATACGACTCAGCGGATGCTGATTTCGGCGATGCGACGATGGACGAAGAGTTGCGAGGCGAGTTGTTGCACGCAGCTAGGGGAAAAGAGCGTATATTTATCTAGTCCGCCGTGGGCTAAAGGCCTTAGTGGCGCTAAGTAGGCAATAGTAGTTACTCTACTTATACCATGGTTACTAAAGTGTTAAGGTTTAACATAAATTTTTTTCTATTAGACGCAGGTTAATCTGCTCTGCTTACGTAATTATTTATCTAAAGTTGTTTGAGTTCCAAGGCCGGTGCGCCTTATCCTTACCGTGTTTTTTCCTTGTGTTGATACCCTACTGTACTCACATGAGTACTAGTGGTGATGATTGCTCCTTCTTGAATATGAGGCCATGAACCACTGAATTATGCTCGTATAGACTTCTGACCTCAAGAGCTTTCACATAAACTTGATTCGACGGAATTTTCAGTACTAGCGAGACGACTTAGTGGGTTTTTCAGGGAAAGGTGGAAGAAGGAGCGGTTGTAGCACGATGGTTTTTAGAAATATAAAGATAGGACTGTTGCAGACACTATTTCAATCGACCTGTTTAATAACTAGTTATATTCCCCTTACTCAATTATCAGAACTGAGCATTTATTTGATGATTTCTAGGTTTCAAGTGTAAACGTGCGTACTAAAAGCCTAGCAACAGTGTGTGAAGCTTGGAATACAGCAACCATCATTCAATTTCATAATAAGGAGGTAATGATATTTTCCGAGGGCGCTGGCGAAATTTGCCCGTTCGCGACCTTTGTCAACTGATTCGTCTTAGGCTCAAATGATCCAAATTTTTGCACAGTTGCTGTTTTCCCCACAGTCATATCGCCTGCATATAGTAGATTTTCCGTGCGTTATAGCATGGGGCTGTGTTGTAGTCAATGCATACTACCGGTCTGGTACGCACTATGTCTTATGATGGTCTTCAACCGCACTGCTGGAGCATCCTCAGACAACATGATAATAGCTATAACACCAACCAGAATGCACTTGAAAAGGCTTCGCGTTGGTTGTTTCATGTGGAAATTCGTTGGGGGCCGAAACCCACAGGGCGCCACTAACACCATAAGCGCTTACTCAATTACGCCTGGGGAGGACCAAAGTACACCGGTCGGCCTATCACATAAGCGCGTTTCAACTACGTGATTCTTGGCTGCATATAACGAAATAGATGTCCGGCGCGTGCGGAAAGTTAGGAACTCTTTTTATTCCCTCTCACTCCTAAACTTACCGGACGCCCTACGTGTGTACCCTCCTTTCTCTTAAATACTCTCAGATTGTACAAGGAAGGCTCTTGTACATCATGAGAAGGGTACAAGGTAGCTCGCTCCTCTTCATTCTAACTTATTTGGCCAGCATCACGGCGGCTGAAGATTGTTACTTCGCAAACGGCACCGTAGTCCCACCCCGATTCCACGTCCTTCCCTGCGACAATGCTCCTGTCAAAACAATTTGCTGCGCACTCGACCGCGAAAACCCTCCTGGCGGCCTCCTCATAAATGGCAACAACACGCGCGATGAATGTTTACCGAACGGCATCTGCCAAAATCGAGCTGTCCGGGATGGGGAAAAGATCACAGCATACTGGCTCAACTTCTGCACCGACAAGGATATCACTAGTGGGAAGTGTTTGGACGTATGCAGGGAGACGAGAAATGATGGTGGAGGCTCGCCCATGACGCCGTGCGATGGGACGAATACTAGTACAAGATGGTGCTGTGGGACTAGCACGACATGCTGTACGAACAATTTTGGCGTGGTGGAGTTGCCGCAGAGTTTTATCGGGAGAGCAATATCAAGCACATCTTCAACAGCTCCGAGTCCGACATCTGCAAATTCAATCTCGCCAGGAGTAACTAGTCCTTCGCAAACGGCGCCATCAGCACAAAATCCCACACCAGATCAAAAGCAAAATACGGGGCTGCAATCAGGGGTAAAAGCAGGTATAGGAATTGGAATAGCAGTCGGAGTTTTCGCACTTATTGGTGGTATTTGGTTTGTCCGGAAAGCTATGGCATGGAGGAAGAAAGCTAAAGCGCAAGATATGGAGCTGTTAAAAAGAGAAAACCCATCTCTTGTTTCGCATTCCAGTCCTGACCTGTATAAGCACGAACATGGCGGGAACCAAAGATCAGAAATGCCGTATTGGACAAAACCCACGGAGCTTGCTTCTCCAGGACGACCATGGGAACTTGCGGATACGGCTGTGAGACCGGCAACGTCGGAATTGAAGTCGTGAAGGAGGACCAGGTGTTGCGAACGTATCACAAGGAAGAACAAGTGCTCAAGAGAAGAGAATCCACATATTTCTAATCTAATTGATGTCGATAGATTCATCTAAGTCATGTGAGAGAAGCAGCTTTTGTTTTATTTGGAATAATTGAACGGGCCTACTATGTTGAGTGTCTTGACTTTACAAAGTGCACCAACCTCGGAAGGTTCAAAACCTACCACCGTAAATGATACAAATGCGGAACTTCATCAGACATGAATCAAGGCCGTAGTTTTTATCTAGGCTCCGTCCAAATACAGTGCTAATGCAATGCCTCAAAAGACTTTGCTAGGTATATTCATAGAGAATGAAAAGCGTTGCCGAACAGTTGAAGCGTCACTGTATTGCTCCCCTAACGGTCGAAGATTGAGAGGACCCTGGACCAATTATCCTTATCTTCTTCTTCCTCACAATCTCAACAATCTCTTTCTACTCATCCTCATTCAAGTTCTCCTCCACCCTCCTCTTCTTGTACCTGTCACTCCTAATTTCCTTCGCCTTTTTCGCCTCATCGATCTTCACCTTCCTATTCACCTCGTCCATCCTCTTCAAGCACGCAACAAAATTCTCATCATGGAATTCCCAACAATCCGGCTTCTTCAATGCCCAGTTATCTCCCCGTCGATCATCACAGGGCTCATGTCCATATCTTGAGAACTATCGATAGCTTGTTTGACGTCTCTCGAAACTTGGCGTTGTCGGGCGTGGTCATCGAAGGGAAGGTAGTTGAATAGCGCCTCCTCGGCATCCATAAACCTGCCATTGATGAGATCCACGAGGCTGATCTTCTCCTCGGGCTGCTGTGGTTGGAGTAGTGCCGTGGGGATTTGCGTGTCGCTTTGCTGTATATTGCCGTTGGAAGTGAGTGGCTGTGATACGACCGATGGGTTAGACTTTGGCTCCTCGATTAATTGTAGTGGATTATTGGTCACGTTCGATCCATCCACATTTTGTTCAGCATCCGACGCGCTCGTCTCAGCTGTTCCAGCGCATGCGATGGTCAAGTAGAGTACGAAGAAAACGAATCGTGCAGCCATACGCGAGGTTTATGAGACCTAGGAGACCTAGGGAACGATTGACGTAGGTGATCAAAGCGGAAAAGCGAGTTTCTTTATTCCACTGCAGAGTGTGGGGGTTGTGAGTGTGCGGTGGAGATTGTAGCTTGTTAGGAGGAAATGGGCTTGTATGGCTCCGAGCAAACAGGCCGAGGTTACGGCGTGATATGGGGGGGGGGGGGGGGACACCCGTATGAGGGAGACGCTTGTGTAGGTTGTGAATTTGCCGGTGGAGATTGTAGCGTGACAGAGGAAGAGAGTCCTGCGTTGGGGTTGTGAGCACGCGGGTGGAGGTTTGGGCTTGAGATCGCGAGAGTGATCCGTGTTAAGCTGAATGTTTATTTGCAAAGTGAGCTACGAGGTTGCGCGTTAGCACCCGCAGTCATTCCCACTAACCCGCACACGGTTAGCGGAATTGGCAGGAGTGAAGAGCAAGTCACGTGTGGGCTGAAACCCCTGGACTACTGATGTTAGTAAGTGAAATATGTATATAAAGGGGTCAGAAGTTTGGTAGAGCAAACTTAAAGATAGAGAATGGATCTCCCACGGCATATCTAATCAAGAAGGGAAAGGGGTGACCGGGGAGGCTGTGTCTGCTTATGATCATAGAATTGTTTTTTATGCGTTCTTTTCGCAGATGCTTTCGTTCGCCCACTAATGGATTATATAATCGAGTACGCTTTAAATTCCAAATTTCATCATGTAGAGGCGCTTTCCATCATGTCGCATACCTTCGCAGGGTTTTGCCGGTTTTCATGCACATCGAGTGTGGGCAACAGTGGCGCAAAAGACTGAAACGCAACAGATCATGTCAAACGCACTTCTCGTCAATACTCATGATACGCTACATAGATACCTAGTCGTCAAACACATACAACGGTCTTCTGTAACTAATCTGCTAGTCAAAAGCCGCCGACACGTTCGGTCTCCCCATGTTAAGGTCTCATGTCAAGCTTCGGCACAGCTATCTAGTTCGAAACTTCGGCCTCTTGCGCATCGGCCTCGGCACGGAGCTACAGATGTAAGCCCTTATATTCCTAAACCTAGAAAGAAAGGAAGTAGTGAAGGGTGTGCTTACAATGTAAAGACTGTTGAAGCCAGCATCAGCGTCTGAAATGGAAGTTCCACGCTTCTCAGTGGCGGCCTCAGTCTCAGTTTGTGCATCGGCCTCGGCTCGGAGCTAATTATGTCAGATGTTGTGACGAGGAATATTACAAAGAAGGGATACGAAGGGGTAAGCTTACGATGTAGAGGCTGTTGAAGCCAGAATCAGTGTCAGCGATGGAAGTTCCACGTTTTCCAGCGGCAGCCTTGGCCTCAGCTTGCGCGTCGGCTTCGGCGCGGAGCTAAATATATTAGCACCTGTAACGACGTATATTAAAAAGAACAATGAGTAGGGCGATGTGCTTACGATGTAGAGGTTGTTGAAGCCAGCATCAGCGTCAGCGATAGACGTCCCCTAATACAGATCAGAAACCGATACACCAAACTTCGCTGCCACCTGGGACAACTTACTCTCTTTTCCTTGAGGGATTCAGTGTATTCCTTAGTGAACAGCTTTCCAAATACGTCAGTGGTCGGGTCTCATCTGCAATCACACCATGGGCTCTTACGAGATATGTTGTATCTTGAGCCTTCACAACTTCCAGTCCTGGAAGCTTCTCGACTGTGGCAAGAACATCATCAGGGATCGTGACCGAGACCAAGGTCGGGTTCTGCGCGTCACGGCGAACGGGAGCTGCGCTGGCGGCACCGATGAGGGCGGGGACAAGAGCGTTGATGAACTTCATCTTGATTCAAAGAGGAGATTTTTCGAGTGAACTAATGTGCTGTTTTTAATAGATAACTGGGAAACGCTGCTGTGGTGTCCTCTCGACATGAGCAGGACACTGACGTCTTTATATACCCGTAATATCATTATTCCATGGTCAACTACCGGCATCACTCTTACTGTGATCGAACACGATTAGGCTTGCCACATGACTATTCTCACCGCCATTCTTCGTGATCTATGATCGCATTTCCCCAAGTTAATTTAGGTACATTTCTTCTTATCGTGGTGCAAGAGCGCATGCATATCACGTAGGAACTTCCTGTATCATACCGACCTATCATAATCTGGCACGCCCCATAGTTTCTTTAACCCCAGTTAACAAATTAAAGATACAACGTGCTCAGGTCAGATCATGCTCATGATTTGAGCCCGTTATAGGTGCATTGAATGAGGGGTAACGGCAAGCCACGGAGATCAAAATAATCACAGATGCATTAGGTCCAGCTCTCATGACCTCATTGATCCGAGTGATCGGTGAGACTGCTCGAAAGCTGGGCTGCGCTTCACAGTAGAGCTACACCATCACCGCATACATGTATCCACATTTAAGAGAAACGGAAGGTAATGCTAGATTATTGCTTAAAGCGTGTTAGCGGTTGCGTATGCGACCTTTAAAGGTAGCATCGCTCGCGTAAGCCTTCTTGGTGTGCTTAGACCTTCCCGATTAGCCTGCACTGAGAGATTGTAGGCTTGTATAACGGGCTATGGAATTGAGTAAGCCTTGTAATCCTCTAGCGTAGAGCTTAGCATTAGTTGCCGTATGCGTGCTTAGGTGAGGTAATGCTAGAATATTGCTCAAAGCGTGTTAGCGTTTACGTATGCGACCTCCTTGGTGTTCTTAGACCTTCCTATTAGTCTGCATTGAGAGAATCATTATAGGCTTATATAATGGGCAATATATTTAAGTAGGCCTTATAATCCTCTAAGGTAGAGCTTAGCATTAGTTGCCGTATGCGTGCTTAGGTGAGGTGATGCTAGAGTATTACTTAAAGCGTGTTAGCGTTTGCGTATGCGACGATGCATTCTCGGCGCGTTTCTGATTCCCTCTTATAGAATCGCGTAATTTTGAGATTCAAGGGTCAATATATGTGTGCTCCTGGCTGTACCAACGGGTATTGTATGGTACCGCCGCCGAAAAGTCAACTTTCGAGCGCGTACAATTCGCAACGTTCCCCGTCTCCTTCCTCAACTCAAAAAGCTAGAAATCCTACACGAACTCTAAAAGAGAGTAGTCTCGTGAACTCCTACGGTGGTGGAAGGATGGTTAGCTCCATTAAGTTAGTAGACGTTTCATGGATGTGCGGCAGCCCCCTAATGTAGCTTGCCCTGCATTCTGACATCACAGTAGATAAACTAAGCTGGACCTTTTTGCCAATTTTGCTAGTCGCTTAACTTCCGAATTTGGGCTTATGCGATAGTAGGAAACCCATGATTAACAGCGATTGATATCTTATATGTAGCCGACCCCCCAAATATGATCCATCTTCAACTTCATCGCATTTCGTTTCCCAACTGTTTGTTTTCATTATGGAAAAGAACAGCTATGACTCTGTACCCACCGACGACTCATCCTCGTATCAGGATGATGCGCTTCTTCACAGGAGCTACACACGTACGCCAAAGTGGGTTGATAGACTGCGAGAGAAACGTGTACCAACCATTTGGTATATGCTTCCTCTGTATATCATCAACACCATCATACTCGTGTTGGTCATTCGGTCTCTCTCCAGAGATTCTTCGTCCAGCCAGGACCCTCTACTCGATCTCTACTGTGACGTTGCATCACTCCGCTTACCATTCCACATTAATAACCGTCACTAGCTCCTGCAAACGAAGCAGTCCGGTATCGCGATGTCACTTTCGCCGGCGCTTTTGGCCGAGATTTGAGTCCCTACCAGGGATGGCCTGATGACCACAAAGACGAAATCTGGGAAGATATGTACAAGTGTAAGTCCTAGGTAGAGTCTAGATGTCAACGCGATGTACTTACCTTCTTAGTTGGCATGTCAATCCACATTCCCGAATCCGAGGCTACCAAGCTGCAGAGGGGCACCGAGAACTTTGCCGGCGCACCTGGCTACGAGAATGAGTTCCAAATTGGACTAGGTCGGTCAAATTTTACTGCAGGTAAGGGTGTCAGAGTTCGAAGTTGACTTTATCGAACAGATGTGTTCCATCAGCTTCACTGTCTAAATATGATCCGAAAGGCTTTCTACCCAGACCGATACCCCGGGGCCGCGATATACGACAAAGACGGCAAAGTCTTCTACCCCAACTGGATCCACACTGGTACCTACCTCTCTTCCCCCGTCTATTCTACAGCATCCTAATGCCTTAAGATCACTGCATCGAATCCCTCCGCCAGTCTCTCACATGCTCAGCCGACATTTCCGTCATGACCTACACTTGGTCCGACAAGAACAAATTCATGAAGCCCAACCTAAATATCTCGCACAAGTGCCGCGACTTTGATACAATTCGCACGTGGGCTTTTTCTAAACACCCCCCGGGCAATTACAGTAATCGTGCACATGTGGGGGCGAATGGTCAGATCAGGGATTGGTCGGAATGGGGCGATGCGCTTGCGGATGTTGATGTGGATAAACTGGGCTTGGGGAAGATTCCGGAGGAGTTGAGACAGGGAGTTCCTAGTGAGAAGAGACCTCAGGGCGGATCATGAATGGAATCTATATGTATATCACGTTAGGATACAACCAAAATCCTCTCGGCCGTTTGCATGTGTAGATACGCACGATTCTTCCGGGGTATTGGGTGGAAAGAATGTGGCAATGAGAGACTCACGATGAGAGTACGGGGAAAGGTCTGGATTGATGCTGGTATAGATAAATATGAACCACCAAAGTGAGCAATACGCATCTTGTTTTGACATCTCACGCCCATACCTTGTCTATTTTCTGATGGATGCCCCATATGAATAGCGCATTATCTCAAACTATGCTGCGTGATATCTATATGAAAAGGCGCCCTCATGCATGAGTCACTACCCTGCTCTCATGAAAAGTACTGCTCGTTCTATAAACTCGGATGTGCCCGGGGCAGAACCGAATGGCCTACTTTCTCTAAGATCTCAGTGCATTGCGACATATGTCTGAGCCAGCCTTTCGGTTTCTTCAAAACAGCAGTTCTGAAGGCGGCGTGTGTCAGCCTGGACTGTGAATTTCATCCTACCAAGTTCCATGATCGACCCAAAACAGACGGTAGAGGATTGCAGTGTTGTCTGTCTTCATCGTCATCCTCAAAGATATCCGTGTTTGCGGAAGAATTTGCCGCCGGGTTGAGCTTTCATGTTGCGTCTTACTGCCTACAGGTCTCCTTCTAATCTGGATGCGGTTAGCGCAATCGGCGGGTATGAAGGTGCCTTCACGTGCGCCATGTACCCGTTAGTGAATGAATTTAGAGATTCAGATAAAACATGTGGGTGGCTATCAATTTTAGCATAGCCATTTTGATAAAGCATTAGATAAATTGCCAGGTAGTCATCATAATCCTATTGCAGGCCGGCTCAATGCTTTCACACTCAAATAATGAAAAGTGTTGCCAGGTTTTCGAAGCACTACTGTGAGAAAAATAGAATCGTTTCTATTCATGTCCTCTTCGCGCACTGACTGCCTACGGATCCTCTCTAACCTTTTGCCTACGCGAAGATATGCAGCGGAGGTTCCAGCAAATAACGCCCAGGATCATTCAACCTCAACCCCATATCCAGCCCCGATAACTCGTCCAAATCTTCCTTCCCCAGATCAAAGCTCGTAACATCCAAGTTCTGCGTGAGTCGCTGTATATTGCTCGACTTAGGAATGACGGCGATATTCCTGCCTCGCATATTAGCAATGAAATCTGGGAAAGTAGGAGGGTACCACATACCTCTGCGTCGCCCACCTAAGCAAAACCTTCGACGGCGACTTCCCATGCTTCCTCGCAATACCTTTCACCGGCTCTGCATCAAACAGCAAAGCCGTCTCGTTAAAGTCCTGTGGCAGCTCCAGGAAGCTCTGCGGTCCGAACGACGAGTATGCAATTACGGTGATATTATGTGTGTTTGCCATTTTAATCAGCTCGGGTTGCACTAGGTACGGGTGATGTTCGATCTGCGGCGATGAAATCGGATGCTTTTTGTAGGTGAAGATGTCGTAGAGGGATCGGGCTTGAAAGTTTGACACGCCAATGGATTTCGCGATGCCTTGGTCAACGAGGGCTTCCACTTGTTCCCAGGTTTCGCGGATGGGGACGCGTGCGGGGGCTGCAGTTTTGCCGCCTTCGAGCCACCAGCCCTGGGGTTGTTTGTTAGTCGTCGTCTTTGAGAACTTTCATCTGCATCGTCGATCCTTGCGCTGCATGGAAATAGAGTGAAGGGGAAGAGATAATAAGCCTCACTGGATAAGCATTCTTCGCTGGATCCACATACTCCAGCGCACATGGGAAACGAATCAAGAACAAATCGATATACCCTAATCCTCACGTCTCGTTTTGTTTCTTCATCATCGGCAATGCGCGTTCCTTGCTGTGGTAGTTGTTCCATAGCTTCGTTGTTACAAAACTGTCTTCACGTTTGACGAGGCCGTCCGCGATGGAGCGCTTGATGCCTTCGCCGGCTTCATTTTCGTTCTCGTAGTCGTATGCACCGTCGAATAGGCGGTAGCCGGTTTTGATGGCCTGAAAGTGGAGTTAGTGAACGCAATTCGGATGGGGAAAAGGGCGAACGGGCGAGACGTGGGGAGGACTCACATTGTAGACAGTGTCTGCAGCGTATGCTTCGGGAACTTTCCAGAGACCGACGCCAACTAGTGGCATTTGGTGACCGGATGCGAGCTTAACGGTTGCCATTGCGGTATCTATCGCGTTACGAGATGCCAATGCATGTGAGCGGTGAATTGGAAAATTGGTGGCGAAGATTGAGGAGCTGTTCGAAGTTATCTAAGATGTTACACACACTCGAAGAGGGGTGGTCCAGGGCTCCAAAGGCGGATGCGGATGGTGATTGCAGTTGCTTGATCGTCAGGACTGCAAAAGTCAGTCCTCATTTACGCCAGCGTACTCGCAGCTTGAATTGAACTCTATAGAATGCGATCAAAACACGCAATGTTCCTCTCTCAAGAATATTGGAGAGTGCAAGCCTCAATAGACACATAATCACGTGCAGCTCACGCCGAGGATTCGCCAGCCCAACCCCGCACAGAAGAGCGATGGCGCCTCATTCAAACCGAAGTGATGCCGGTGGCTATAATTACCCCACACAGTAATCCAAACTTATTTTCCATCATTATTGCGACGGACACACGTGCAAGTGAGGGAAGTTTCCGATCGGCACCACAAATTCGAAACGAAATGGCATCCAGTAGTTCCGAACTACCAAAGCCCGGGCCGAAACGGTCGCGAGCAGGATGCTTGACGTGCCGGACGCGAAGACGAAAATGTGAGTCGCAGTCATAAATCGTAGTCCTCGGTTACTAATCTAAGGGAAGGCGATGAAGGCAAGCCAACATGCCAGAATTGCATATCGAAAGGATTTGAGTGTCGATATGCTGCGGCGTTCCAGATCTTGGGAAAGAACAATTACACTCCTGGGGTGCCGCAAAGTGTAAAGTACACGAACCTGAAGGTACGCGACGCCTCTCAGCTTTTGGTCCTTTTTTCGCATTTGATACAAGAAGGGAAGCTGAAGGAGGTAGTTTGTCTCTGAAAGAGATGAGAAGATCAATCAAGAGTCGAATGAGAGTGCTGTGCGCAAAAGTTCGGAGCCGGAAACAGCGTCAACTCCTCTCTCAGCTCCGGTGCCACAGCCGACTCCAACGGTGACCGAACATAACAGAAGATCTTCACAGCCCATCGGCCCATCAGATGAACGATACGAATTCGCTCTGCACGGCTTGCTCGCGTTGGGAAGTGGGATCACAAATGCGATCGATCCTCAGCTTGAGTTCCCAATCCTGCCGGCGAACGAAACGACATCAATCAACGAGAGCGTTAGTGTAAGCGTGCCACACACGCAGCCACGTTCCGTTGCATTCGATGTCGATGGCATGACGTTAAGTGAAGGATCTCCAAGCTGGAACTTAACGCACATCACCAATAGTGGTGGAGTGCCAGAGCTATCTGATGAGCAGATTCTTGTGCTGCTGAAACACTATCGATATCGAATTGCACCATGGGTGAGTGAATCCACTTGCAGGTTCGGAAGCCAAGCTGACTGGAGCGCGATATTGCACAGCTTGATCTGATCGACATGAAGCAATGCTTTGGATCTGAAGTTCTACAGCTGTTCAAGTTATCAGCTCCAGTTCGCCGTGGAGTATTGGCTCTAGCCGACCAATCGCTGAACGGCCCCGACCTAAATTTCGCCTTCCTCGCCGATCAGAATAGCCATGAAACGAACGAGAATATACTTGAAAGTGCTCTTCTAGACTCGCTAGATATGGCAAGATCTGTGCTCAGCGATCTCTCATCATTTTGGATGCAGGATGGCTCAGAGGATTGTGTGCATCACTGCTTCAACATGCTGCTGTCGGAAATCAGCGACGGCTCTTTGGCGGCTTCCGTTTTCTGGCTCATGGCAAGACTTCGTAAGTGATGTGCCTTGCATTACGTTGCTGAAGTCTCTGACATTGTCTGCAGGCTTAAGTGTCGCCTTGATGGCTGCGTCTCCAGTCAGGATACCACTTCCAGCTTCATTAGATCCAACTTTGTGTTGTATGAAAAACGCCAGCGAAGACCGAATTTGTCGATATGCTCAAGAGGCTGTAGGCCGATGCATTGATGCCACCATACTTAGCCGAGGCGATGAAGACAGATGGCTCCAGCAGCGCTATGGTCTCAACCGTGTCGAGCTATGGCGAAAACTGGCATCAGGCTTCGATGACTGGTATAGACACAGGCCCTTGGAATTCCAGCCGGTCATCGAGTTATACCCTAGAGATGGTACATACTCGGAGGATGAATTTCCCATCATATCCTTCTCAAGCGGCGCCACAACTCTTGCCAATCAACTGTACCACACTGGTATGCTACTGCTGCTACAAAACAAACCACGTTTTGTGACGCTGCCGCATTCAAACTCTCCCACAATGTCACTCCTTTGGCAAGCGCAAAGGGTCTGCGGAATTGCTGTCAACAATGATCGATGGGACTGCTGGGATCCAAGTCTTGTGGCGTCGCTCTTGGTCGCTGCCAAAACAGCTACTCACCAAAGTCAGCATACTGTCCTCTTGAGAACTTTAACACACGTTCAACAACTTACCGGATGGAATGTGAGCCGTCACATAAATTGCTTGGAGCGTGAGTGGCAACAAGCAGTTGACTGGTAAAGGATTATGCTGTGGCTGAAAGTAGGTCAAAACTGTCATCGGACTTTGTATCCCCACACATGCTCAAGATCTCTGACGCGCCAATTGGCCGTCCAACCGGTCATGGCTTCGATGTGTCGAATGGTTTTTACCACTAAAGTTTGCTCGGAACTATGGCTAAGGAGACGTCCGGCGATCCAAAGAGGTTGTATTGCGTTGTTCAAGCAGCCTTCATGAGGGTTCGCGAGGGATATGCCGCAGATCCGTTTGGCGTGCCACAAGATTGAGGAAGTGGGCGATGAACTCAGTAAAGCCTTTTGCTTTGTGTTCGCGGCTAACAAGAGGACGCAGGACGTGTGATAGAGCTGGTTGGAGGAGATGGCTGCCCAGTATGCAAAGAACATCTGCGGAAATGGGGAGGAATTGGTAGTTGTCACAGGCAACATCTCCTTCGGCCTATAGAGCGCCCAATTCGAGAGCTGCTCCCACAGGTGCGACCAGCGTATGTTGAATTGGTCTGCATCGCAGCCATTGTCCTGTCCTAATTCAACATACTTATTATGATCTGAGATGAGTTCGCAAACTTTTGCGCATAAATAGACGGCGAAGTTGGCGTACATATCTGGCGAGGCCGAGTTGCGGAACATGGACTCAGCGAACGCCTCTAGGGTGTCTGCTGGGAGCCACTTGGAGGGCTTGAGCAAAGTACTTTCGGCGCCATCTGAGATCAATGCGCCGCACACATCTATAGAAGATTAGATGCAGGCCTCTGTTACAATAAATGTGGCTTACCCATTCGTGCATAACACCAGAAGACGGCTTGCAGAACGCCGCCACTGAAACCATTGACACCAAACGCATCAAAAACAGCTGCGCAACCTTCCAAGTGGGAGCGCCAGTCCTGAGCACTGGCTGAGAACATCTCTAGACAGCATAGCACGACGCAAGCGGCGATGACGTGGGTGTCGCGAGCCTGGAGAAGAGGAGTCAGAAGTCGGATCGCCTCCTGGTAGAGTTCCAGACTGTCGAACGATGACTGAGTCTTCTCTTTTCGCTCCAATTGTCGGGCGCCGATGGCGAGGATGGCGTACAACAAGGGAGGGGACTGCTTTGCCATTGCTGGAAGTTGGATGCCAAACGCCTGGCTTCGGTCGAACATGTCGAGCCATGGCGCTACGTGCGAGATGTAGTTTTTGAGGTACTGCACATGGTTTCCATGAGCAAGAATTTTCTTGACATTGAAGGAGGCTCCTCCACCATCTTCAATTGGGGTTCCAGCCCGAGTAGGCACAACCGAGCGGGCAGTCGTGAACAGCAAAGACTTCAGTTCTTCTTGTGAAGCAAGATAATTGGGATCGTGGGCAAATTCGTCGAAACCCCAACTCGCGGCAGGAGAATGGAAGGAGTCAACCATGTGGTCGAAAGCACTACTCGCTGGTCCATTATCGGTCGTGGGAGTGGGCAGGAAGGTGGCAATGAAGTCATCGGTGTCCGATGCATCATGCGTAAAGCGACGTCGTTTGCTCGGCGGCTCGTCCGCCATGAGTTGTGATGATGGACAGATCAGAATGGGCAATATGGGGAAGCAGGGGTGGATTGAAGGGTGGGCATCTGAAGTGGAGAACATTAAGGCGGAATGTTTTAGCGCTCACGTGAGCAGGCGTTCGTACCTCGGTAGTTTAACGCGTCACGCCAACTTCGCTATTTCACTTTAACACCACACAAGCCATCATCGCGACATCTGTCAGAGGGCAACGATTTTGAAATATTGTCATGGCTCACTATGACTAACTGTACAAGACGAATGCACCCAACTCCTGCAAATGCGACAGCCTCCTCTCCACTCACAGCTCAACAAACTCCTGGTGAAGAATTCCATCGGCTTTGATATCTTCCAGATACTTGGCAATTTTCTCCGTCATTGGACCGACCTCAAAGCCGAAGAACTTGTACGCAGCCTTGCCCGGCAGACTGTGGCCGAAGCGCTTCATGCAGATGGCAGCACTCGCATACCTCTCCCAGCCATTTGGCGCGTATGGCTCAATGACAACAGACGGGAAGCGGTACTTCTTGAGCGTGTTTCTTTTGTATTCAAGCGACTGAGCTTCGAAGAGTCTCCAGCATGGGAACGAGATGACGCGCGCCTTAATGTTCCGGCCCTTGAGCTCTTTTGAAACCTCCACTGCAAATGTGAGCTCGGCACCAACACCAATCAGTGTCACATCTGCATCCTCAACCTCCTCCAACACGTATGCGCCCTTTGCGACGCCATCTCGACGCGTAAGAGACAATTGCGGCAGTGTGTGTCGCGATGTGGAGATGATGGTTGGAGTCTTCTTTGCCTCAATAGCCGTGATCCACGCGCCTGCCGTCTCCTCGCTATCCCCAGGCCGAATGTACAAGATGTTGGGCATCGATCTGTAAAGATTCGCCAGTTCAATGGGTTGATGCGTTGGTCCGTCCTCACCCATGCCAATTGAGTCGTGCGTCGCAGCGTGGATGACTTGGAGGTGCTGCAGTGCGCCCATGCGAACCGCCGGGGCTGCGTACAAGTAGAACATGAAGAAGGACGAAGTAACCGGAACAAAAGTATTGGGTGCAAAGGCTGCGAGACCATTGGAGATGGCCGCCATGGCATGTTCCCGAACGCCATAGTGGATGTACCGGCCACTATAATTGCCTGTGATACCGCACGTCGTCTTCAGATCAGGCTAACATGTGTTAGTACTTCGATCTATCATCTCAGCGAGAATCACTCACATTCTGGAAATCAACCTTGCCCTTCCAGATCATGTTCACCGATGGCGATAGATCGGCTGTGCCAACCATGAAGTTATTGCATGCCTGCGCTATCGGATTGAACACCAAACCTGACGATGCTCGCGTCGCCGTGGGCTTCTCGGGGAATGATTTTGGAATCAGGTCCTTCCAGTTCTCAGGCAGCCTACCCTCGACGCGTCTCCGGAACTCTGCGCCGAGCTCAGGATACTTCGCCTCGTACTCTTTCACTTTCGCGTCCCAGGCCTGCACCAACTCCTGGCCTCGTGCGGGAAGCGGCTCAAAGAATCTACGTACCTCCTCTCCGATGACAAAGTGTTCCTCAGGGTTGAAGTCGTACATCTTCTTCATGTTGGCGACATCTGCCGCACCAAAGGCTGCACCATGGGCCACCGCATTTCCGGCCACAGCGCTTCCCAGTCCGATGACTGTCCGCACATTGATGAATGTGGGCTTCTCAGTAGACGCTCTTGCCCTGTTCAGAGCCTCGACAAGGCCTTCGATATCGAAGCATCCGTCCTCAATGTCGATAACTTCCCACCCACAAGCTCGCATTTTGGTGTTCACATCTTCTGTGTTCGTCAGATCCACGCTGCCATCGCATGTGATCTGATTGTTGTCGTAGATTACCGTCAGGTTGTTCAGCTTCAAATGGCCCGCAAGCGAAATAGCTTCCAGCCCGACACCCTCCTGCAGGCACGCGTCTCCAATCATGCACCAAGTGTGGTTCGACACAATGTCAAAATCGGGTTTGTTGTACGTGGCCTGCAGATTCTTCGTCGCCATAGCAAGGCCCACTGCATTCGCTACTCCTTGTCCGAGAGGACCAGTTGTCACCTCGATACCTTCATGTTCGATTTCTGGGTGGCCGGGACAAAGCGCATCAACCCGATCTGAATGGTATGATTTCAGCTGGTCAAAGGTCATGGCTTTGTACCCTGTCAGGTGGAGGAAGGTGTACTGGAACAAACATGTGTGACCTATGGTACGTTAGTCACCGCACGCTGTTTTATGGGCTTCCTTGCGACTCGCCATTCGATAGCACGAATCGGTCGCGGTTGAAGTAGTCAGGACTATGCGGCGCGTATCGCATCACGTACTTCCACAGCGCAATCCCAATGGCTGCCATACCAATGGCTCCTCTGAAAAATTGTCAGGTTGAATCTTTTGTCGCAACCAAGCCATCTTACCCGGGATGCCCGCCATTGAACTGTTGGCACAGATCCGCAATCAGCAGTCTGAACGTCCTAAGCACTAAATCGTGTTCTTTTGTCAACTTCTTCACAGCGGATTTTTCGACTTCCTCCTCTTTTTTCAGTCCATTCACAGCATTCTTGCCATACTCAGTGTGGCCGGTGCCATTACCTGCGGATGTCTCGCTGTCGATTGGCATGGTTGCTTGCCACAAAACGTTCAGAGATGACAATCAAAACTTCGGCCGGAAGAACGACTGGAATACTATTGTATCTATGAACTTGTGTCGATTTTTTTCACATAAATTTAAGATGCAATCTTGCCCCTCTAGATCTGGCTTCCCCAAGTTGGATATCCGGGGGCAGTTGACAGACTAAAGTCATCCGAATCAGGAAATTATAGCCATCGCTGCTCGAAACAGTATCTGTAGCCACAGCACTGTCCAATCGGAGTCCGTATAGACTCCGCCCGAGGTAATGCCCATTCAAGATCGCCTTGTCCAGATAACCCCGCGAACTGCCGACGGACCATTTTTGAGAGGGGAAGCTTTGGTGGATATTTCTTTCCTTCGAGAAAAGTACGTCGACGCGCCGACATGTGAGCTTTTCCTAATCTCTCACATGCGCATCTAGCCGATAGTCCTACGCCTCGTTCTATTGTAGACATCTTTGCGATACACTTTTTGTGATATCACAAACATCGCCACAGCACTTCCACCATGTCTCCAGCAGTCCTTGTCTCTTCGTCGATAGAAACCAAATCTCCCCCACAAACACCAAATGGCATAGCACAACCGAAACAGGCCACCCTTTCCACACCTTTGCCTAATCCCTCATTACAAGTGACAGCAGACCACAATCTGAAGCAAGTAGACGCGCCCGTCTATGCGCCAGGACCCGGCGAGGTTCTGCTACACATCAAAGCTACAGGCGTCTGCGGGTGCGTTAAATTCTTCAAGTAATACATTTGTCGCCGCATGCTAAAGTGTTACAGATCAGACATTCATTTCTGGCGAACCGGCCGTATAGGTACCCTAGTAGTGGAAGGTGATTGCATCCTAGGCCATGAAGCGGCAGGTATTGTCCTCAAATGCGGCGACGGCGTCACGAACCTCAAACCAGGTCCGTCAGTCTACATGTCCTACCCCATCTCTTCATGGCTCCCAAACGAACCAACAAAAGTTAATCCCCCTCCCCACCACAGGTGACCGCGTAGCCATCGAACCAGGCGTTCCCTGCGGCCAATGCTTCCTCTGCATGGACGGGCGCTACAATCTCTGTGAAGACGTACAATTCGCAGGCGTCTACCCCTACCACGGCACAATCCAACGCTACAAAACACACCCCGCAAAATGGTGCCATAAACTACCCTCCAACGTCTCCTACTCCGAAGGCGCGCTCCTCGAGCCCCTCTCCGTAGTCATGCATGGCATAACATCCGCCGGACTGTCCCTCGGCCGCGGCGCCGTAATATGCGGCGCTGGTCCCATCGGTCTCATCGCGCTCGCTGCTGCGCGAGCAAGCGGCGCGCATCCCCTCGTTATCACCGATCTTGAGCCTAATCGACTGCAGTTTGCGAAGGGATTGGTGCCGGAGTGTGAAACGTACCAAGTCGAGAGGGGATTGGATTCTGAAGGCAATGCTAAGAAGATCCGAGAGTTATTTGACTTTGAGACAGTGGGAGAGTATGGGGCGCCGGAAGTTGTGCTCGAGTGTACGGGCGTGGAGAGTAGCGTTATCACTGCTTGTTTCACGGCAAGGAGAGGGGGTACGGTTATGGTTATTGGAGTGGGGAGGGAGGTTATGAATAATTTGCCTTTTATGCATTTGTCGTTGGCTGAGGTATGTTTTGCTACCTTTATTTTATTCTTCCCTTAGAAGCATTGGGGTGCAAGACGGGATGGGATGGCATGGGTATGAGCTGCAAGCTAACTTAAAGATGATAGATCAACCTAAAGTTCATCAACCGATACCGCGACACCTGGCCCGCAGGCCTCCAATGTCTGTCAGGCGGGATATTGGATCTGAAGAGTTTGGTTTCGCACACGTTCCCGCTTGAGAAGGCGCTTGAGGCGTTGCATACGTGTGGGGACTTGAGCAATGGGAGTATCAAGGTGCAGATTATTGATGAGGTAGATGATGTATTGTGAACGATGGTCAATGGAAAGTTGTGTACACACGATGAGAATGGGATTTGAGATGCAGATGAGACTTGGACTTAAGTTTGAATGGATTGAATAGATATACCGCCACCATGGGTAGGCTTACGAATTATTATTTTCTTACTCATGTTGCAAATACCATACGCAAGGCCGCGTATCGTCTACGTGAGGAAGAAAGATGTGTATCAATGAGCCAGTTTCCTGAGATTCTTGGGCTTAGAGGGACTGAAATGGACACAAGACCTCCCAAACCCTCCCAAACCCATGGAATAGTAAAGTCTAGCCCTGTGCGTCTTCTAGCAGGTTGACCTTGAGAGCATGCGGTTCATATTGAGACAGTTTCAACTTACATTTTCTCCGCCGGAGATCGTAGCAAGAAGCTCCTTGAATAGCACCAATCCATGACATCTCGAGTGATACTAATCCTGCCATCGTCAGCATGCTACGGTGCCACCCACCTCACTCCTTATCTTCCACGACCTCCACCAGCACCATCATGTTGCGAAGCATGATCACGCGGCGGCCAAAATCTAGTCGCATTGTGAATCCGATGCATGCTTCGTGTGACTATTTGCGGCGCTAGCTCAAGTGACCGAATCTGCGCAAGTGGCCGAAGCTGAGTGCGTGGCCGAAGCTGAGTGCGCGGACGCGGACGTGCTGTAGCTGGGGTTGGGGATGGAGGATGCGGAGGCAGATACAAATTACCAAGCCCACGACGACAAAGTGGGCATGCGGGCGAGTTCTCAATCCATTAGAAGTAATGGTGACATAGCGTGGTACACACGCATAGCTTATCGGCAAGGGATTCGAGGCAGATTGAGCAATCTTCCGAAGGAGGCGACTCGACTGGGTCGAGAAGTGGTGTGAGTGATACGTCGTACATGGCTGGTGGCATGGCTGGGGGGGGGGGGGGGGGGGGGGGGGGGGGGGGGGGGGGGGGGGGGGGGGAGGTTTGTGGTGTCGGGGAGTGGACGTTGAGGTGTGTGCATTCTTGGTTTCAGAGTAAGTTCCCTTTTATATGTATAGCTCCGTTATTGTGCAGATATGCAGTGCGTGTGATGTTGTTGTACTAGGAGATCAGTCTAGTGGATTCTCAATATGAGTATGTATTCATAGTGCAAGAAACCTTTCAAATACATCTCTGCAGGTTTTTTACATAGAATTAGTAAGAGCCTTGTCTACACCACGTTAACCAAAGAAGGAATTATACTTCTATGTAGAGCGTGAATGTGAGCAATCCCGTGCCAGTGGCAACAAAAAACATAGAATCCTTTTAATTGCAGCTTCAACCATGGAGCTTTTCACTCGAGGTATCAAATGCAATTACTGCGAACTGTGTTATTTGCGCAGGCATACACTAAACACCATATATTGAAGTAGGTGGGTTGGGTATTTCTTTGAGAGTGAATGTTACCCGACAATCGTGATGACTGTGTGAAATCGACTGGTCTTGCTCTTGGACCGATCTAAGGTGATAAAGTGAAAGTTTTTATCGCTTTCACAATCATCATTGGATTATTCCAGATGCCACGTGGCTGTCCAAGGGAACTAGTGATCCATGACATTTCCAACTCCAATTGATTCAGCTGTACGAATAGTAATTCATTAAAAAGTGTGTTACATGCTATATTCAGTTTCGACGGCTCCGTCCATCTCCTTTCTCCCCTTGTACAATCTACAAATTTTCACATACTACTCAAGAATTAGTAAAAACAAGACGAGGCAGCCAGCTAGAGAAAGCTAGAGAGGGATACTTCTGTTGAGCGCGCGCGCAATCGGCAATTGCTGACTGCTAGAACGGGTGGTCTACCAGAGAGCTAGACCAGTCAATCTCTCCATTTGGATCCTCTAGATTTACAAAGGCAATCAACATTGCCCGCATACGAGCACCGACTGGGAGGTCATTATCGGGAACCGCATCACCACTGCCATAAAAGTACGGCAAATCGTCTAATCGTTCTTCCCCATCATACACCGCATAATTTGGAGTCAAGTCACCGCGACAGTAGGGGCAAGTGCCTTCTTCTTCGAGCCATATTAAGAGGCATGATTTATGGAACGTGTGGTTGCAGTCCTTGGTACGGATGACAGAATCGTCTTTGGTTGCGAAAGAAGTGTAACAGATAGGGCAATCCTCATCAAGTGGAGGATCGGGGTGAAGCTCGAGCGAGGGCGGGAGGGTTTCAGTGGTGTTGTCAGGAGTAGTAGAGGTTAAGGGAGATTCCGTGGGGTTGTCGTGAGAAGTAGAGGCTAAGGAATTCTCGGTGGTAGTCTCGTTAGTTTCGGTGGGGGAGGTTTCGATGGAGTGGGGGCTGGTAGATGTGCTCGTCATGTTCAGTAGTTGATATGTTGTATGTTGATTGGAAAATTCAGCCGTGTTAGTTAATTTGTATATGAAAGTTCAAAGGCTGTGAAGTGGTTTGCTATTGTATAGGAACTAAGACGAGTAGTATTGGTCCCTGACTTATAGTCGTTTGTGTTGCGGTCTTTGTGACTATACAACGTACAACCACACTGCACACCGAGCCGTTGACGATAACACATTGAATATATCACTAAGAACCCTAACAGTCAATAATTCATAAGGTATGTACCAACTTTTTAAGCGCATCTATGTTACATAAACTGCTTCCCAAGCAGTTAGCCTGTTTTTTATTGCTTGGGAAGAATCACATCTTTACTGTTCTTAGCATCAATGGCTGCCACCGCCGTTGAAGTGGAGAATGAATCCCCACCCTGTTCACAATGTAGAGAAGAAATAGTCTGGGAAACTCTTATGACTGATACTAGCAGCTATCATAGTGGCTGCTTCTCGAACTCCCCCAGCCCTCTCATTTCGTCATGCAATACCTTAAGGCAGGACTAGCTCGGCCAAAGCGTACGCAAGCAACATGCCATATATTCATCTGTCTCAAACTCGCACAATATTATACCTTCTCCTCGCAGTGCCTGGACTTGTCGAAACTGGCTGACCTCCTCGCTAGCCAATATAGGACTGTTATAACACCACATTCCCATCAGTACATGGTGAATTCGGCGACAAGGTCATCCAAACTCTGTATAGGCTGTCCGTTGAGCCATGCTTGGAACATAGTGGCTTGCTGAGTGGTTGCCCACGTGTCGTCAAGTCCTTTGACAGCGAGTAGAAAATCGCGCTGTGCTCGCGGCGATGTGACATCGGGTAGGCTCGCTGCCTCGCATAGACGTACAACGTGCAGCCACTCATCTAGCCAGGTATCAATGTTGTTTCGGGTCGGCTCTGCAATTGCCGATACTTTGCTAGAAGCTGCAGCTCCCTCTCAGCCGTCGATGGGCAAGGTGCTTCTTGAGCCTCTTCAGTCGAGCGTACGCTGTATCATCGCTCTGGATCAGGTGTATATGACGGTGGCTGCTCTAGCATGCTGATCCAGCCCTGGAGCTGCAGAACTCAAATGCCCTCACAAACACCTCTACCTCATCAACTCTATCAGGCTTTCTCATGCGTCTACCCCACAGTGAATACGAAATTACCGTGCTGTACTTATCAGGGGGTGGAAATGATCTTGACCGGCCTCGCCCATATATTTTAGTTCTGTTCTACGTCACAGTGGCGGGAAAGGACGTTACCCACAAATATTCTATTGAACAGGCAAACTTGAGGCTACATATGCGACACTGAGCCAGTGATCCGGATCATGAAGGCAGAGTCAAGCTGCGTAAAGCATCCCAAGATCCTTAACAATATCCCCTGGATTCTCATCCCACCCGTGGTCTTGCGACAAAGCACCCGTTTCAAACCCTCACACTGACCTCAAAGTAGATATAATTCCAGAGGTCCGCTGCTATGAAGCCCATCAAGTCCAAGAAGATTCTTGAACACCGTCCTAGGGTACGCCCACCGTGCAGTTCGTCCGCAACTTGTTGTCCAATTCGCATATGCACCGTTATGACGTAGTTCTCAAACTCAAGTCGGATGTGATGGAACTCGTTATTCCGGAGGTACTCTAGCCATTTCGGATGCGAATGCGATAAAAAGGCGTTTAAATGATCGAGATATTCGTATTCCATCTTCGTCTGTTCCAACCATCTCTTCTTTCGATCCTCCAGATGCGGACATGGGTCAGGGGGCCACTCATTGATGTTTCCATCGAAATAGTAACTCTCGCATATTTCGCACCCGTCGAGATAGAATTCGGCGCCTTGAGCAATCTCGTGCGAAACGAACTTGACAACGAACGTGGGACAATGAATCCGCATCATCAACAGCGGCAATACGCTGCAGGTCTGCTCCTGCACAATGGTTACCCATGATATCTCGAGAAGCTTCGGCGCATTTGTATAGTCTTCCTCCTCACGGAAGAATGTGCGTATGAAATACGGTAAATCGTGCAGGTGAATGCGCAGACGTGCTTGACGAAACCATAGCGGGCGAAACTCCTTCCGGACCTGGCGGTTGGCTTGCGTGAGACCAAAGTACATGCGGTTTGTGTGAGAAGATAGTGGCCAGACTGGGTGGTTCACGTTGTGTGTCCTGCGGCGGAGGAGGAGGGGTGCATGGTGGAGTGCGTTCTCTTTTTCGATCGCGTATTTGTAAATGACATTTCGGAGTTCTGTCGAGTTATTAGTGCGGATCAAAAACGCTCCCTGTGACTCAGACCAGATACAATGCACAGCAATGGGCTGCATGCTTGGGTACGCTTTCCACAGTTTCTAGGGATGGAAGTGTCTCCGAATTTCTGCTCTTCCTGTTGCTGGATCTGGCGACGAAAGAATCACTTACCAGCAGGCAAACTAAGAAACTCTGGACGAATGTTTTCCACCGATGTGGCCATCACTGATATAGGCAAATATGCAACGTGCGCTCCTTCCAAATTTCCGATCTCTTTCCCCGTTTGGATTGGTGACTCCGGCGGCGTCCAGGTTGAGAGACCGCTTCGCGTTTTCTTGCCTGTGCAAAACTAGCCCAAATCCAGGTCAAAACCATGGCCATAAACTCACTTATCCTAGATCCAATACAAAAACGTGCGCGAAAGGTCTTGCGGCTTTTTCCAGAGTCTCCAAACAATGAAGGGTTGTGTACAAGTACTATGGTTCGCAGGACGGGAAACATAAGCGGCAACGGGATTTACACTTGGTTTTTCATGTGAATGTAGCAATAACGAATAGGGTGGGTTGTTTTTAACATAAAGTAGGCGGTAAAGTGAGTGGGAAGAGTCAACGCTGAACCAAGTGAGTGGGAGTTTTTAAGCTATCGATTTGGGAACGCGCCTTTGTGCAAGCACGGGAAGCTAGCTTAGCACATGAGAACCTGCATTGTACTTCCCGTATATTAGTATTTGCTTCTCTAAACGGCAAGAACGTCCTCTCATTGCTTCGTCGCATTCTTCAGCGTACCTTCTACACATCTACTGATTACTTTCACTATGATCCATACCTTATCGCAATCGAATCGTGCACAGGGGAGCAGTGAGTTCATACTACATGAATCAAGTCAACCTACTGAAAGTTGCTGACAGGAGAGCTGGATCAATATTTGAGCTCGTGGCTGGAAGTTATCAAAACACCAAAAAATAATTTGCTGAGGTCTGTAGTGACTGCTTTGAAAGGATCATCTGCGATCTTCAATGTCAGAAGCCCCTTCCAAACGCGTACGCACGTGATACCGCGCACCTGACGTCACGAGTGCGCTTTCACTTTCCACACGTCGATTGATCCGGTATTTGACCTCACCTACCATCCCACATCACAATTGCCGCTTGCCCGCCCACAGACCTATACCGTGTCCTGTGGCAATGGCAGACTCCGGTACCAACAAGAAACGCAAGCAACGCGGCAGCAAGAAGCACAAGACGAACAAGAAGGCAAAGACTA
Source organism: Byssothecium circinans (assembly GCA_010015675.1). Taxonomy (NCBI): domain Eukaryota; kingdom Fungi; phylum Ascomycota; class Dothideomycetes; order Pleosporales; family Massarinaceae; genus Byssothecium; species Byssothecium circinans. The sequence continues at coordinate 174,130 of ML976996.1, read as the reverse complement.
CGGCATCAGAGCCCTCTCCTGACATCGAGTCACCGTCCAAGCTTCTCGAGTTACCTGCCGGTAAGAATCCTGGTGGGAAGATCGAAGAGATGCTTGCACGTGCACTTTGGACGCTCAGCTTCACCCTGAAGTCCTCGTCTTGCTGGGTTCTCGTACAGTGCTAACACGCGCATTTAGAGATCCGCAACCGCATCTACGAATATGCAACCGAGAGGACGTACCATGGTTACGATGCCCATGACTTCCCTCAGCTTCTTACACGTCACTGCAGCGGATGTAGCGGCGGTCATAGCCCCTGGCCCCTCCCCCACGACGGCATGATTTCCTCGCGCAAGTTCTTTGGCCTCACGCAAGTCAACAAGCAGATTCGTGCTGAGTATCGACCCATCTGGCTTCGGAACTGCTCCGTTCGCATCCACGCCAAGCAAATCGGCGGCTTCCTCTATAGATTCTGTGGCCTGAAGCATGGGACCTACGACATAGCGCCCAAGCTCTTACAGATATCGTGGGATTCAGATGATATGGGTTCTAGCGAGTCTCTGGATCTCTTGTCGCTTCTTGAGGTCATCGCACATTCGGAGCAGAGCAAGATAGAGTTCGTCCCTCACCAGATCGCCGAAGGTACCTACTATCCAGTTTGGGGAGGCTGCACCGAACACTTCAGATTATCTCCATGGAAGCGCCTTTGAATGAGCTCTGCTGACTTTATGTGCCAAACTAGGTCTTGATCCGGATCCGATGTCCCGCCATGACTGCCCGCTCTGTGAGGAGTGGATTGACAGGGAGGGCTTGGGCTCCGATGACCTGATCGACTATGACTGTGACCATGGCGACGAGCTGTACGAGATGTGGGTGCAAAATATCATGGACAAGAACTTCTACATCGATGAGCTCAACACATTCCTAGCCAACAGGACCCCCACCTGGCTGGCGAATATCCGCGACCGCTCTATCCTAAGAGTCTATTTGAACACCGATTTTGTTTATTCGGACCCATCCATCACTATCAGCTTGACCAAGGCGGGAGCGACTCGTCAGATGCATGAAAACAAGGGCACGCTGTGGGACTTTGCGCGGGAGTATGTTAAGAGCGTGGGTCTCTCCAATCTTTCGGGAGGCCTGGATCTTGTGGTTGGTGTTCGTACAAGCTGAGTTCTGCTATCGGAGTGATGTCGTCCTTCCGTTTTCTGCGACATCTTCTAGGTGTAACATGTGCGAATATGTGTCGACGAGCCCCAGGTGGTTAGCATAGCATGGTTTGTGTCAAGCATCGGAACATTTTCTCTTCACTCTGCGTCTCTCAACCTTTCCTCCAGTACAAGGTCATGGCGCAGGGTATCATTATCGAATCATGATAGGGTTTAGATGCGGATTACAGTGGGTTCTCCACATTCACGGTAGTCGTACAGTCGATAGATTTAATGAATATTTCACACGAACATTACATGAATGTGAAGTCCACAGGTATCAAAGGCACCAAATCAGATCCCACCAACCCGCAACCTTGAGATGTCGCAGAAGCGCTACCACATGTCGTTTATTTGATGTCACTGCACGGCTGCTCCTTCCCGAGTCCCCCAGACCACCCCCAAACTCGCACGGAAAGGTAATTACCAGAACTAAGAAACGTACAACCTACGTATTATACCTACCATGGATAAGCTTTACAAGATTCAATCCGATCTACCGTATTGTCCGGTATTTCTTTCTTTCCGCGCTCACCACCATCTTCTAACATCCAGAGGGAATAGCTCCCAAGTTCTTCCATATGTTATAACTCGTTGTAAATCAGGAAACCGAATATAGCGATGACTCCTGGCGTACGTAGGGTCTAAACGTGGCGTCTGAATCCAGATGATTCCATGTCACGTGGCTGCGTGTTGTTGGGACCTTCGAGGTGGAAGGTGCCTTTCCAAGGCTGGGAAGGTGTTCTGATGTCCCAACGCAATTTTAAATAATGTCTCTTTACGCAGCATTACACCAGTTCCCATATTTCACTTTCTTCCAGTTCCCCCATTTTTCACTTTATCCTTCACTCTGCACCGAAAACATCCTTGCGTCCCACATCCGTTAGCTCCCACGTGAGTATGCCGTCGAACCACAGCTAGATTTGTTGTTAGCTAACAGCACAGTATTCTAGTTTATAACGCACACATATCGATATCGCGATGAGCGCCGCAGCCGATTCAGCTGTTACTGGAGCTTCACAGGAGGCGAACGAGCCCACCATTTCAGATGCTACTGCACCCGCCGAGAATCTCAAGGACGTCAAAGCTAAGGAATCCCCTGAGGAAGACAAGAATGCGGTTGTCTTCGAGGGCGCTGAAGGAGGCGGAGTTATGACGGAACAGTTGGCGAAGTCAGGGGAGCCACGCAAAGGACTTTTAGATCTATGTCCAGGTGAGTGCCTTTGTTCTCGCTCCTCTTACACCCATGTCTAATGTTGTACCGTCTAGAGATCCGCAACCGCATCTATGACTACGCTACTGAACCCTTCACCGAGAGAGTCGAAGCCGACGATGACGACCGCGTCGACCCGCCACTTCTCAGCTTCCTCTTCGAAAACAAGAGCCCCTATCCTCGCTCTACATACTCATCCCGCCAGTTCTTCGGCCTCACTCAAACTTGCCAACAAATACGCACCGAGTACCGTCCCGTCTGGTTGCGCAATTCTATTGCCCGTATCAGGTTCCATGACCTCAAATACTTCCTCGCCATTTTCTATCCAAAGGAGAACAACATCGGTCCAAAAATACTGCAGATTGTGTGGGATGGTAATAAGGACTGTGGATTAGATCGCATGGTAGATCTCCTACCGCTCCTTCACCTTCGCGCTAGCAACGAAAATACGAGGGTTGAATTCATCCCTTACGCGCATCTTGAATGGAAGAAACCCCAGATCAATGAGACCTTCAACTGGAACGACATTCTCAACCGGCAAGAGTACCTGTATTTCGATGGCAGGCGACATCTCGTGAGCTTAAACAATATGTTCAATCACAACAACGCCAAATGGTTCTCCGATATTCGCGATCGCAAAGTCACGAAGCTTGGTATTGCTCACAGTTCTACTGATAGAGATATGGAGGTGCATATCCGTTTATCTGAGGCCACGGCTACGCATCAAGAGGGGGCAAACCTGAGGGACTGTGCTTGGACGTATCTGGAGAGCGTGGGTATCAGCAGGGCGTCGGCAATGGTCTTTGGCTTGACCTTCGTGGTCACTGTAGCTCTGGATCCATGGGGTATCGTGGGAGGATCGGACGACGAGGAATTTGTGTGTGAGGGATGGTCTGCGGGTGCTTGATGTATGCGTAGGTGAGCCATCGGGTACTCACTGTATTTAATACTCTCATTGTGTATGCACTGATACCATGTACTACATAAAGACGCGTACGTAAAAACGCGTGTCAAAAGCTTGATCCGGACCACAATGTCGACTTCCCTAATTGAACTGCCATGTGGGGCTCTCCCGAGTGTCTGGGCGACCATACCGACAACAGATAACATCGTCGAAACAAAATATCGTCACACTTTGCCACTGTCACTGAGCATAAAGCTATTTAAGTGAGACCCTTCCAATCCAAAGGAGCCCGCCAAGGTGTGACACGGGAGCCCGCGTGTGCCTAACTGCACCCACGCGTTTGTAGAAAGAGCGGTCTGTCCGCAGGCACCCGCCACGTACTTCTCACTCTTACCTCTTCAAATGTAACACGTTCCTCTAATTCCTCCCTCTCGCCTCACATCACCTCACAACATTTACATTTATGGTACCCCGACTCGCCTTCACGTTCGTTCCCAACAACCCAATTCCTTTCTTTGCCACAATCCTTGGCCTGATGGGGGTCACTACGTATGATATCCCGCTCTTCGAAAAGGCAGAAGGAAGGGATATACTAACAATGGAACAGACGGGCTGGTGCGAAGCGTGCGCATAACGAGGCGGAGACGAACCAAAGCCGCGGAAGTGAGAGGAGCGGTGACAGAACGAATCAGCGGAATTGGAACCGAAAGCTCGCTCGCCGCCGCCGCGCTAAACAGGGTGGTAGCGGAAGCCAGGAGAGCACTTCCTATGACAGCGAGGCTTCCTCATCAGACAGGAGTAGCGAAGAGCCCCTCTTGAAGAAACAGCGTACACGGGGATACCCCAGGGCCATCAAGACGCCGAAGAAGAAGGCGGCGCCTGACCAACCATTTCGGTTCCTTGACCTTGCGGCCGGTAAGGCTCTCCTTACTTTCCCATTTCAATTCCGCAAAGCTCTGTCAAGCCTTTGACATTAGCCTGCACTTCGTATTCGACCTAGTTCATCGGCTAACAATTCTCGCTCCAGAGCTCCGAAACCGCATTTATTCGTTCGCTATCAGCGACTCAGACTACTCCACCTGGGAGAACCCGGCTCCCGTCCTCATGCGCAGACCGGTGTACAATATCATTCAAATCTTCAACAGCAACTACGCTGCCCTCGTACCCAACGAGACGCGCCCATACGCCGGCCTACTGGCGGTGAACAAGCAAATCCGTTCCGAATACCGCCCCTTATCTCTGGGTAGTACGTGCATACGCCTCCGACCCTATCAACTAAAACCATTCCTCTCTACTTTCTATCCCCCACCGAAGCCAAACACTCAGAACGCCCAGAATGCGGCTCCTCCATCCAATCAGTACACAAACGCGCCCAAGCTGTTGCAGATCAGCTGGGACCATGACGACAAGAAGACGCACATGAAACCCATGAACCTGGTACATATTCCCCGCGATGCATACCATCACCCTATCGCCCATTGATGAACAACACTAACTCTCATTCTCCAAAATAGATACCCTACTTCAACCTCCTTGCCCACACCCCCAGCACCCGCACCACCACCACCGCCCCCACCATGGAATTCGTGCCTCACTTCCTCTCCGAAGGCGCCCGCCCCAGCTGTACCATCTGCGGGAATCGCCACGTGACAGCCCAAAACGCCCTCAACACCAACGTCGAGATAGCCACGTACTCCTACTGCAGGCACCTCAACGCCTTCCTCGCCCACGCCAACGAGGCCTGGTTGGAAGATATTAGGAAGAACAGTGTGATCGAGGTGCAGGTACACGCATCGGGCCCAGAGACCAACGACGAGACTGACCTGAAAGTGGTATTGAAGTTTAGCAAGGAGGGCGTTGCGGAGTGTTTGGACACGTTCCAGGGAGGCCTGATGGAGGCTGCGGACGCGTACTTTGAGAGGGTGGGGATGAAGGGGACGGAGTGGTTTGAGGCGATTGAGTGGGAGATTTCTGTGACGGTGGCTTCTGCGACTGTGGCTTGAGGGAATGGGTCAAGGGGGAGGCCATGTTAGATGGGCGGTTGTTGGACAGTAGAGGCCTGAGTGCAAGTGGGAGAAAGTGATCTAATGTCTCGAGCGGAGGTGCCCAGGAGAAGTCGCTATATAGGGGGGAGCCGATGCTAGGCTGGTGGGAGAGTACTGAACTGTACGGAACTGCCAACTATTGTTCAGTCCAACAGCGGTTATATATTTAATTAACGTATCGGGTATAGGCATTTTACTCTTCCAGCATTTTCTTCTCTGTCATGGTCCGTGTTTTTTACTAAGTGCAAGTTCGATGTGTTCTGTGTCGTGCCCATCGTTCACAAGATATGGACTCACCTCAACCATTATTCTAAACAGGTCCACGTCAAAACCATGCTCGATCGCGTCTCAAAAATCCGGATACACTTTACAAAGTTGGTGTAGCACTGATAGTACGCGAAGCATATATATTCAGGAAGTAATGACAGAAATGAGGGAAGAGAAGGAGGCAACGGTAGTCACGGCAGCGTTCATCACTCAAGACAGGTAACATAAAGGCACGAAGCTTCATATTATTTTAGGTACACGCCATCCTTGGTTGAACATACCCTCAACTTTTGAGAGATGGAAAGAAACACAAACATTATGCATGATCTTGCGAGAAGTGAATGCGACATGAAGTCATATCAGATGACTATGGTCTCAAGGGAACATGACACCACAACATAATCCAGTTGACCCATCAGCCAACCACTGCATAGTTGTACGCCGGCTCAGTCGGGACGGCATAGCCTGATGTGAGATCGGCCTCCGAGCTGCTGCTCGTGCTCGTCCTCAGCGGATTGGTGAGGGTGAGAGGTAGTGATCGTGTCGAGAAGGTCGAAGGTATGGTTCCCGTGCTGTTAGTCCAGGAAGAGGACATAGCAGATGAGAACAGAGTACCCTCAGTGCTTGTCACCCCGTTCAGCGAGCTCGAAGATGTGGAAGGGCGGGGGCTAGGCTTGTAGGTCGATGGAAGAGCAGGAAGGCTCCTGGTGGAGCCAGTAGGGCTTGTCGTCGACGAGAGACTGGATGTGAGAATCGATGATGAAGTAGACGTTTCGTACGATGAAGTGATGTTCGGCCAGAAGGTCGACGGAAGAACTGACGGCGGTTTAGTGTAATTGGTGGAAGTGAGAGTGGACGGAATTTGCGTCGAACTGAATGTTATACTGGTAGGAAGGACCGTGGGAAAGCTCTCCAAGTCGGTCAGAGAGCTTGACGAAATAGGTGTGCTCGGTAGCGTTTCCGTGGGCGGAATGATCGGAAAGCTTTCCAGGTCAGTGTATGAAGTTGAGAAACTCGAAGCAATCTTGGTGTCAGTAGACAATGGGACTCCGGATGAGCTCCAAGAGGTAGTGTTGATGACAGGCCAATAAGTCGATGGAAGGACTGACGACGGCTTCGGATAGCTTGATGCAGAGGTTGATGGCAGGATAGAGGTACTAAACGAAGGCGGTGTGAAGAGGTGGATACTGCTTGTCGTTGTGCTCTGCAAGCCAGAGGACAAGCTTGATGAAGATATCGAGACCCCAACGGTGATTGTCAGATAGCTCGTCAAAAGAACCTCAGATGAGCTATCCGGGGTAGAAGTCGAAGAGACAGCGGACGGGAAGACAGTCACGACTGTGGTTTTGACGAGGGTGGTGCAGGCGGCCTCCTCGGATGAAGTAGTCGCCGGAGAAGTCGTCGACAGAACTCCGGACGAGCCAGACGGAGTAGAGGTCGATGTGGACGGAAGAGTAGTCACGATCGTGGTCTTGTACGTCGTGACTTTGACGGTAGTGAAGGTGACTTCCTCGGAGCTGGAAACGGCAACGCTCGAGGTAGAGAGGTTAGCGCTTGACTTGGAAATGCTGGCGCTTGAGGTTGAGGAAAGCACCGGACTCGAAAGGTGATGGGTGTGGCTCGTAGTGCTGGACGGCACCGTGGAGTTGAAGACGGTGCCCGCATAGGCGACAGCCGGCAGGAGCCAAGCAGCGAGCTGGACAGCTTTCATGGCGAAAGATTTGCAGAAAGAAGGGGATGAAGGATTGAGAGACAGAACGAGTGGAATTTTAAGAGAGAACGAATGTGGTGATGGAAAGCGAGTGGTGGAGTAGAAACGTGCGGTGGTGGTGAGAGAAGGTTTTGTTGTCGGAGGTATTCTTGACGTCACGTCCTGCTGTTTGTTGTTGTCGCGGCTTCCGCTTCTGCTCACACTGTCGTCACAATAAGGCGGCCGTCAACGTCGGCCGCCGTGGAGGGAAAGAGCAGAGCAAACAGCGTCAGCGTCAGCGATAGCACCGAGTGAACAAGAAGAGTGCTTTAGACTCCCTGTGGCTTCTTAGGGACCTCTTTACATAATGGAGTAGTTCATGCTCCTCCGCTCTGATCTGTGCCTCTTGAAAATATCACTGTCATGTATCGGATCGGGACTTGCTGCGATGACATGGAGCATGGCAGGAGGTACAGATCAGCAAGCAGTCGGGTATACCATAGAAAGAGAAATTTAAAGGCATCAAGATAATGAAGATTTCGAAGCGCAAAGACCAGATGGGATAAAGGATAGAGGCGGTTTACGCGTTGATATTGATGAAAGCATCGGAATTGATGTGTGTCCAGCGACCACGATGGGACGCAATAGCCATGAAATCAGGTAGAATGATAGGATTATCATCTGAAACAACGATGGAGGTGAAAGCTATTTGATGAAGAAGATGAGATACCCATCGTGATGTATTGATGGTGTTGAGATTCCGCGCTTACCTGAATAGGCTAGCGCCGCGGATTTTCGTTGAAGCGAGAGCCCGCACAATCGTTGCCGCGGCGCAATTATTCCAACTTTGACCTCATCGACACGACAACTCGCGACGACGCACCCAAACCACCTCACGAATACACTTCCCGATAATCCGTCACAATGTCCAAACGCGGGTATGTATGCGCCGAGCCCTAGAAAAGAAACCCCACTGAAGCGGGCAACGTTGAGAATTATACTGACTTGGGCGCAGTCGAGGTGGTGCCTCTGGCAACAAGCTCAAGATGACTCTCGGTCTCCCTGTGTACGTTTTCCCGCGATACGATGCCCGAAAACACCCATCGATATTGAAGGATTGCAATTTTGGGGTTGCTGGGAAAAGTGAAGGCTAATTGGAAACAGCGGTGCGGTCATGAACTGCTGCGACAATTCGGGGGCCCGTAACCTCTACATCATCTCCGTCAAGGGCATCGGTGCTCGACTCAACCGTCTCCCCGCCGCCGGTGTCGGTGACATGGTCATGGCCACCGTCAAGAAGGGAAAGCCGGAGCTGAGGAAGAAGGTCATGCCCGCCGTTGTCGTCCGACAGAGCAAGCCGTGGAGGAGGGCAGACGGTGTCTACCTGTATTTCGAGGACAACGCAGGCGTCATTGTCAACCCGAAGGGCGAGATGAAGGGTTCTGCCATCACTGGTCCCGTCGGAAAGGAGGCTGCTGAGCTGTGGCCGGTGCGCATACCCCGTCTTTGTGGGAGGATAATAGCTAACAAATGGACAGCGTATTGCCAGCAACTCCGGTGTCGTCATGTGAGGTGTCTCTTTTCCAACTCTTCTCAACATTCATGGGTTCAGGAACGGCGAAATGCATTATGGGGCGAAGGCTCTGGGATAGTCATTGCGAAAAGATAGCAATGTGATCCTTTGGAAAGTCATACCAGTGTCCAATATTCATCCCACTGGGACCATGGCGGCTTGTACAGTCTCACGGCGGTATCTAGGTTACGATGTCGAATGAACATTTCGGTTGCGCAGCAGCCCACGACCGATGATCAAGAATATTCGAGGGTGTGCGAGTGTGCGAATTGAAGTTTGAGCGCTACCGCACTTATTGATATATCTTCCACGGCCGCTCACAATTGATGTGAAGGGCTGATTGCACTCACAAACATGGTGTAGCCTGACTTGTTGCTGACGCCAAGCTTGTCGTTTTGAGGCGTATACTGTGTAGATGGGTAACGCCATATGGCGCCACAGAAACAGGAATGTTTAGTGCACGGTTTGAGAAAATTGTTTCTCCATCAGTGTGACGGACTGCATTTCTTCACTTGCCTAGGTATTTGACAAATTGAGACTGCAGTTACAGGACGAGGCAAAACTCCCAGGCGCCTGAATCGGCCTGATTCAAGCTTCATGATGTTTCACGCACGTTTGTGAGGCGAGGCGACGAGGCAGGAACTACCGGGCACGAGTGCGTTCTGAGGTACTTGTCTTTCCACCACCAGACGACTCCTTTCTCACATCAACACGACCTTCTCAGTTTAACTCTCCACACATTTACAAGCTCATTAATACACTGTTTTCTGGCGTCTTGAAATAGGAAGAATAATTCCAGTTTCCTTCCCCACAATACCTAAACAACGTGTGCGTACACCCTCGGAGCAAAAGCAGAGCCCCAGTGCGCCAAGCGAAACAGGGATGCCTTCAAAACCTCCCTTTCCGACCCTGTTTGCGACAGCAGAGGAACATCAAACCACTTCCGCTAATAAGAGCACTGCAACGCGGGTTGTCAAGCTCAATCAAGATTAGCAAGCATTCGGATGGACTGATGCGTGTTGCTTGGCTACTCATGATGTTTGATCTCGCACAAGAACACCATCTCTAAAGTAGGTAACATCCACTTCGCTTCTCCGGATCTCGCCTTCTCCCTCTCCATCCTCTCGCTCTGCTTTGTGGAGTTTAGTTTTTTTGGATTATTCACTTCTAGTCTTCGGCCGGTCCGCTCGTATTCTCTGTTCTTTTTATTCGTTTCTCGTTCATAATTTTTATTATATTCTATATTCGGTGCAGTGCACTCTTCTTTCCAAAAGCACCAGACAGTTCTTCTCCATGTACGGCAGAATCGTATTTGCGTCGCTCGTCGCTCTCGCGGCTTGTGCACCCCAGCGAGGAGGCAAGGGAAAGGGAAAGGGAAAGGCTCAGACGGCTGCTGCACAGGTAGCACAGATCCCCCAGGGCGTTTCTCAAGCCACAGATGGCTCTATGATTCTCGATGCTACGGCTCAGGTCAATGGCCTGCCTATTCGCTTCAAGATCGCTGCGCCTGCTGATCAGTTCATGGCTGCTTCAGGGGTGCCTGGTGCGGCGGCTACGAGCCCGAATGGAACGATGGGTCCGTCTCTTCCACAGGTTGAGGAAATGTATGACTAATGTATTTTAGGTGTCAATGTCCTCCTCCACGGTGATGGCGGCGACTCCTTCGTCAAGTTCCCCAACCAAGCTGTCCAAGCCAACACCATGGGCGTGGTCCTCCTCGCACCCAACGACAACCTCTTCTGGGGCGGAGGCAGTGGCCTCCAACGTACCGACGGCGTCGCCCACTCACAAGCCGTAAACGACTTCATCCAAACGACGATGCCGCAGATGGTCGCCTTCGACAAGAACGCGGTAGTCTTCACCGGCGTCTCTGGCGGCGCCCTCACCATGTCTGGATTTTTCATCCCCGCACAGATGCAAAACTACCCCAACAGCGCTGTTGAGCTGAACTGTGGAGGCATGCCTCCTCAAGTCGCTGTCGTGGATGCTGCCAGTGTGGCGAATACGAGGATCCATTTCCAGAGCACGCAGAGCGAGTTGACGCTGTTGCAGGGGAGTATTCCGCAGGCTGTCACGGCGTATGAGCAGATTGCTGCGCAGCAGGGTTTGACGGCTGATCAGATCAATGCCAAGCAGACCGTCGACAATACGCCTACCGGGGGTCATTGCGAGTTTGATGGACAAGGTTTCTCGTCCGGTGTGCAGACTATGCTGTCGAGCTACTCGAATGTTGTGCAGGGTGGTGATGGAACTGTCCAGGGTATCGGCGCCCCTAGCAACGGCAAGGTCACGACTGGTGTTGTTGGTAACGAGCAGCTCCAGTTTGTGGGCGGGCAGAAGAGAGGGATTGAGAGTGCTGTTATCGGAAAGAGGTGGGCAGAACCGCAGGAGATTGTGGAGGAGGAGGGTGACATTGCGTTGTTGGCTTGTGATAGGATCACTTGCAATCAGTGAGAGGGGTGAGAGAAATTGCTGCGGTTGATAGAGGTTGTGGTTATTGAGTGGAACGAAGTAGAAGAGCGTTTTTGTCTTTATTACAGCTGTGCATATATATGCGTACTAAAATCTGATTATACCTACTAGAATTGCGAGGAAATTGCATGCTCCAAATGAAAATAATCATAGCAAAGGTCCAGTATCCAGTTCAAGACCTGGTTCCATCCCATCCCCCAACCCATCGCGCACCAGCCACCCACCGCTTAGTCATCTTGCCTCGGTCTGCCGATAAAAGTCTTCTGCACCCGCTGTCCTCTTTTCTCCTTCATAGAAAGTTGAACACCCAGAAAATTTGACCTACACTTTTCTCCTACATAAGTCGACGGTTGTATTAGCTGGGGAGAACGAACATCCTGGCTTTCCAAGAACTGCCTTCCTTTGATTACTAGGTTGGCGGTCCCGTGGCTTCGAGACATCTCTGCACTGTATCTACGTGATTTTCTTCGCCACTAGAACGAGTGAGCGGCTTATTTCGTGATCTTTGCCCCTCCCTCCTGTGTCTCGACGTTGATTATACACCCTTCCTCTACTTTGTATTGAGACTCGCATTCATCTGGCGACACGATGGACGCATAGGCGCCTCTAAAGCGACCAGCGTTCCCGCGCACTCGCTTTAGAGCGCGTCATCGCATACACTGCAACCACGACCTCACCCATCGTGACGAAGCCCGCAGGCGCAATGAAGGTGAAAGCGCACGCCGCGCTGCAGCGACATGCTCAGGCACCGTCTATACCTACCGGCACACGCATGAAGACCAAAGACATTGACGAGCTCGTCGCCCGCCTCGATGCTATGGGTCTCGACACACCCGTCACCGACGACGAAGACACCGACCGCACGCTCGACGAACCCTCCAGCGCCCCCTCCCGAGCAAAGCAGCCCTTCCCCTTCCTCGCGCTCCCCTACGAACTCCGCCTCCGCATCTACGAGCTCCTCCTCGTGTCCCCCAAAACCCTCGACCTCGACCCCTCCAACAGCCGCACCCTCATCCCCTCTTTGCGCCTCTTCTTCGTGTCCCGCCAGATCCACGCCGAAGCCTCGCGCATCTTCTACAGCCTGAACACCTTCCGCATCTTCCCCATCCATGGGCGCTTCTTCCACACAAAGTACGCTCTGCTGTCGCGGCTATCGCCGACGTACAGAGGGCACATCACCAAGCTCGAGCTGCGGCTCGGACCGGGCTGGACGAAGCCGCCGAAGGGATGGGTCATTGACGAGCGTCTTAATAACCGGCGACGACTACGGTTGGTGGAGGTGAAGAGAGTGCATATGCTCAAAGTGTTTGTCGAGTGCGACCCCGCGAGCTCCGACATCTTCAATGGGTTCAGGCATAAACAGGGAGATGAGTTTTACACACGGTTCTGCGTCGAGTTGATACAGGGGCTGTTTACGCATCTGCCGACCATCGACAAGGTCGAGTTCGACGCGTATCCGAGCGTGAAGAAGACCAGTCCGTTGCTGAGGGGTTTGGTGGGGGAGGTTGAGGGCCGCGGGTTGACGGTTCTTTGGGGGCCGGAGAGGGACTGGGAGAAGGTGGTTGATGTGGATTTGGTGGGGGTGCTTGCGAAGATGGGGATTGATGGGTTGTAGAGGTCTGTGTGTGCTCGATTGGGGAGTACGGGGTGAGCATAAGAGATAGGAATAGGTAGTCAATCAACATACAACATCGATTCGGAGAGTACTGAACGTGATAGTATCCCTCTTGCCTTCTCTCACTCCTTCCCCTACCCTCGAACTCAAACCCCGCGAACAGGAGAACGCACACGCATCGTCAACAAACGGAACGTCCCATCGCCACCATCCGTGACTTCCTTGGTACCCTCCGCCAGATTCAATGCTATTATATCCTCCAGACCACGATTGGCTCGTGCGACTTCAGCTTCTCGTCCCCGTCATCGTGAAAGTGAGCCACGATGCAGTCATGCACGGCGCTTTATTCACTCGTCTGAAACTAGACGGGTAGATAGGTGCATTAACTGTGTTTAGACAAAGGTGTTGAGCTAGACAGGTCGGCGTTCAGCCTCATCAGATGCCTAGTCAGGGAGGCAGATACACACGCTTCGACGGCCTCCTGGAGTGAGTGTGGGTTGATTTTCCTTACCCTACGTATGGTACCAGCAGCATCCAGCCCATACATCCCAACACTCCCAAGGAACGAAGAAACCATACCCCTCCCCGCCTTTCCGCCGCCACCACTACTATCACTATCACCATCACTATCCTGTCAACCCTCCTTTTTATCCTATTAACCCTCCCCCTTTATCCTAGCAACCCTCCTCCTTCCCACCATCATCGCCATCTCCCTCGCCCTCACCGGCCCAACAACCCTCAGCACCACCATCAAACTCGAGAAAAGCTACTTCCTCCTTCCCGCCTGCATAAACCAATGCCTCGAAGTCGTCGGCGATCTGGGGCGATCTCGCGGTTCATCCAAGCTGTGCGAGTCCCTGTTAACGGAAGTTTTTGTGAAGGGGAAGGGGGGTTCTGGGTGACGCATGTGTGTGAGTTGAGTCCCTTCTCCCATCTGCGAACCGATGTAACAGAGAGCGTGGAGCGTTACCAGTAACGATGTGTGGTTCGCACCTGTTGTCCCGAGGAGCTCAAGTGGCTCGACGGGAGAGAAGACAAAGTGCGGTTGTTGGTCAACGAGTGTACGCATGCAGTTATTTCGTGCTGTGCGACGTTTCTCTGCTCGACGCCGACACGAGCGATGTGGATGGTGGCACGAGTGTGTATCAGTCGTATTGCCGGCAAGCACTAGGGTCAGCGTATTAAGCGGAGGGGAGGATCAGTCAAGGAGCTGTACCGACGAGTGCTGCGGGCGAAACAGCAACAACATCAAGTACATTGTCCTCGTCTCTCCGATCCCCTCCCTTTATCTACACTACCCTGCGTGACGGCGTAACGCCCGGGACGGCGTAACGCCCGCTCCGAACACCAAAATCGCGATAGCCACCAAAGTTCAATACACGACAACTCTATCAATATGAGCTCAATTGAGGCTGCACTTGCAGCTATC
>ML976996.1:95768-158110 GCA_010015675.1 Byssothecium circinans | reverse complement strand
CTCAAAAAGCTGCCCAAAGAGGCAAGAGGAGACTCCTTAAGGCATCTACTAAGGCAGGTCTAAAAAAGAGAGTAGCTACGCAGCGTGAGGGTAGTAGTGAGGCCTCAGGTGCTGCAGCAGCTCTGCCGCCATCTCAATCACGACACGGCCGAGCAATTAAGCTCCCAGCAAAATATAGATAGCTATATATACTAATTAGGGCCTATAGAGCTTAACACTAAAAACTCTTATGATAATAGCTATTGTACGTGGCTCAATAGCTTCATGTTGTAGTGTTGATTTTGGTGTTCGGAGCGGGCGTTACGCCGTCCTGGGCGTTACGCCGTCACGCAGGGTATGTAATGTGCGGTGCCATCCCGTCCTATAACCAGCCTCGCTAAACAAACACACCCTAACGCGAACGCTGATTCTACAGCGTCATCGTCATCATCAGCCCCGCGAAATGGGGGCTCGTCTTCCTCATCATCCTCGGGTTCTTCGGAGGGAATAGCAGAGGACGAAAAGATCGTGTGATTGAGCAAGGGCGCGTTTATTGGTGTCGGGGATGCTTCATGGAGGTCTGTTCAAGGCTTACAAACATAGAGAACAGAAGGTTACGGTGTTTATTATAGGACGAAGTCTTAGGGTAGAGAAGGATTGAGTGTTGAGAGGTTGTTTCGTTTGTGCAGAGCTCTAGCTGCTGGCAGGTTGTATTTTTGCGTTGCATGATTTGAATAGGTTGTTATAAGCGTCCTTTCTCTTTCTTCGTATTCTCGTGCTTTGCTTGTATTGCCTGGCTTTTTATCGTAATCACTGGGATAGAAGTAAGATACGTAATAATTTTCAAACCCTCGCTTCTAGGACCTACTTTTATCACGGCACTAGGGAGATGACGCAAAAGGGATTGCGGCATCGCAAGGAAGAGGGTACGAAGACGAGAATCCGTGATGGGATGGGAAGCTAGATGGAAAATTATCGTACAAAGTAACTGCTTATTCGCCTGATACCATAGGTAATATATGTTCTAAGTCTGCTTGGATACCTTGACCTCCTTTGGTTGCATTATCGGTACTATGGTGCGAGTGTTAGTTACCGCATGCTTTAATTATATAGTAGCTACGTATTGTTGAAGCGTAATATCCATGCTATTGTATTTTTAAGCTTGCGGTAGAGAGAATTACTATCTGTAAAGATTCTGGCTAAGCTTTACTAAGATAGTGCGAGTGTTAATTGCCGCATGCTCTAATTATATAGTAACTACGTATTGTTGAAGCGTAACATCCATGCCATTGTATTTTCGAGCTTGCGGTAGAGAGTATTACCATCTGTGAAGATTCTGGCCGGGCTTTACCAAGATAGTGCGAGTGTTAGGTTGCCGCCAGATCCAATCATATAGTAGCGACGTATTGTTGAAGCGTAACATCAACGCCATTGTATTGTCGAGCTTCCGGTGGAAAGTATTACCATCTGTGGAGACTCTGGCCGAGCTTTACCGAGTTTAGATAAGCGGTGATAAACATTTAAAGCAGGAAAAAGTCGAGAAAGATACAAGTGCACTTGCACTTGGCTTCACGCTGTAATCTTGTGGAATTCAGGTCTGCGGATGTTATGGTGAGGTGTTGGGAGAATCGTCAGATTAGCATTCACCGTTACTGTCCATGTGGAGTGCACATGCGAATAGATAATATCATGATAATTACATTAGTTGCTGAATTTCCTTCCCGCAGATGATTCCTGCGCGCCCATCAAGCCTATGCTTGGAAGCGCATTGCGATCTTGTATGCCCTTGTTCTCACTCTTAGGAAGTTTCAAATACTCCCAAATCTCAAGAACCCGAGCGAAGTCTTCCGACTCAGCCTCGCCATCTAGATGCGCCTTTCATTCTGAAGCCGGTATCTCCAGCAAAGAGCCTAAACCCTTGAAGGGCTTCAATTTCGGATGGCGGATCTCGTCGTAGACCTAGATAAATATGTTAGCACATTCTCTAAGATACAGGAGGGTTGGAGAGATGTTAAGACGGGGTAGAAAAATATAAGCAATAAGACTAATATGCAGGTCTGAGGGTTTAATTCAGCAGGTTTGGAGATGCAAGGAAATAGATATGAAGGCGAAATATGTAAGATCTGGACGTTAAATTTGCAGGTTGTAGATGCAAGGGCAACGTTACGAAGGTAGTATTATCAAACATACCTTGTTGTACTGCCACAGTATCTGCAGCTCAACACCGAAACTCTCAACCATCTTCAAAAAAGACACAAACGTATCCTTATTGATGGTCAAGCCATCTATCGCCCGTACCAATATTGTGCATTTTGAGTCCCTCATATCTTTGAAGAACTTTTTGATTCTTCGGCCATTGTGACTTTTTTGCCGGATGTCTTCATGAAGTTGGTGAAGTCATGACCTTGGCGCTTAAATGCCCCTGCTTCAATGGTGTTGAACTGCATTGGATTTATGCAGTTTTCTTCGAGTCGTCGCGCCAACTCCAGACCTTCTTCGATGCGCCTAACAACATAGGCCTTCCAGGCCTCTTCACTTGTCATCGTAGCTTTATCTTTCTTGCTCGATTTATTTGAAGAAGTTCGGAACAGAACGTAACAGTTTTCGCCCGTAGGCTGGATGGACTCTAAAATTTAATTAGTTTATTAAAACCTAAGAAAATAAGAATAGCGCAAAAGATTATATAACTTGAAACTAAAACAGAAGAGTTTAAAAGATTGAAAAGGTTATAAAAGGGAAATAATAGAAATAACTATATAAAGAGAAAATACAAAAATATAACTAATAATAAAGATAACTTAAGAAAAGCGCAAAAGAAAACCCCCAAGGTATAAAAACTAAGAACTAGGAAACAGGGAGGTATAATAGGGATGGAATAAACAATACATATGAGTTTTTGAAATAAGATATCAAGACAAAAATGACTTACGGTCTGCGGCAGGGGGGAGGACTGCGACCTCGACTTCCATCTCATCATCATCTTCGTCTTCATCCTCACTCTCACTCTCCCAGTCGGAGGCAGACTGCGCGGCCCGCATTTCGCGGCGGAAGGATTCTTCGAGGGCTGCAAAATCGCCATAACGGCCCGCGATGTCTTCATCTTCAATTTCGAAGGAGGTTCTATTGCGCGTGTTTCTATCGCGCTTCACGGGGCGCTTACCCCGATGTACCTACATACATGTTAACCTTCATCATTCATCATAATATCATGATATGCGAAACTTCATCTGTCAAATCACATCACGTTGAAGGAACGAACTTACTCGAGGCATGATGTTGAAGCTACAGAACATATTTCACGAAAATTTTCACTCATACTATACTATCTTGGTGTTGCCATCTTCCAGTGTCGTGCCTCCTTCTTTTGTCAACCGCACACGTGGATGCGCGTATCGGACGCATCGACGGCAGGAGCGACACCCAACCCAACCAAAAACCCCGCCGCCCATTTGATTCTTCTCTCTTCATCCTTCGGGATCACTGTGGGCTTCTGGGGGCTGCTGAGGTGCGATGATGCGAGCGATCAGTTGCGGATGAGTGTAATTTCTCTTAGACCACTGATTGCAAGCAAAATCTATCCGACGACGCATTGTGGGCTGCTGAAGTGAAGGATTTACCAGTAATCAGTGCGGACGAGTTTTATTTCTCATGGACCACTGATTCAGCGTATTTCCGATCGGACGCAATGTGGGCTTTGTGGGCTGCTGGGGTTTACCAATGTACGAGTGCTTGAAAGATCGGTCGCGGACGAGTTTAATTTCTCATGGACCACTGATCTGGAAAAATCTTCGACAGCGGTAACCTCGAGTACCCTCAACTCAACTCAACCTCTCAACTCAACCTCTCAAATCAGCCGCTCAACAACTCGACTCAACTCAACAACTCAGCTCAACGCCTCAATTCCGATAATAGAATCTATCTCTCCTCCTCTCAAGAACTGCACGACACATCCGATGACATGTCGACAACGAGTAGCTATTTCTCGTCATAGGCCGCGATGCCCATACAGCTATGAGACGACGCGTTATTTCAGACGATCGGTAGGACATTGACTCCCCCCTGCATGAGCTTTACTGACTTTGGATTTCATATCCAGGCATTGTATACGCCGACAAGTGATCACGGTCATCAACTATCTCCCTCGCTCCCACGAATAACTCGATACGCGCACCTCCGCGCAACAACCCAATACCCTATCCTCAGACAAGCGATCACGGTCATCAACTATCTCCCTCCCTCCTACGAATAATTCGATATGCGTACCTCCGTGCAATAACCCAATGCCCCATCCTCATCTACGCTACACGTTCGTCACTTCACGCAATTCAAAACTATTATCGACAAGTCACCGCCTGACACCCCAAAAGACGACGTGGCTTGTTATGCTTAGCAGCGTTCGACTAATTAGTTGCTCGAACTCACACTCAGACTGCACACGAGCAAGAATGCCTCCATGGTACCTGTCTTGAGGTAGGATGCCACGTCTATGTGGCACGCAGACGGCCAAGCCTATTGGCAAGAAATACTTGTGCCGCCGGACTATGATTGATTCGATTCGACTTCAGGTATTTGTACCAGGCCTCCCTTGCATACATCTCTGACAGGAATCTTGATGCCACAGGCAGGTGGGGCGATATATGCACATACTCCGAACACAGCCACACTGCAACCGATCATTCTCGTCCGTCTAGATTACACACGTTTGATGCGAACTGTACAACATATACACCCCAACGGCAATGTCAGTGATCCCTAGTGAGCACACTCGAGGTAGTCAGCCCTAATAACTGAACGAACTACAGGAGCCATCCGAACCAACACATCACCGATACCCGCAACTAGCTTAGCCCTCGAAGGGTTCACCATCGAAGTTCCTCCATTCACAATAATCGCATTTTCGCAATGGCCAATAGTCATCTCACCATCTCACCACCACCGCGGGCCTTTTTGAACTTTTTAACACATGTCACCATGTTCATCGCCCGATCGAAGGACCTCGCCACCTCGCCACTACACGCGTTAAGCTCCCCAACAAACCCTTAGCCAAGCTACACAGACTATTAGTACATTTTCAGCTACCTTTATTGCTTCCTAAACGCCAACTTTCTCTGCCCCGCAAAAAGCACACAAGCATACCCTTACGCCGTCACCCGCTGCTCTCGCCTCGTAGAAAAGTCGAAGAGAAGCCTTTCTCCCTGTGCTATAACACGGGGCCTTTTCTTCTTTAATACTCGCGATTTGGAAAGGGTTTTTAGACAAGCACATCCGCATTCCACCGAAGATGAACATCAAACCCGGTCGATCAATCGTCAATGCCAAATCCAATTCCGCTCCACTTTATCACAACATGATAACATGATCGAACGTAAGTGTGCGCCCATTTCTTCTGCTCTATCACAATTAACGTTAATCGCCGATCGTAGCTTAGCAATGTTTTATCACCCGTCCACTAAGCCACTGTTTAATACCTTCCGAATACTGCATCGCCAACAGCGCCAACATCACCTATATCGCCCACATCACCTAAATCACCTTCGCCTACATCACCTATATCGCCCACCTCGCCAACATCACCTACATCACCTATATCGCCCACATCGCCTACACCGCGTACATGCGTACATGCGTACATCACCCACATCGCTTGCATCGCCTATATTGTCACATCGCCAACATCGCTAACATCACATCACCCACATCGCCCACATTGCCAGTATCACAGCATCACCAAAGCCCACGACTATATATTCCAAGGAAACCGGCATCTCCTTCCTCGCAACCTAAATCATAACAACCTTGATCTTCCCTATGAACGCAATTTTGTCGGCAATCTTCATCACCGTTTCATCCCATCTCACTATCACGTCTTTCCTTAAATCACAGATGCTTGAGCATCATTCGAGAACCCCGCTATCCTGCTACCTACCGACCTCAGTACCCATTTCAGTTGATTAGGTACGCAAAACGAGAGCGACTGGTGTGCTTTTGGCAGAAGCAAGTTCATCCGCCTTCCTCCATATCCATTGCTAATTGGGATAGTTTTCCCACTTCCCAACGAAGCAGAAAAAGAGTACTCTTCACAGAAGTTCTGCAACTAGCGTCTAACACAACACAACATTCACCAAAGAGATCCCTGCATCTCCTTCGATCTATCAACATCAACATGTAAACAAGCTCACCCACGGACAACACGTACAAGGGTCTCATGCCGAGGCTGCTGGAGCGGAAAAACACTCACATTTGCTTAGCTTTGCAGTCACATCGGTTCAACGACCATATACATTTCCAATACAATCGCCACTGGTTTTTTCAGCAGCGTTCCACCGTATTGCACTGCGGTGTACCGGAAAGTCAAATCCCGTCATGTCTTACTCTTTGGTAAAATAGCGGCAACACGCCCCTATTTTTAAAGGTGGACGTGTACTGAAGCTTATATCCGTACAGCAGGACTTCACATCAAGCATCATGACTCGAAGTACCGAAGCGCTGTACTCTCAACCTCTCGATGTTCGAACATTGAGCAAAATGTCCACGTCATATCATCATATTGGCTGATCGCTCACGTAGCCGGAGCTATTTAACCAGATTGGCTTTCCAACATTTCAAGTTTCGGCTCTGGCCGCTCGAAACTAAGGTCGTCAAAAGCGCAAAAGTCACCCACGACGAGACTCTAACTTCTCAGTGGTAAGCATGACGCTCACAGCAGTTACTATGAGCCCGAAGCTTGAAGGTGATGTCAAAGTTGCCTCCCGATCTCCCGATGTACCTCTCCTTGGTCGATTACCGGATTCAATCCGCCATCCGCCACAGAATTCTCTTGTGTCCAATCGCTTTCGCATGTTACGATGACTTCCAGGTCAAGAACTCTGCGACTGTACTCATCTTCCGTACAATACGACCAACGAACTCGGTGTCACAGCTACTATGGCAATGTGTCGCCTGATCCGGTGCCCTTTTCGCAGTTCAAGAGTTCAAGAGCTCGGCACTGTGCTTAAGCCTTTGCTCTAAACACCCGACTGCCAACCTGCCAACCGATCGCATCTCCAAACCGCAGAAGTCCCGAGATAATGAATAATGAACGCTAAAAACTGGGCCCCTGTGGCCCTCATTGAGTACTTCATTTCGCGATGGCCAAAACTCCAACCCGACTCCAGCCTCCCACGAAGCGCAGCTCATCGCCGAAAGACGAAGAGAAGTATCTCTCGTGCGCCTGAATATTCTCCGACGGCATTTTGTCCACCACACCGTCACGGGCCTTGCTGTTTAACTGTTTAACCCACACAACACGACCTGAGCGAGACAGACATATCCCTTCAAGGTCTCGCGCCCACCGCTGAAACTGTCGTGCACCTCCACTTCTCCAAGACGCGTCTCGCTTATTTCAATTGCGACACGGCGGCCTCGAAGTTCCTGCCATACACAAGCCCAATTCCCCTTCGCCTATACATCGCCGTC
The DNA here is from genome assembly GCA_010015675.1 of Byssothecium circinans. Taxonomy (NCBI): domain Eukaryota; kingdom Fungi; phylum Ascomycota; class Dothideomycetes; order Pleosporales; family Massarinaceae; genus Byssothecium; species Byssothecium circinans. The sequence continues at coordinate 150,676 of ML976996.1, read as the reverse complement.
CTGAATTCGTTACGTGTATGCCTCCAGTTCAACCAATCAACCAATGGACACGCCCAGGTCTTTCAGAACCTCAAAACTGCCCACAATACAAGCACGGACAGAAAAACAGTCTGTGAAACCAACCCGGTCAACCAATGTTAGTTGGCCGCAGCGTAGCCCGTCTCCAGAGCTGCTATTCACATTTCCATATTTCCATCAAATTTCGTAAGTTGTGTATTTGTGTATCCTCATTCCCACCACCGTACGCTGACCTTTCGCTAGACTTCATGCCACACTCCGCAAAATACGTCGCATCGATCTCATGAGCAATGAAACGTATGTACAATCCTCCCTCATGGGCGGCTCTGCCATCTCGATATCTCGATCTGTGTGGCATACACGTATACACATGTACAGTACAAAGATCCGGTCATGAAAATGGAAGGTATTGCGCCCCTAACAAGTACCACAGGCAGAGTCGGCCTTTGTTCGCATTGAGCCTTGACTGATGCTGTCGATGAAATAACAACAGACTGGACGCAACGTCGCTGGAGAACGCAAGAAGCTTTCATCGCTAGTAAGCGGCCTACGGTAACAGTGTTCAATGTTTGAGGTGGAATGGTTTCGAGGATCGTGGATTCTTCGTGTAAGTACACATGGCTTGCTGGCAGGGAATGGCATGAAAATCTAGCTGCTAAGCCCAAAAATTTTTGGCGAGCTCCAAAATTCTGGGAGGAGTGTTGTTCAACTTCCTATTACACAAAAATGCAAAAAAAATGTATTGACAAGAGTGGGATTCGAACTACATCATGTTAGCATAGTTCATAGCGAGCGACTGAGTGAATCTTACCCCACGCGTGTTTCCACACTAGCAGTACTCAGTAATGAGCCTGAAGCTAGCGCCTTAGACCGCTCGGCCATCTTGCCTGTGATTGAATTATAGAAATTTTGAGTATAAAATAAATATATACGAGAGTAGAAGGGACATATGACAGGAGAGAAAATAAAAAAATTGTTGGGTGGGGTGCGGGGTGCGGGGTGCCACTAGGCTGAGCTTAGCTCCGATCTCACGTCATGGCTGTCACTTGTGGGAGTGGCACAGCGATACCACATCACAACATTATATGCGACACAATTAGATACCAGACATGGCTTGCGCGCAGAAGTAGCCCTCGAACCTAGCGTAAACACAAGACACGGCATATCATGAACCTTAACTCTACCGCCTAAACTCAAATCCCACTCTTGTCATGATTCTTTTTGCATCGATTTTGGGGTCCTTGGTTGTGGTGGTGAGGTTTGGTGGACGAGGCGGCTTTTTTTGCGTGTGCGGGGGCGGCGGCGACGGTAAGGCTAAGCGAGGATGCGGAACAACACTATAGTTTGACTGGGGAGTTGGAATATTGTGGAATAACTCGTTCTTTTGGATAAGCTGCTTTTTTATTTTTGGTTGTTTTGAAGTTTTCAACTTCCGACATAGAGGCTTGGCGGAGTCACGGAATTTGGGTTAAGAATTCTACGGCTTGGATTTTGCAATGTTTCGTTAGTAACGTATCGGCATAGCATATTTGAAGCAATTAGTAGTTTATTAGTCTATAAAACTGGACGGAACAGCGTTGCGAAAGCAATGATGCGCTGAGCCAGCGACGAGAAAAAGGTGTTCGAGATACAGCAGAGACCATGGAAGCACGAAATGGAGTTTACATCCGTGATAAATGGGCCATCTGCGCAGCTCACTAACACACGTCTGAACGGCTTCGAGGAGTTCGTAGCCTGCGCAATAACTTTTAAACTATTTGACTAACGTAGCCGGGAATCCCTCGTCTCAGTCACTGGCACCCAGAGCTTCACCTTTGGACAACAACCACACCCAAAATCGATGCAAAAAGAATGATGACAAGAGTGGGAGTGAGCTACGGGGAAAGAATGCACGGCTGGTGAAGCGTTTCCACATGCTGAGTTAATATCCGTCATGCGTCTTTAATTCGGCAATCGTTTTAGGTTCCCTGACTGTATATAAAACGTGGTATTATCGACACTAGCTCGCATCATGCACGCAGCTCCCTACACACGTTACGCTTCCTCATATCGCCTCAAAAATTCCCACATCGCCCTCACAACCGCCAACCCACCACCCTGCGTCTCAATCGTCCTTCCCCGTCCGCGATCATTCAGATCACCTTCCCGCTGGGCCGAGCGCAAATCCATCGCCTCCGAACTGTACGAAGGCGTATTACGAGAGTCGACCGCATCGAGTGGTAAAAGCCTGACCCTACGCTCCAGCATCTCACTTCGTGGGAATACTTTGGATGCGTTTCCTGCACCCCACCACATACCAAAGCGACCGTTCTCATCTCTTGTGGTGAGCGCGGCTTCAGCATTATGCACCACCCATGGCGTGTACTCGTTACAGCTCTGTTGGTGTAGTGCAGCTTCCGCCGGTGTAGCGGCATATGTTTTGCCAGGCGTAACTGGCTCGAGTGGTAGTGCCATACAAAACGCGACGAGATGGTGGAAGAAGATACCCTTGAACGTTTGTCCATCTTGGCTGCAGTCCCCATTAGGGTCGCAGAGCTCCGTCAGTATCCCATCGGCGCCGAGGCCAGCCCAGCCCTCCAAAGGTTCTGGACCAGAGTACAGCTTTGGTGTTTGCTTACGAGCGAATGCGCCAGCAGCTGCGAGGGTGATATCCGCGTCTGTCCATCCAGTCGCTGCTATCACGTTTCTCACGAGCTCGTGACCATCCTGTAGGTAGGTGAGGTTGCCTGTTGCTTCCCAGAGGCCGCGCAGGCCTGAGAGGATGACTCCTTGGTTGTATGTGTACACCATTTCGTTGCGCTCGTCGCATTCTGTCCGGCTGTGGTTGGTCTCGTAGCCAGAAATATGGTAGCCGTCGACGTAGAGACCTTGGGCATTGGTCATATTGATGTTGGAGAGCCAGATGTAGCCGTTGATGGCCGCTGCGAGGTAGGTTGGGTCGTAGGTGGAGGGTTGCGCGGTTGATATTGTGTTTACATGCTCATGCGCCTTCAGTTTCTTTGGATCCGAATCGGGTTTCTTGACACTTTGGGAGTATAAAGTCAGTAACCCATCCAAGGGGGTGTCACATCACGCCGTCTTGGATTGCAGAGTGGCCTAGTGCCATGCTTACGACGAAATTTGTGGGAGAACTTACCCCATAAATGGCGAGTCATTGTCGTCTCCCGGGAAATGAAGATACATGCCCACGCTCGCAGAAATGAACAGCTCATTGGTGATCGCGTTCTTGTACGGCAGCAACTTCGGATTCCAATTCATACCACCCCCGCAGAGCACCCAATCCCACCCCTTCTCAGCCAGCTCCCAGAACACGCGCGCGCGGTGTGCGAAAGGTGGGATGAACTGCCTTCCGTGCCACCAGGCTGTCCCTTCAGGCTTGTTCGGCGGATAGTGCACTTCCGAGTGCGACGAGATGAATTGTATGCTCTCGAGCCAGCCCAGAACCACCCACAGCATATCGTCAAATGCTTGCATCCTTATTGCAAAGTAGTCCTCTCCGAAATAGTATGCCGTGCTCTGCCCAAAGTACTTGTTGATCTCGTTGTCTAGTTTCTGAGCTTTTGCGTCGGGTGTGGTGGTGTATGGGAGCGCGCGGGACATGGAGGAGAGGGCTGCGGAAAGGTGCGTATTCATTACGGCGGCGGTCCAGTCGATCGCTTCTGTCCACTTTCCTAGCCAGAGAGAGAAGTATTCGGCCTGCATGACCTGGAGCGCTGAGTGAATGCTGCGGAGGCCGTTCACGGCGGTGGAGGCTTCGACTGCATCGTCTGGTAGGATCTCGGCGGTGGATGTTGGATGCAAGACATGCTGGTCCCCGGTTTCGTAGACCGAGCTTTGTGCTGTGGCTTCAGTCAACATGATTCAAAGCTCACGATGAGTTTCTCGCGACTTACTGGCACTGGCGATCGAAAAGAATATAAACAAGAAAAGCAAAGGTCGGCACTGGAGCGCGGCCCTAAGCCACATACTTACGATTTGGATAGAGACAGGACGAAACGAATCGTGGGCCGCTCTGCTCGAGAGCAACGGGTATTAATGATCTGTAACATGGGTCGTAGAGAAGGTCGGATGATCAGCTCAGGCGGAGCGGAGTTGAGGTCTGGGATATGCCGTGTCTGGTGTTCACGCCGGGTCGGGCATCACTTCGCCGCGTGAGCATGTCTAGCATCTGATCATCCAGATCATGTTGGTAATGGCTATGTTTGATTTGTATCGTCTCCAAGCTCGAAGTTGACGGACACAACAGGTACCTGAGTGCACGGGCCATCTGGAGTTTGACGAGATTCCGCGTTCCCCGCATTCTCCAACCTTCACATACACCCCCTGTGAAGCAGAGAAAGTCGGCACATAAGGTAGGAACTAAAAGGTATTTTTGCAATAATAATAGTTTGTATATCGCTGCCAGAGTTTTGACAGGAATTTAACGCGAATTGCTACTGTCGGCTTTTGCAGTCCCGCAAAAGACTTGCTGCCTTCCACCTCGCCCCTTACTTCTTCGGCGACCCTTCAACCTCCAGAAAATGAGACACCACCAACAGCCCTCATTACAGACTAATCCACAGTTGCAATTCTTTTATGCACCATGCTTTGTAGCGAAAGGGGAGTTGAAGCCACATAAACCTAAATATATATGACATGTAAGGCTTCTTTAAAGGAGTCAAAACGCCGAATACATATTCTCTTGAGAATCCAGAAGTTACCAGGCCAGCTGGAATCCAAATTGTTCAGCCTCTGTCGACACCTCTTTGCAGTACATTTTCGTATCTTGAAAGCACTGCTTTTGAATTGAAGACGACTTCCCCCCATCCCCCCTCATTGTGTCTGTTCCAAAACATCTCGTGCGACCATCCCAATGCCGAAAGGAGACCGTCAATAATAGGCGTTGGATAACACAAAAGTAAAGCGCAGAATACGACGCTAAGGTAGATATGAACTAGCGTCTTATCTGCCTTGAGATGCCCCTGCCATCCTACGCACGAGACGACAACTTCCCCACCACCTACCTCTCTGGCTCATTTCCATCTTCGCTCCTGTTTTCTTGCTGCCTACACCTTAACTCCTTCCATGGATCATGCCTCCACACCCGTATGCACAAGCCACTTCTGCCTGATCTGGTCCTGCTTATAGATCCCGCGATCTCTCCACCTCAGGACCTCGACTCCGTTTTCATTCAATCACGTATATCTCCATTCTCAATGGGCTCCTGGGACTGCTACTGTGCGCTATGCTCGGGCCCCTTGGGCTATGGCGTGAAGTTTGCCCGCCGGAAACGCGCCGCGAAGCAGGGGAAAGAGGGCACAGGTCATGATTCGTATGAAGCGATGGGGGATGCAGAGGAAGAAGAGAGTAAGGAAGAAGGGGAAGTCCAATTTGACAGTGATTATGGCGATGATGATGATGATGAGGATGATGACTACGAAGGAGAGCATCGCTACAATCCCGAGGTCTTGAAGAAGAAGGATACAGCATGGGTGAAGGATTGCAGGTGTTTGGCTAAGGCTGATTCGGATGGGTCAGATCCGAGGTTAGTGTTCGCGGTCCTGCATTGCGAGATCTTGATGAGAGGGGGAAGCTAATCAATGTGTATAAGGATCTTTCTTTCGCGAAGGGGAACGTATGACGACTACGTGAGTACGCGTGGAGCCGTAGTTTGATGTGGGTATTAACTGAAGGCATGAATAGGGTGTATTTTCAATCAACCGATCTGATGAGGACAACGAAACGTCATCTGAAGGTATCTACGACATGTTTCTGTGATAAGAGCCACACTGACACCGCGAGACCTCGATCCAAACGATCCCGGAGCGGAAGACTTTGATTGGTGAGCAGACACGCTTGTCCTAAGCCGCAACGAAATTAATTGAACACAGCTACGAACACCAAAGCATGGATGGCTGGGGATTTCCAATGCACGAAGCATGCTGGAGCATACTCGCTCAACGTTTGCTAAACCATTCCGATGGCACGCGCATCAACAGGGCGGCGATGTTTTCGACTCTGGATCGGCTCCAAGACCAGCATAACAGTTTTCGCGATCTCAACCTCGATTATGGGGACATTGAGGGACCTGATCAGATCTGGATATGTCAACCTGGACAAGAGGTTCGTTACTTCTCCTCTTGCTGGTCACAAAAACCATCAGAGCTAACACGTTTGTAGTACATCGTGTGTAACCCTGGGTTCAATGTCTTGACCACTCAGGAAATCTTGAAGATTTTGCCGACTACGCAGCCGACTCCATCGCTTGATCTGACAGGCAAAGTTCGCAACGATCCTTTCCGTCGACTGCCTTATGACATTTTACTCATGGTCATGCCTTATCTGCCGGCCAAACAGCGGATTGCCTTGATGAATGCTTCATGGCATGTTCACATGCAGACGCGAAACACCTCTTTTTGGACATGGATGATTCGCAAAGACGTTCTGCCTTGGTTCCCCGAGCTAAAGTACGTAGCCCCGTACATTACTGACACACCTCTGCCAGAACTTTACTGACTATAAACCGCTATTGTTAGGCAAGTCTTCTCGGATCCGCAATTCTCACCAACGAATTTCAACTTCAAAGACGTCTACTTCTACCTCAGACATGCCACTAATACGAAAACCAACATGCAGGGGCCACTCATGGGCATTGCAAACCGACGACGTATCTGGAACACCATCAAGCTCAGACATGCCACTAATACGAAAACCAACATGCAGGGGCCACTCATGGGCATTGCAAACCGACGACGTATCTGGAACACCATCAAGCCCATCATTCCTCTCTATCGTGGCCTAGTAGATCCTCCCCTGGCCGAAGAAGAAAAGGGCCAAATGGGGTGATGAGGAGGTGGGGGAAGGAGATGGTAAAGACGGAGATGGGTAGGGCTTGGTTGTGCAGAAAACCGGCAAGGGGAAAGTTATCTTGGGGTGGGTTGCGGTGTTTGGGGTGCGGAGGAGTGCGATGTTGGCAACGGGGAGAAGGGGAGGTTTGCGAGGCTTGGGGAGGTTGTTGCGCTTAAGGGGTGGATTCCTAGATATTAGGAGACTTGTTAGACGTATGATACTAGGATGTTTGTCAGACATTTTAGAGGCCCGGCCTGGGAGTGAACCCCGCGGTAGCAAAATCTCGGGACATAAGGCAACAGCCACACTCCGTAAAACTCATCTACGAGTGATTCAGTCCCTTATATTCCCCTTAATTACTAAGATTTAGTAGCAATGCGAGTTTGAATAGCTTGTTTCCCGAGTTTATCTTTCCGAGTGAAAATCGGGTTCGCCCTGGAATAAGAAGTTTAGCGATAGTATTCGCTTTGAAATTGTCGAAAGGGTTTCGAAATATTTGACACCGTACCGTACGCGAGCGGCACCTTCATATGTGATATTGATTTAGGTGTTCTGGCCATGTCATAGCAAAGAATAAATTCGTTCCCAGAGGTGGGTGTCATTCCATGTACTCAATGAATGCCAGTCCCAACCCCCATCTCCAACCCGTTCCACTCAATGGTGGCATCTAGAAACGCAGACCCCATTTACCCAAAACAAAAGTCGAATTCATACCACAATCTCCATATCAATAGGTGAACCGAACGCCAACTCATCATCATCATCGGTGTCATCATCAAAAAAAGAAATAGCTTCCTGTGTTGAAAGCCCAAAATCACAGAAAGAATGTGTAGTCTTCGGCTTAACCAAACTGCTTGCGCTTGTCCGAGTTGAAGTTCGCGGGGGAGTGGCCGTTGCTTGGGGGCCAAGTTGTTCGATTGTGAGCCTGAGGGGCGGTGGTTGGCGGGCGGGGAGAGCGGCTCCCGCTTTGCGTTTGGCAGGTGAGGTTTGGATTTGAACTTGGGCCCGAGAAGGCTGAAGCTGTGGTCGAGGTTCCGGTCGTGGTAGCGGTGGTGGAGGCATGGTATGTTTGCTCTGAGGAGGCTTTGTGGGTTGTCGCGTTGGATTATTTGAGACGTTAGTGGGGGTATTCGCTTTCACAACGGGCCGCTTGGACAGTGGTGGAAGTGAGATGTTGTTGAGTTCTGCTTTGGACTCTACCACAGGTGAATCGACGAGATCTTCTAGGGAGAAGTCAAAGTCCTGCGTCGAAAGCGAGGTCAAAGCATTTGGTATCGAAGCTGGCGGTACCGCATTTTGAGCTGGCGCAGCTTTCATCGGCGGAGGAGAAGTCCTTGAAACTGAGGTTGAAGGTCTAGGTTGTAGAGATTGAGGAGCCTTCACTGGCGGAGCCTGTTCTTGGGACAGCTCTCGCGCAATTTGCGTGCCGCTGTCGAGGAAGTCATCCCAGCCATCTAACAGTGACACAGACGTGGATTCGACGGGTTTGGACTTCGATGCTGGCAAGCCCGGGAGCTTGAAACTAGGGTGCCGGTTCAGGGTAGACCGTGGTTTTGGCATGTTTGACGACGGCTTCTTGAGGATACTCGGATGCCGCGCGGGTCTTCCAGACATCGAGAGCATCTTGAACGACGATTGGGGTAATTCTTTTGGAAGGCTGATGGGTGCGTAGTCTTTGGCAACTTGTATCGGATACTGTAGCCGCTGGAAGGGATATCTAGTATCGTTGTGATGGCAAGCAGAGAATGTTGTCCGGGTGAGAAGAGTCTTCGTTCCTGCTAGGTGGCCGTCCAATACAAGGCACTCCAATCGGTCTTTCTCCATTCGAAGGATCTGCAAATGCTGGCTCTTGGACGATTGACTGCTGCTATTCAACTCTCGAAGGAGTGTCACTGAGCAGCCAACTTTGATTCGGAGTCGATGTGGCGGGAGACCGATTGGGTTCAATTTATGCAGAAGAGCTGATGCAGGATTCCAAAGCGAGGGGTCCTTCGAGTTGTCTTGTGAGAGTAACTCGATCAGGGGGTCGGGTAGCTTAGCCAAAACATGCTCGAGGGTCTGATTGATGGGACCGTGTCGGCGCTTGAATTCGACGTCTTCTTTCGGCGCGACTCGCTTTGGAGACTCGGGTGCGGACACGGATGCGAGTGCTGGGGCAGGAATGTGTGGCATCTGTACCTCGGGAGTTTCCACACCTTCCATGGGATCCGACATGACCAAATCATGCGCCTCCAAAAGTGTGTCATCATCCAAGTCGTCGTCAATCCATTGATCAGCGCCACTTGTCCCCAAGCTCAAGTCCGGCAGCTCAAACGCATCCCCATCATCGTCATCCCACGGCTCCCTCGCCACTTCTTCAACCGCAGCCTCAATCTCCTTCGCCATCGCCGCCTCTTTCGCCTTTTTCTCTTCTTTCTTCCGATCAGCCCTCTTCTGATATCCCAAAAACGCTTCCATGCCCTGCTTCAACTTCGCCTGAGTATGACTGTACCCAATAAGCTGTGTTGCGAGCCCTACACCGTTCTGGCGTCGCGCTTCCCGTTCCTTTTTCTCACGTTCTTCGCGCTTCTTCTTCGCGTCCTTCCGGCGTTCTTCCTTCTCGCGGAAGTGTGCAGCGCGTTGGTCTAGTTCGGCGGAGCGCTCGAGTTGGCGTTGTCGGTGCGACGAGAGGCCGGTGGCATTCTTCTTGTGCGCTTTTTTCGCTTCGGTGGAGGTCTGTACGATATGTGTTGGGGGCGCGGGCATGGTTGCGCATGGCGTGGTGGGGTGAGGAGAGGAGGGATTGATGACGCGAAGGCGTCAGCGAAATACTGTGCAGGGCTCGTGCGCGACCACGCCAGTACACGTAAGCACGTGAGTTAAATTCACCTACCTCTGAAGCCAATTTTCGTGGATGTGTGATTCATTATATCACGTATGAGAATGAAAGGTCAAACTATCTTTAATTAATGGCGTGCTGCCTAGGCAGGCTACATAGGCGGCTCTTTGGATACTGGAATTCGAGTTCTCCACACAGCGACATAATATTTTCGCCAAAGATTCGCCGCGAAAGATTTGCCTTTCACAAACGACTCGTAAATATCGCTCGCGCCGGAGGAAAATGGCTCGCATGCATTTCCTGCGGGAAGACTCTGCAAGCCGATCACCCGCGGGGAACATTCCGGAATCTCCTAAGCTTCATGACGCTGGATGGGGCCTTCGCCTTTTGTGGTTGGAATCTTGCTTCCCAGTGCATGAAGGTATCTGATAAGGAAGAGATTGGTTGCTTGGTTCCTTGAGCTGTGCGAGGTGTCGTCGGAAGTTGCAAGACTTCTATTTTGTCATGGAAGATCAGTAATCACTGTTCAAGTCCTCGGGCATCATGTCTTTCACCTTAAAGGGAGTTGCGTACATCACAGGCGCAAGATCAGGTAATCCTGGGTGGAACTTCAGGTTGATAATCATACCATAGGTATCCTGATAGCTGAGCAGGATCGGCCAAGAAATTCGTGAATTTACACTCCTCGGCCGTAACCCCTCACAGACACAGTCAATGAGCTCAAAAAGAACTATCCAGATGTCTCCATCATAGAAATTCAACTCTACCAGACAATCAAGGAATTCGGCCGGATTGACTATGCCTTCAACAATGCTGAATCGGCGGTGCTTTGAATACAACCGACCAGATCGGCAAGGAAGATTTCGAGCGAGTACTGGGCGTCAACACGTTGGACTTATGGCTCTGTCAGAGTACAAGTTCGACAGATGCTTAAACAAGAGAAGATGTCGGACGCATTCCGCTCATATCGCGGATCGATCGTGAACATATCCTCGATGTATAGTGTAGCAGGACCAACACCCAAAATACCTAGTACCCGGGGTGGCTTTGTAGCCGAAACCCTGACGGCGTCAGTGTTTGCGCCTTGTGCACGACCCGCGTGAGTCATTTCAAGAAGCGAGTATAATACATTTAAGTACTACCTTCCTAGCTAAGATCCCTCTACAGCGGCTTGTGGCTATAGAGGAGATTAGCGATTATGTCGCATTCTTGCATTCCGAGGCGAGCAGTTATATGATCGGTGCCAGCATGATTACAGATGGAGGATACACTAGTAAATAGGGTTAATTGAGGGCTGTCCGAAGTTGTTCAATTGTTGAAAGTCAACTTCGTATATCAACACAATACATCAAATAAACTCCCTGCCACAAATAGTATAAAAAGCGGCCACATCGGACCGTCCCTTTACCTACCGCCTACTTAAGCGACACGGTTCGGGTCATCGTTTCGGAAAGCCTTCACGACATATTGATTTGATCCGAATTCACATGGCTGCATATTCGTGCATATTCGTGCATATTGTGGACCACCACTACAGTATAGGATGCAGGCCTCAATCAAACGGGAGCCTGCATCTACGCTCGTCAGGCATCTCTCCACAACAAAATGATGGACTTGTGATTTCTAAGCACTGCGTACCTACCCACGGAAATACTTTGGCGGAACACAACAACCATATAGTGCCGAGGTCTCAGTGGCAATCCCCCACGAATATGAGGCGCTATCTCAGATGTGCATACGGCATCCCGGCTCTTACAGCAACGGGAAAGCGGGCATTAAGCGCATTGGGTAAAGTATTCTGTGCGCTTATTGCCCACTTTTCTCGTCACCACCACGGTGGGAGTGCCGGTGATGGGGTTACCGACACTGCGAGCAGTCTTACCGTAAAGCCTGTGCGATACGCCCGGGGTGTTCAACCAGGTTAATTGGCTAGAGACGTCCAGGTGACTGCCACTGCCACTGCCATCACTGTGAACAGCTCGAGTTTGGCGTCACATCGAACTGACTGGATAATGTGGGGACTCCACACTTGCAATGACAAATTCGGCGTATTATACCCATATAAAACTTGGACGGCAGCTCTCTACTTTTCGCCCTTTTACAATTCGCCATCATCCTTGAATTCTTGCCTTTCTTTTCCTTAACACACAGCCATTGCCATAATGGCGGATTTCCTCGTTCCTTCCACCACAAGGCCGGAGACAGATGCACAGCACCGACTAAAGGGTCCGATACACGCAAAACGTCATGTACGCGTCGTGTGCATTGGAGCTGGCGCATCGGGCCTATTAATGGCATACAAACTGCGGCGACATTTTTCAAACTACTCTCTCACAGTATACGAGAAAAACGCTGAAGTATCCGGCACATGGTACGAAAACAGATATCCAGGGTCTGTGTCCTTTCGTCTTCACCCCGCAGTGCCCGCACTTGGGTGCCTAGTTGTACCTTATCGCACATATTCCGGATAAGGAAAGGAGCTAAGACCATATAATTTTAGATGTGCTTGCGATGTGCCTTCACACAACTACACTTGGTCGTTCGAACCGAAGCTCGATTGGTCGGCCGTCTACGCCAGTTCGCGTGAGATCTTTGCCTACTTCAACGACTTTGCGAGGAAATATGGGCTGCACAAGTTCATCAAGACGAGACATCAGGTCTCAGGCGCATATTGGAATAAGCAAAAGGGCGGTTATGATGTACATGTTCAGGACCTCGGGAGTGGGAGGAGTGTGACAGATCACTGCGACATTCTCATCAATGCTTCGGGTATCTTGAACAACTGGGCATGGCCGGCTATTCCAGGGCTTGATAAGTACAAGGGAGTGCTACTACATACGGCGAATTGGGACGACAAGGCCGATCTCAAGGGCCGTCATGTCGGACTCATTGGCAATGGGTAAGTTTATCCACGCTTCACAGCTCCCGAATATGCTAACCCTTCCACTGCTCCTCCGGCATTCAAGTCCTCCCCACCATCCAACCCTACGTTCAAAAATGCACAACCTTCATCCGCGAGCCAACCTGGGTAGCACCCGTCCAGGGCCTCGAACAACACGTATATTCCGACCAAGAACGCCTCGATTTCGCCACCAAGCCCGGCGTCCTAACTGAATACCGAAAGAACATCGAGCGTGGTCTCAGTGGCCAATTCGGGGTCTTCCTCAAGGGAACAACAGTAAACAACGACACTGAAACACACTTCCGTCGGCACATGTCCGAGAAGCTTCAAAACGAATATCTAGAAAAGCGTCTGATTCCAGATTGGCACGTCGGCTGCCGTCGCCTCACACCCGGTGTCGGCTACCTCGAGTCTCTCGGCAAAGAAAACGTCGAAGTCGTCTACGGAGAAATCAACGAGATCACCGAGCGAGGCTGCCTCTGCGACAACGGCAAAGAATACCCCGTCGACGTCCTAATTTGCGCCACCGGCTTCAACACATCTTTCAAGCCTCGCTTCCCCGTCGTCGGGCCCACAGGCACCAACCTCCAAGACAGCTGGGCCGAAGAAGCGCGCTCCTACTTCGGCATCGCCGCGCCCGATATCCCCAACTACCTCATTTTCCTCGGTCCCAACAGCCCCATCGGAAACGGACCCGTACTCTCCGCTGTTGAGGCCCAGGCCGATTATATATGCAAGCTAATCGACCGATTCCAAACCCACAACATCTCCTCCTTTGCGCCCAAGAAAGAAGCAGTCGATGACTTCATCGCGCACAAGAACCAATTCATGGACGCCACCGTCTGGCAAGACCCCTGCCGCTCATGGTACAAAGCGGGGAAACCGAATGGGCCCATCACCGCGCTCTGGCCTGGCTCGACACTGCATTATATCGAGGCTATGATGGAGGTGAGGTTCGATGACTGGGAGGTTAAGTATAATGGGAATCGGTTTGCGTGGTTGGGGAATGGATATAGTCAGACTGAACTGGATTCGACAGCTGACTGGGCGTTTTATATAAGAGAGAAGGATGATGATGAGCCGTTGAGTAGGGGGAGGAAGTTGCAGATTATTAATAAGAGTGGGACGGTTAGTACGCAGGGGGGCGTGGAGAGGGAGGATGGAGCTAAGCCGAAGTTGTAGATGGGGGATGGCGGGGATGCGGAGGGAGATGGAGGGAGGAGAGGGTTTGTGAAGATGTGGCTTGCGAGTGTGGGCTTCTCCTTTGGATTCTGAAGAGGTTAATGGTGAATTTATTCTCAAAAGTAACATTTGTTTCTATCGATATGTAAGTATGTTTAACTACTTCATTTTTCCTAGGGCATTTTCACCACGATGTCTTCTTTCTCCTTCTCCTTTGATACCTAGATCCGAACACTCTCATTTTGACCTACATAATACCCCCTTCAAGGTTTCCACCCATTAGTGAATGCTCCATCATGTATCCAGCTCTGCCTTTCATACAAGATGCCTTATCGCTTCGCCACCTTTTGTCTCTCACTCAAATTAACACCTCATCACCTCGCCATAATTTGTAAAAACTTCACACGTATTCTTTCTTCGAAGAACTTTGGACACATCATTGTGTGGACCTCTAATTGAGGAATCGCTCATGCGATGCTACCATGGTAATCCCGATAAAGCGAAAACTCCAAGTACCTGGGTAAGACCAACGGCTGAAAAGCCATCGCTGCCATCTTTTCCCGTCGCTTTCACGAATCTCCACCGGACAAAAAAATCCTAAATCTTCTCAACCAATACCAGCTGATACCAGACAAAGCCTACACCTAGGTATTCTACGTGGGCACCTGAATCCAACCTCACGGCCCACACATGCCTAGATTCCAGCCTAGATTCCAGCCCACCACTAATTCCACATCCCCTTCCCCAAAACCCCGCCGACATACGCCAATCCACCGCGGTCTCCCTCCCTAGGCGTACTTACGTGCGGGGAGCCGAACGTCTCAGCCCCACAGCCGTACCATTAACTACCGACCACATCCGCACCGGCACCGCACCGGCACCGACATCCGCACACCTCGAGGCAGTATCGTTTCCAAACCCCTGAAACGCTTCAGCACAGCCATTATTCGAAAACACGAAAATCATGTCCTTCAGTTCTGCGGCCTCGGCTTACACATACAGGTTCCAAGGTTTGGTCAGGTGATTTATCCAACAGTCCAGATGCCAAATGGTGCTAACCTAGGTGGGTAGCTTGCGCGGGCTGGTACCACTTGTCTGAAAAGCAAAGCTGAGGGCAAGTCTATCGTTTCGATAGTTTCGATGGTTGCGTTGCGTTAGGTTTGAAACGCTTCAGCTGGGGACGCTAGGGATGAGTACCTACCTGGGCTTGGGCGGGAGCGGCTGTGAGCGAGGGGGGAAAGGACTGGACACGTCACTGAGCGCGCCGGTATCTGACTCACTGGCAGACTGGAGAGGGCGCTCTTTAAACGATGGCGGAGATCCGTTACACGGAGCTGGTTACCTGGTGGTTGGGACGAGTGCAGGCCAAGCGCGGACTATCGTGGTTGTTTCTTGGAGACACATGTCACCGTTTCCCGCCCTTCATGAATCTATAGGTTCAGGATGATGAAAAGTGGTAGTGAATATAGATAAGACATACCTACGGCTCCCCTATGGTACCTCACGCAAACTCAGCCATGGCTCATACTGCGCTCTTTCGACCTCTTCCCAAGCAATTGCCATCGAGAGCGCTCGCTGCTCGTCTTACTCGTGGGTATGTACTATGGAGTCTCGGCTGGTCGCTATTTTTGACTCAGTGAGTCCGGGTGGCTCAGGGTAGCTTGCGAATTGTCTTGAGGAGCGACGAGTAGGTATGTCGTGGGGAAGGTTCGGGGAGGGGGTGGAGCTGGGTGGGTGCTATGTATAGACGAATAGGGACGGCGACGGCGCTATCACGACTCGATTCGACGCTACAAGTCTACGCTCGAGGCTGGCGTGTATGTGTATAAGATCCCGACGCCCGTCTGTATTCTACCTCATCAGCCCATCGCAACACTACACCATAATATCAACATCAAATTAACCTACTTCTTCCTCACCACTCAAATACCAAGTCCAAACCACCAACATGACCACCACCAGCGTCTCCACCGCCCTCCCCTCCGGTCTCCCCAAGGAAACCGTCATCGCCGCCCTCCACAACCACGAGCTCATGATCAAAACGCTCTGCCCCGAACTTATATCCTACGAATTCGAGTCCGGCGACAAGGACTCGCAAGCTACATACTCAGTCACCGACAAGAAACCCATTGGCCAGGTAAACATCCTTTCCCCTCCTTTCTCTTCTCTCCCTCCATCTCCTTTCGCCCCTCCCCACACCCTCCCTACTTCTAGCACTTTTCTACATCTACCCAAACCAAACTCCTAACACCTCCTTCCCCACAGACAACATACAAACTCACCCTCACCAACGTGCCCACGGGCGTCGACTCTCTCGTCAACGCCAAGCCGCCCGTCGGCACCCTGACCATCTCGGGGAAATGGCGCGTCGATGACCATACCTTGGTCGAGGACGTGGAGATTGAGGGGAATTTCGTGATGAAGAAGATGGCCAAGGGGAATGTGGAGAAGACGCATCCGGAGCAGCATGTTAAGTTGCTGCAGCAGGTGACGGCGTGAGAGCTGGAGCGGTGGTGGGCTTGTGGACACGGGGGGTCTGGGGATTTGGGGGACGGAAGGGAAGGGAAGGCCGCTGTGTTTGTGTAGTAGGGTAGATTTAGAGCGTAATTGGTAGTAGAAGGAATGATATTTTTTGTGTTGCATATAAGAGTTCAAGACGAGAGATCGCTGATGTTCGAGTGACCATGCACACCCCGGCACACTGGGGGATCAGTTGGACTTTCTCGTGACAAATTTACTGCCCAAGATGCGACTGCGCCACGCCATCCCATCGTTCTAAATCAACCCTTAAACTGAAGGAAATCGCTCATCCATCACACATGCGCGCATTTCACTATAGGCCCAAGCTCTACACAGATCGCCGCCGCCAAACCCGTTCCAGCCCCTCGCACAGACCACCACGCGCGACGACGTCATGGATAAACCAGGATGACCTCTGCTCAACCAACAATGGTCACCCCGCTCAAACAACCGTTGCTACAGGGTAGCCTATACTAAAAACCTTCCTATTCATCCGCACACTTCAGAACACATTCCGAGCGGCATATCATACCATTACAGGGATCTAGAGCAAACCTGAGGCACGAAGCAAGACTTCAGATTCCATCATGGGCGAGTACGAGGACCTCGTCGTGAGTAACAGTCTCAGCCCGAAGTAACCGAGAGGGAACTAGCCTTCGTTACCATAGCGACGGATATTGAGTGATGGACTGGACTGATCAGTTTCTTGTGGGTGCATCCAGGAACTCGGTTTCGAAGGTGTTGATCGACTTGCGACGCGTTTCCACCACCCCGCTCCTGGTGCCGTTCATCACTCGCCAGAATGGGAGAGTGATAGGAGAAGAGGTACTGGTGGGCACAAGCACAATGTATCGTCGCCTTCGCAGAGTCCGCAGCGGAAGGGAAGGGCAAGAACAATTTCTCCCGAGGACCGTGGCAGGCAGAGAGATATAAATCGTGGCGCTCGTTCACCAAAACAGTACTCGGGACATCCACTGCCGCCTCCTAGAGAACAGCTCAACGGCGGTCGATACCCTCCTCCTCCTCCATCCCAGTATCCGCGATACGTGCCGCTTGCACAACCGAAACCTGAAGAGTTCTTGCCGGTGAAGCAACCACTCCCAATTGGCGCTCGATCCCAGCAACAGCAATATCCGCCAAACTTACCTCCGGGTACCGCCTCAGTTCTCCACGGCAAAGATTGGGAAGATCACGACAATGACAGCATGTACGAATCTTACGGGTACACGCCGGATGGACGCCGCGTCCTACTGAGGGGTGGAGAGTGGTCGAGGAATGATTGGAGAGAAGATGATTGGCGTGCCAGTCGCCGGAGGAGTCCGAAGAAGAAGGGATTGAGTCGAAGCGTCTTCGTGGTGAGGAGGGATGTCTCTCGCCATGGGCGCATGGTACGTTCAGCAGCATTTCTCAGATTTTCAAAGTACTGACAGCAAGCACAGACCCGCGCACCCAGTCCCCCACTCCGCGGGTATGAGGAGGCATGGACGACAATTCGTGAAAGTCCTCGTCCCTCGCGACGGGCATCGTCCATTCCGCCGTCCCGCCGTCGGCAGGAGGAGGGTGATTGGGATTCGCCGCCTCACCGCGGGCGCTCAAAGTCGCCGAAAAGCCATCGCGCGGTAGCGGTAGTCTTAGGCGCATTGGCCGGAGGTATAGCTGGCAGGAAGATGAAGGATGAGCCCAGCAAGGTAGCTACTGTTGTAAGTGCTGTTGTGGGAGGACTCGGGGCGGGGGAGATGTATGAGCGGGCCAAAGAGCGGCAGATGGATGATGAGTGGGGCTTTGAGGAGGGACGGCGTGGGCGACGCCGATGGGATGGCTACTAGCGGTGATGCGGTGATGGTTTGCTGTGGGAATGTCCAAAGGGAAGTTGTTTGCTCCATGGCGTCGGGGATAGCTCCACAAGGTAATATAATGTTTGCTAGGTATGCCTCTTGCTCACGTGCAGGTACAGTGAAGAAGCCAATCAGGACGGATGACGCATCGCTTCGAAGCACCTGTGGACGCTGCGGACACGCGGTGCAGAAGGATGCGACTGCAGGGGGCGCTCGTCTTGTCAACAATAGCCGATGGATGGCGGTGGAAGTTGAAGCATTAGTTTGCACGGCAGTGATAGATGCAGAAGTTGAGATGGAAACAGTGACAGCAGCACAGATGATAGACATGGAGGTGGTGCCGAGGTTAGAGTTGGGGCCCGGGCGGTGGTGTTGGTGTTTCGGAGGGTTGCCCCTTCCTTCTGGAAGCTCTGTGGAAGCTGAAGGACCCACTCGCTAGCGTCTCCGGTCTACACCAACAAGCAGCCGCCGCCGCCGCTGCAGCTCACTGCGCACTGCGACTCTACCGCTACCTAGCAAGCACAGCACAGCACAAGCATAAGCAATCACTCCCGCCTGCCTACGCGTAGCAACGTAGCTACCATCGCCATTCCACTATTCCACTCCGACAAATCCACCCTCTCGAGCTGCACGGGACGGGTTGCTTGCCTCTCGCAGTCTCGCACACTTCGGCGCGCCACCAATGAGTGCTGACACTTCCACGCGACGTTTTGCACTGTAGCCCTGCGAGTCGAGTGCCTCAGCACCATCCACCGCCCACCACCCACCCTACCGAGTCCCGCCTGCCCGTCAAAAAAGAAATAGCCATGTCCACGCACTGAACACGCCCACCCCAACAATCCGCTGTGCAGTCTCGGTTTGACTTTCATTCCGTCATCGGCGTCTGACGTTGCTCCATACCGCATTTCTGTTTGACCCGACATCCAACCCCGGAGCTTCCCTATCCTCCCTCCGCCCATCCACCATGCGCAGCACTCGCCGGCAGGCTGCCCACGGCAGGGCCAATGGCGGCGTCATGGTGCCCGATCCCTTCTCGCCGGTGCGCGCCTACGACTCCGACACAAACCCCACGAGACCCATCCGTCCCTCGCCCTTGACCGCAACGAACCAGGGCCTGCCGCTCGACCTGCTGGACAGACTGCGCTCCTTCCCGCTGTTCCTCACCGCCCCCGAGGCCTTCCTCGCCGCCATCGGCATGCATCTCAAGCCGCAGCTCTACCAAGCCCACGATACCATCATCACCGAAGGCGAGCAGGGCAAAGTCATGTACTGGCTGGTGCGCGGCTCCGTACGCGTCACGTCACGCGACGGAGAGAGCACATATGCGGAACTGAAGCCTGGCGCTTTCTTCGGCGAGATTGGCATCTTAATGAACATACCCCGCACCGCCAACATCATCGCAAACATGCGCTCGCTGGTGGTGCGCCTGAACAAGGAAGATTTGGAAAAGGAGCTGCCCAGGTTCCCTGACGTGGAGCAGGCAATCATGGACGAGGCTAAGGAGCGCCTCTCGATTCTACAGCGCAAGAAGAAGGAGGTGACTAAGAAGCAGCCCGTGCTGGTCTCACGCCCCAGCAAACGCACAATTGACCGCGTCGATGGCGACGTAGTTATGACTGAGCGCGGCTCGGTGCAGGACGGAGAGGTCATAAGCTTGTACAAGAAACGGAAGTCTCCGAGCCCTGGTCTCGCTGATGTCGCCGCAATGAGCGTCTTCGGTAGTGGAAGTCTCAACGTGAGACTTTTGCTGAAAGAACTGCCTCTGTTCTCGAGCCTGCCTCCTGACATTCTCCACTTTATTGGTCTCAATGCACAGCCCTGCTCTTTCCCCCCTTTCACCGATATTATCAAACAGGGGACTTCGGGTCGCGACGTGTATTTCATCGTAAAAGGCGAGGTAGAGGTGGTAAGCTCGCAGTCGCCAATAGAGAACGGGAGCGGGAATGCACACGCCGTCATGGATCTGGGACGAAGAAGGTCCATTGCTGCGGGCGAGTCCAACTTTTCACAGGTCAAGGCGCGTCTAAAACCAGGGCAGTACTTTGGCGAGGTGACGAGTCTGTCTCTCGCCCCTCGTCGGACTGCTACTGTTCGCTCCATCTCCTCGGTGGAATGCTTAATGATCAGTGGCGATGTGCTCAACGAACTGTGGGAAAGATGCACGCCCGATGTACGTCGTCAGGTCGAGCAAACGGCAAAGCAACGACTCCAAGCAGCCAAGGACCATGACACACCCATGCCAATGGCTCCGGATAACTCCATCAAGATCGATGCGTTGGCTATCGCAGATAGGAGTATCACCCTGCGAACGCCGAGGAAGAACAGTGTCCCGACTGTCACATTTAGCGACAGTCCAGACACATTCGAGCCGCTCACGCCAAGTCGAAGAGGAGAAAAAATGATGGAGCCCTTTGACCCGGATCCGTTTATGAATCCTGATCTTGACGCTGTCAGATCGAGATCGAGAAGAGGCTCGCTAATACCACCTACCCCCGAGTCGCCTACGAGCGGCGGCTTTCCAAAATCACCGTCCCCAAATAGCACACCTCTGTCACCATCCCCACTTTCGAAACATGCTTCCACTCCTCCCGAATTACCATTCGAGATCAAGCGCCCCAGAGTAATACGGCGGCCTAGCAGATTCAGCAAAGGCATCTTTCCAGACAACGTCTTGGTCGACATCTTCAAATACTTTGACATATACGAAGTCATGCAATTGCGCTTGGTATCCACTCACTGGAAACAGCTCATCCACACCTCGCCCGATATTCTACCCTTCCTCGATCTGTCCAAGTACAACCGCAAAGTCACCGACCGAATATTAGTAGATACGATATGTCCCTTTGTCGGCAACCGACCGAAAGAGGTCGACATCAGCAACTGCTTCCACGTCACAGATGAAGGTTTCGGCGCGCTAGGATCGACATGCGGGCCAAATGTGAAAATATGGCGTATGAAGAGTGTGTGGGATATCACGGGTCCAGCAGTGCTTGAGATGGTGCAGAAAGCAAAAGGGTTGGAAGAAATCGATCTCAGCAATTGCCGCAAAGTCGGTGACAATCTACTCGCGCGTGTGATAGGGTGGATTGTTCCCGAACTGCCTCCTGCCATGGTAATGGAACAGGCGCGACAAGCACAGATGGCACATCGACGGTCCTTTGGCCAGAAGATGGCGGGTTCAAATGGGCAGCCTGTGCCACAACCACTTCCTGCCGGTACTGTTGTCGGATGTCCGAAGCTTCGGCGCTTGACTCTGAGCTATTGCAAGCACATCACGGACCGCTCGATGGCGCACATTGCAGTGCATGCTGCGAACCGAATCGAACAAATGGATTTGACGAGATGCACCACGATTACAGATATCGGCTTTCAACATTGGAGCGTATATTCGTTCCCGCGGTTGACGAAGCTGGTTTTGGCGGATTGCACGTACTTGACTGACAATGCTATCGTGTACCTGACGAATGCTGCGAAGGGACTGAGGGAGTTGGATTTGGTAAGTATCTTCAACAATTCTTCGTGATGATGACCATCACCGTCACCCAACGAACCAACTAACACCCCCCAGTCCTTCTGTTGCGCCCTCTCCGACACAGCAACCGAAGTCCTCGCACTCGGCCTCCCCGCCCTAACGCACCTCAACCTCGCCTTCTGCGGCTCCGCTGTCTCCGATACCTCTCTCCGCTGCATCTCCCTCCATCTCCTTGAACTCCGCCATCTCTCCGTCCGCGGATGCGTCCGTGTCACGGGTACAGGCGTCGAAGCCGTTGTTGAAGGATGCCGAGAATTGGAATTATTCGATGTTAGTCAGTGTAAGAATCTGGGGCGATGGTTGGAGGCTGGCGGCGTGCAGAGTGTGAGGAGTAGAGGGAGGAAAGTCGTTTTTGAGGTGGTGGCGGATGGGAAGTGGAGGACTGGGAAATCGAGTAGGGAGTATTAGCGGAGGCGCTTAGTACACAAGCTGAGAAGAGATGGGATATGATATGAGCGACAGGCAACGATATCAACGACAGATCTCAACCATGTACACGTCACACGGGAATCTATGGAAGAGGCGTTTTTGCAAACAAAGAAAAGGATAACCGGCGGCAAAATCAATCAAGAGAGGTATAAAAAAAAGGAAGAAAAGGAAATCTAGAAACAACATGTGACCTCACTCGCAACGGCCTGTGAGTTTTTCGAGCCATTTTGGAGATAAAGACCGGATTGGATTGGATGGAGTGTGGGTGTTCTCGGCGGATGAATGATAGCAATCACCTTCTGTTCCCATTCATTCAATCGTTCGTTTTGGAGGAAGGGAAACATGTTGTGATACCAAACCCATCTGAATATTCCGCTTTGTCTTGTTTGTACGTCTATACGGTTCTCGTTTTTCATGTGTCTGAGGTGCGCCCTATCCTGTGTCTTAGGAAAGTATGAGAACGACATGGGTGAGGAAGACGATGGACGGCTGGGAGGGCAAAGGGAAGGGAGGGGAGGAAGAGGTATTTTGTATCATGTACTTTCCCTTTTTTTCGTTGCCTGGCTTTGTTGTATAGGTAGTTTCCATTTTTTCCCCACCTTTCCTGGTTCTTTTTTCTTTTCTTTTCTGCATGGTACTTTTACGCCTTAGCGGATCCCTGATAGACCGGAGTGGAATGCAATGAACATTTGAAACGTGAACTCTCTATCTAACCTTTTCTTTCTTTCGTAGCTTCGCTTCGCTTCGCTTTCTTTGCTCGGCTTTACTTTTTCTCAAGACTGCACTGCGCGTGTTTGAGAAGTAAGAGTTTCAACGTTCCGGGAGAAGGTTGGTTGTTATGCGACGGTCAGTGTGTTTTATATCATGTAGTTCTAATTTACGGGTCATTCATGCGCTAGGTATGTATCACTATCACGCATACTAGGAGAAAGCTTGCTGGGGGGAGATAACCTCCAGCTTCCAGTAATAACGATAGCATAGCGTGGGGATAGTGTCGTTTGAATAAGGTATGTATACGGTGTTGTATCTTTTTGGGGGAGTGTGTTTACGGGGGGATAGTTTTTTATGATAATGTATTTTTCTTTGATTGGGGAGATCTATCTATGCCTGTGATAATTCTCGAAGAGGGTATTTTCTGTCTTTCTTTCTTTCTATCTCCACGCCATACCAGAGCACTACGCCGTTCACACACCTAAACTCCCATCCCATGGAATCAAATCACCATCTCCTCCCCCGCATCATCACCCTCCCCACTACCCCCATCATCTCCCTCACTCTCATCTAGATCCTCAACCGGAAACGTGAGAATAGCAGCGACATCCCCCAACCCCTCCAACCTCTTCCCACTCTCATGCAACGAACTCAACACCCTAACCTCACCCCCCTCTACGCCCCTCACTCTCTCCACAAGCCCCACCCAGCGCCTCCGCTCCTTAACGTTCTGCGCGCGGAACAGCGCATTCGAAATAAGCAACACGCCACCACCTCTTCCCACAGCGCCCCTGGCAACCGCCCGCTCGACCTCCCGCGGCCCATACCACGCCCGCGCGTCATCTTGCCGCATGAGCGCGAGGAACTTGTCCATGAGCGCCGTTTCGCGCGCGTACTTTGTATCGCTGAGTTTCGCGGTTATGGCCTGCGAGGCGAGGACTTCGGAGAGGGAGTGGACGTGTGCGCTTGAGCTGTGAGCGAGGATGATCGTGGGGACTAGTGCGAGGAGTTTTTTATTCGCGGTGCGTGAGGCTTCTGCTTTGATGTGTGCGAGGAAGGCGGTGGCTATGAAGCCCGGGGAAGCGAGGAGGAGGGGGACTGTTTTTTCGGGCTGGGAGGAGGATGAGATGGTAGTGGTGCTGGTGGTGCTGGAGCTGGAAGCGTCCATGTGCCGAAGTAGTGTGGAGAGCACGGTGGAGAAGTATTTCTCTATGCCCTTGTCGTGGTTACTCGCGTCGCCTTTTCGCTTCCTCGGCACGCTGACTTCGACTCTTTGCCGCAGGATGGTTTGGTGCTCCGTGATGAGGCAGATGTTGGCTAGGCCTTCGCCCATTACTACGGCCCATAGTTCGGCGCGCTTGTCCGTGTTGCAGGCTTCCGTCAGCATGTCCAGGGCTACGCTGTCCCATCCATCGCCCTTTTCGAGTGTGAATTTGCGGTTCAGTTCGAGGTCGAGCGTGTGGTGGGAACCGAGTCTCACGTGCTCGTTTTCGGAGGTGACGCGTCCGGCGACGTGGAGTTGCCCCGAGGCGATGTCGAATTCGGTCGTGGTTACTTGGATGGTGAGGTCGAGGGCTATGCGTTGCGAGGCGGTGGAGCCCGAGGCGGATTCTTTAGTTACGCGGCGGAGGGCGCGGGCGCGGAGGGAGTCGGTCGGTTGGATTAAGTTGTAGGCGTGCCACTGTGGGTTGTGAGATTCTGTGGGGTTCATAGGGAGGTACAGGCTATTAGTACCATGTCTTCTGGCTCTTCAGGGAGGAGGATCGCGAAGCCTGAGCCATCTTTATAGTCGATTTGGCGTTTCAGGAGGCGCATTTTGGACTGTGGGTTGTGTGTGAAGTCGAGGTTGCGATTTCGAAGGGAGATGTGGAGGTTTTTTTGGAAGGAGGACTTTCTAAAGTGGTGGTTTTGTGCTGGAGCTTTTATTAAGCGTGTCGAAACAGAAGCGATCAAAGTACAGTGTTTGTACAATATATCAACTTGTACACTCTCCTCGCACTGTTGTCTGTATCTTTTGGTGGTGTAGAGGGGCAGTGACGTGGTGGCGGGGTACGGGTCGAACCACACTAACCCGTCCTAGCTTCCTCTCGCGACGCGTCTCTTTGTTCCTCTCCCTGATGGTCAACTTGATTACATTTCACGACTCCCTCATCTATGC
Organism: Byssothecium circinans; assembly: GCA_010015675.1. Lineage (NCBI taxonomy): Eukaryota > Fungi > Ascomycota > Dothideomycetes > Pleosporales > Massarinaceae > Byssothecium > Byssothecium circinans. Next base: position 125,743 of record ML976996.1, on the reverse strand, counting down.
CAAACTATGGGAAACTTGTGAGGCTTTTGAAATATGACCATACACTAATTGATCAAGGCTGCTTTCCCAACGCCACCGTTCATAAACAATCTATCACTGGCGTCTTTTGCTTCACCCCGAGGTCGTCCTAGGTCGTCCCGTCATTACCCTCGAGAATTCCCCAATTTCATATATCGTCCTCATTGTACACTAGCACAAGAGTATTTCATCGCTGAAAAATCACATCTCGAGCTACGTTTTAAAGAAAGAGTTGTAAAATGGAAAGCTAGATTCCCGTAAAGCATTGTGATCCCCTAGTTCATGAGGTATTTGCTCCTGCGTAGCCGCAATCTGGCTTTAGTTGCGTTCACGATCATCGGAGCCACTTGACATTAGCTCTTCGGTACGTATGTGTGTGAGCAAACGCGCTTAGATGGTGATTGTACGTGAGGAGGTAGCTACAAGTAGATGCCAAACGGACGAGACTGCACGCGATCCATTGAGAACGCATAGGCAGATTGACAACAACGAACACTTTTCCGGCATTCCCGAATGAATTAGATAGTCTGACGGCTTTTTCAAGCCCCCAAGTCGAGATGAAAGACCCCTTGACAGAAGCGGATGACAATCCTCAGGCGAGGCTATTCAGATCAGTGACGCGTTATACAGTAGCAGTGAGGGTTTCTTACCTTCGGGAAGCTGGCGTGATGACTAGGTCCATCTACCTAAGTAGCTTGATGTCGTCGTTAGATTCGTTAGATATATTATTACGCTTCTGCTAAAATCTAGGAGTACTTCCTTGGATGCTAGAGGAAGAGGCTATAGGTTCTTAAAGCAGCTATCCCTAGGGATAGGAATAGCTAAAGGATTCTTATCTATACTAAAAGGGGAAGCTATAAGTATGCGAGGGTGTAGATAAAGAAGGAAGATAAGTAAGAGGCTTAAATTTATACGCAGTATACGACCTAACAAACTACGTAACTAAACTCATGTGAAGCCAGATTTTAGTAATAACCGCTACAAACCTGGCCCTCGTGGCCCTCCATCCAACTTGCGATGGCCGCAACTCCAGCGGATGACAATCCATGAACTAGTCAACGCAGCCTTTACATATCGCTAGTCATCAAAAGTAATGGGCCGTGATCAGTAACCTTCGCCTTTCGCTATTGCATAGTCCATGGAGGTTTTGTATCCCTGTATCTCTATGCATCTTTCACATCTACAACGGTCTCTTTACTCGCCCTCGGCACCCCCTCACTCCCCACCAACGTCCCCATCCGCACAAGCCCACTCTGTCTCCCCTCCCCCATCGCCTCCACCATCCTCTTAATATGCGGATGACTCGCGCTATCCCTCTCCTGTTTCTTCTCCCTAAAGCTAATCCTCCTTTCCCTCCCCTTTTCCATCTCCCTTTCCCTAACTCTTTCCCCCTCCCTCCGAGCCCGCTCACCCATACGCAACCGCATGCTTTCCTCAGTTGACAGCGTCCGATTGACAGGACTGGGCGCAAATCCATCACCTTCCGCCTGCGAGGGTTTGGGTTTCGGTAGTATCCAACGGTAGAGTTGTTTTGTTTTTGCGGCCCAGATACTGTAGCCGAAGTTTGTGGAGAGGAAGCCGATGAGGGAGAAGAAGGGGATGCAGATTGCGACGAGGGTTATTGCGAATGGCCAGTCGGGTGCGGGATCTGGAGGCATGTTTGTCATGCCGAAGACGGAGGTTACGAATGTAAGTGGCCTAGAGACTGTGTTAGCCGGATAGAGAATTGGACCCAAGTAAGAGGGGGCGCTTACATGAAAAATAGATTGACGATGGTTAGAAGCTTGATGTTTCGACCCTGCTGCACTGTGATGTCGGAGAGTTCGACCGACTTGCGCGATTCTTGAATTGAGGTACCCGAGAACAGGTGTTCTTGCAGCGATTCTATCTCGCGCCGTCGTTCGTTATTCTCACGCTGGAGGATGCGGAGTTCTTTCATCTCGCGTTCAAACTGCAACCGAAGTACCCTCAACCTTCGCTTCCAGTGATCATTGCGTGGTGACTCTTCAAAAAGCGGCCATAGTGTCTTACTTTTTCCTTCCCACACTTCATCGGTAAACGTATCTTCGAAGGCGTCAATCATCGATTTAATGCTATCGTTGACACTTCCCAGCGTCTGGTGAGCGTAAAAATACCGGCGCGTCCAGGTAAACTTCCTATCTTCAAACAGCCGTTGGTCTCGTAGATCTGCGTCGAAAAGAAAGCCAAGCGCTGGGGTGATAAGCGATGTAATACGTTTGTAAATCTCCTCGTATCGTTTTCTGGCATCTTTGTACTCTGTGATGAGCGCATATAGGAACGCCTCGGGACCGTTAAGATAGCGATGTCCAGACTCGAAAGTATCTGCAGTGGCCCTCCAGTCAGGAAAGCACTCTAGTTGCAACACTTGCCACTAAAAGAGTGGTGCAAAGTCAGCAGAGCTCATCCGGCGTGAAGTCATTGCACTAGACACACGACTAATCGTCAAGCCATCACACCGACCAGTGGGCGAAGGTAGGCTATACGTGGAGACAACGTACCGGAGACCATATATCCTGCACCCAACCATACTTCGTCCTTGCTCTCCGCCCTCTATTCCGTATGCGTCGCGGTTTGTCGTCAAACAACGCCAGAGCTACAATAGCACCACAACGAGATAAAGGGATATGTGTGTCATCACCACTAGATTCTCGATCCTTATCAGAACGCTGCCACTCCATGGGTGAGCAGTCATCGCCCAGCACAGTATAATATTCAAAATTGAAGAAAAAGGTCTTCTGGTGCGTCCGGTCCTCGTAAAAAGCACGATGCATGTGCGCTGAAGACGCATCAGTCCGAACCAAGTGCCTGAACAACTCGTCCATATCGAAGGTCTCATGCAGTGTTAAATGCAAGGCGCCAAATAGAATGGGCGCGGGTTCCCGGGCAATCGTTATGCGGCCAACAGTCTGCTTTTTAGTGTCCTGGCCAATGTTGCGAATAGAATGCCAGATCTCGGTCGCTTTGGACATGTCCTTCCCACTCGTCTCCACTAATTCCGCGTTTCCATCAGGCCCAACATCGTACACTTGGAAATGCGAATAATGTGATCGATCGTCCGCAGGACCGGGGCCTATATGGAAAAGATGTGGTTGTTTGGAAAGCTTCCCGGGATCTGCAATGATGGGCGCCAAGATTGCTCTTCCATGCTCTTTCCAGTCGTGTTTCTTCAAATGTTCCCGTAGGTGTTCATGGTCAAATGACTTTGCAGGCAAATCTCCTTGCACGAAGAAAGACTCGTCTTCGTCTTCAGAATCGGTGGATAGGGTTGATGTGTCAGCAAAAGCCGCGTCGCCTGGCCGATCATCCCTCGTCGCCGATCTATGGAAACGTGGTGTCTCTGGAAGCTCATAAGTCTCCTTCGATGCAGCGAGGCTCTTCAATAGCGTATCATGGGAACGTTGAAGTGCTTCTAATTGCTTCCGCAGCTCTTCCACCTCTTGCGTGGCCATGTGTTGTAGGATCCAGGATATCTACTGAAGGGAGCTGGGAAGAATAATATAAAAGGGACTGTTGCAATCTGTTCAATACACGAATCGAATGAAGACGTTGCACATGCGAACGTGCGTTGTGGAAGAAAGATGCTGAGGCTCTTCAGCCTTCCAACTTTTTCATGGGACAGTGCGCATCTTTAAGTCCGGACCCCACACTAACCGCCGAGCACTAGAAGGCAGCCAAAGACCATGTCGTAGCCAATGTGCAGTTGGAGCCAAGAGAATGAATGCAAGCTTGCGCATCTCAAGGGCGGGACTGGAGCAGTGGAGGCAAACGGCTTTGTACAGGTTTCTGATACAGCCGGTGATGGGTTATGGTGCGAAGAAGCAATGCCGAGGCCGTACACACCGCCATTTGTTGACCGGTTTCAGTGCATACTAGGTACTCGACACTCTGTTCAACTGCAGGAACATCAGGACAGAACACCTCGAAGGGAATAATTGAGAAGAACTGGGAGGGAAGTGTTGGTGGTGGTTATTAGCGCAAGGGTTTTGTTGAATGTCAGGGTGTCAGGGAGTCGAGCTTTAGTCAGCGCAGAGTATCCTGGTGGTGTGCCTCTTGCGGTGGGAAATAAGCGGGATTTAAGCGCACAGACCTCCTACTTGAAAAGCAATAACACCACACCAGAAATACACCTCTATACAATTCTGCAACCTTAAAAACTACCTTAGTATTTCTTTTGCAGCCCTAAAACCCTCTAGAAATGCAAAAACATTAATTTTTAGTGGTCTTTGGTGGCCTTTCGCATTCTCGGGGGTCTGCGCTTAAATCCCGCTTATTTCCCACCGCAAGAGTGTGCGACTCAAGCGATTCATAGCCTCAGATTCCACTCAGCAAAGCAAAATGGAAAGGGCTTTGGGAATCTCAACGACCGATTAAGGTGTTGAGAAATCAGACGTGAACCGGACGGTATGGTATCTTATCGCACCTTCCTAATCTAGACGAACCGTGGTATCGATAAGGGCTTCAGTTCGAAAATCCTCTACATCCTTGCGTTCCCATCTCCATCCCAACTGCCAAAGGAGACCAGTCAACATGCCTTCTATAGGCTCACTCCTTTTCTTGTCGAGTCTGGGAGCTCTCGTCGCCGTCGTCTACCAGAACCCAGGACCTCTTATCAAGCCATTTTCCAATTCAATCGCGTTCAAAGTCATCCAACAGCTTTTCGAAGAGACGCGTTGCTACGTCACTGTAAGAACAAATTCGATAGAAGTACCGCACGCCGAATGCTTCAGTATCAGCAATGGACGGTTCAAACGAGTCTTTCTGGACGAGACATCTTATGATGTCGTCAAAGAGGCGAGAACAGGGCATGTGATTCCTGGGCTGTGGGATGGGCATGGCCATTTGATGCAGTTGGGCGAGTCGAGAAATTCGGTGGATCTTTTTGGTTCTCAGTCAATGGATGAAGTCAAGAATCGGCTGCTCCAGTACAGGTTACTGAACGAGAAGGCGGGGGCCAGCGAGCAGTGGCTGCGAGGCGTGGGTTGGGACCAGGCAAACTTCAAAGGGAATTGGCCTGTCGCGGTAAGAGCCATAATCTGATCGTGCAGCTTCAATTCAAGTTGATACTGACTTCGTGTAGAACGACCTGGAGATTGATAGTACCTTCAAGGATCTATATGTCATGCTTGATCGCGTAGACGTACATTGTATATGGGTATCTGGGAAGGTTTTATCTCTCCTACCAGACCCTCTACCTGAAGTTCCGGGTGGTGAAATACCTGCGAAAGGCGTCTTCTGCGACAATGCCATGGACATTGTCATGAAGTACTATCCCAAACCGAACAGAGAGCAGAGGACGAAGTTCATTAAAGATGCCATGTATGAACTGAATAAATTCGGTATAGTCGGCGTGCACGATGCTGGTGTTTTCCCTTCGGAATTCAAGCTCTACGAAGAACTTTCTCAGGATGATGACTGGACTGTGCGAGTCTACGCGATGTTGGAGTGTGAGACGAGGAACACGTTCTGTCCTCAAGATGCGACCAAGGGCGCTACACCGGATGGAAAGCTGCAGGTGCGCAGTGTCAAGCTCTTCGGAGGTACAGTTCAACCATTACATGACTTCGACTTGTGCTAACATGTGTCAGACGGCGCCCTCGGGAGCTGGGGTAGTGCTATGATTGAGCCGTACAGTGACAAGAAGAGCTCTTCCGGCTCGCTCCTCGTAAACGCTACCACCTTGACAAAACTCACACACGATTGGGCGAGTGCTGGATACCAAGTTAACATCCATGCTATCGGAGATCTGGCTAACCGCCTCGCCATTGACGCCTTCGAAGAGTCTTTGAAGGTACTGTGTCCAGGCTCTACTCTCCGCGAGTGTCAGGAGAAGCACCGGTTCCGCATTGAACACGCACAGATCATCCACCCAGATGACCAGCGCAGAATGAACGAGATCGGCATCATTCCATCTATTCAACCCACGCACGCCACTTCAGACATGTACTATGCCGAAAGCCGACTCGGAAAAGCGCGTACTGGCAAGGAAGCCTACCGCATGCGCTCTCTGCTACCTCTAAACCCAGTCTTTGGGAGCGACTTTCCGGTCGAACCAGCCAACATATTTGAAGGCATCTACGCAGCAGTTACACGACGTAGTCCACGAACTGGCCTCGACGCTGCAGGTGGCAAAGATGGCTGGCACACTTCGGAGGCAGTAACGCTGGAGGAAGCTCTGGAGGGTTTTACGATCAACCCTGCATATGCTGCGTTCCTCGAGGGGAAAGCCGGTGTCATTGAAGCGGGTGCTTACGCAGACTGGGTCGTCCTAGACGAGCCACTAGAGGTACTCGACCTGGAGTCATTACGGAAGGCGACGGTGAAGGAGACGTGGGTGGGCGGTAAGCTAGTTTACCATAGGCCTGGTCCTGAGGATCTTCCTTGGAATAGCCAGCGAAAGAAATACGTTGAAGAATCTCGGCTTGGGAAGCAAATATTGGAGGAGCGTGAAGGCAAGTCATAAGCGGAAGCGACGGAGGCTACCCCGAAGTGGTATGTGCGCGGGCTAGGAAGACAACGCAATAGCAAGGTACGGGATACCCCACGCGAGAATCGAGATAATAATCCTGCACGACGTTCAAGAGATCCTGGTCTAAACTCGTCAAGTCCTACGCCGCCTTGCCCCCAACAGTCGTCGTCAGCGTAACTACGCTTCTACTTTACTTTGCACTCATGGCGTATTAATATCCCGCGCCCGTTTACAATCATCCTACGAGTTAAGACAAATTTATAACTCTAGGATTGGTTGACTTATCAGTGGGATAGACAGCTACTTACAAGGATCGCCCTTTGGCAGATATATTTGACTAACTCACAGCAGGCATCTTCACTACTGTAAGCCAATTTCGCCACTTTCAAATTTCGCCCGAGAATAAAAACTCCATAGCGATGACCCCTGTCAACGACTCATTACCCCAGCAAGCCATGTCGCTGCCAGTGATACCAACGCACCATCACAGTACTCTCCTAGCCATCTGCCCCAACCACATCCCGGCCAGCGCCTCCCCCACACACAACATGGCAGAATTTGCACAGTGCTCTCCTTACGCCTCACTTTGCTGACTTTTGTCGATCTTTGATTGGTATAAGAGGCTGCTGCTTCGTTTGGTCGCGGACCATGCACGCGTGCTCGGACTCGTTCGCTATCCGTATTGCACTGTTTACTCCTCCTCTTCTGTATAATTCCTCCTTCGTTCAAGTTGAGCCCCTTAGCGAGCCATCATGGTGTCCATTACCCAGCTTAAGACAAGAACCACGGGCCAAAAAGCGAGTCAGGAGGCAGCTAAGCTTTCGACGCATACGCCCCCCGCGACACCGACCGCTCTTTCAACAGCAGCGTACCAACTGCTCAATGACCTCCGTGGCATTTACCAAGAGCTTAGCTATTTGGACGACCTATCACCTGGCGAGAAAGTCAACGGCTTGCTCACCCGATTAGTCGGACTCTGTATCCAGCCGTATGGTTCGGAGTTCGAGGCACAATTCCTCGGTATCGATGGCGTGTCGGAGCTGTGTGCTTCGCTTCAGCCAATATGTGCAATTGCGGAGGGGGAATTGGAGAGGCATTGGGCTCGGAGGATTTTGGATACTCCGGTGTCGACTAGTAGGTTTCATCTTTGGATTGCAATTGGAATCGTGGCTAACATTGCTGAGTAGATACGTCACCCCGCTCACTCTTGCGCCAGTTTCCCTACTACACAAACTATGTCGATCTCTCACGCCTGGAGACCTCCCTTCTCCGCGCTTTCCTTCCGCAAGCAACGACTAGCACATCACCACTCCACGTCGCCTTCATTGGTTCCGGGCCGCTTCCCCTGACTTCTTTTTGCCTCTTGGACATTCTGCCTAATGTGAGGATACACAACATCGACCGCGATGCTTCTGCTTTGCAAGCGTCCAAGGAATTGAGTGAGAAATTGTCGATCGGGAAGAGCATGAATTTCGTGCATGAAGACGTCAGTGTCGAAGATGACGCAACCGACAGTGATCCGGCAAAGGGAGTACAGTGGGAAGATATGGACGTCGTGTTCCTCGCCGCGCTCGTTGGAATGGATACAACTGCGAAGTTGACCATCTTGGAATCGCTGTCGAGAAGAGTGAGGCCTGGGACTTTGATTTTGGCGAGGAGTGCGCGGGGGTTGAGGACGGTGTTGTACCCGGTAAGGCCACGTTCCTTTCTTGCCGATCCATGGAGCTCCACTGATCATACGCAGGTTCTCGAACTGTCGGAAGACCTTTCGCGAATCGGCTACGACGTTCTTGCGGAATTACATCCACATACCGATGTTGTCAATTCGGTCGTTGTGCTGAGGGTTAGAGCGTTATGAGCGAGTGATGACGGAACGACCACCGGAGAATCAAAGGGATATTATGTTATGGACTAATCATATAGAACGTGGGAGTGTCACGATAGAGATACCATATTTGAATGAATATATTGATGCTGGCCCCGCTTCTCTGTGAATGATACCAACTTCCAGATCTTGGATTCGTCAAACTGCCTCAGGATGTAATAGGTGAAAGTGAAATTGCCCGAGTTTAATACGATTTCCTGGCAATGAAACATGTTCATTGGGGTTGAGGTTCATGGACATGTCGATTCCTGCAAGAGTCTATGCTCCGGTTCCGGCTTCGACGTCTGTTAGCAGGGTGAAGAAGTTCAATGGAGGGGATTAGATTGATTATAAGGCGAATAAGAAAGAGATATGGAGTTTTCAATTTTCTTTGTTCAAGCAATTGAACTATCGCCTTTTCATTCGATTATTTAAGAGCTGAAGTATGCTATGTGGAGCCTTCTCTCATCTTTCCCACATTGTTATGAAGGCTGATGTTGAGATCCCTCTCCTCTTCTCTTGCCTCGCCTTCTCAACATGACTTGGTTACTTTCACCCCGGCATCCACGATCCACGGTACGAGGCACGTCTGTCCGGCACTGCCTTTCCCGCCTTGTCCAACCATCATTAAAGCATTTCCTCTATACGTATCATAACCGTAACTCGCACATTTCATCATGAGAACCTCTTCCCATATTCCTTCACCACACCATCCAGAATATCCCTCATCCTCTTGCATCCCTCAATCCCCACCGCAAGCATACCCTCTATCCTCTCCATCCGCACTCTGCTCTCACAGATCAACACACTGACTTTGTCACTCCTGCCCAGCGTTCCGACCGTCAGGAACGGCAGCTCTTGCTCCTCCATGTTATTCAGATCGAGCAAGGGATCGCTGTTATCCGAGTCTGACGAAGTGGCCGACGACGCTGCTGTGCATGCGACGAGGTAATCTGACATGGGCACGCCGGCGTCGATGAGAGCGAGCGTTGCGGCGTTTAGACAAGCAGCGAGCAGCGAACCGTCTTGCGAGAGGATGTGGATGTTGAGCGTTATCGTAGAATGCGGATACAGGTGCGTAAGGAGCAAGGAGGAATAGGCAGTCGCAAGGGTGTGTTGCATCTCGGACGTTCGTCTGTTCCCTATTAGCACGCTTCTTTCACTCTCACCCATATCCCAGTATTCCTTGGAGCTCGGGGCTCGTGGTTTGGTCTACGCACTTATCATTCTTCCGCTTCCGCCTCTCCAGCCCACTGAAACCGGCAAAGCCTATCTCGACTTCTACCTTCGCCTCGTTGTCCTTGCCGCCTCGCTGCCCCGTCTGGCGTCCTTCTGCGGGGCCCGTCACTGTGCAGAGCACTTTTGTGTTGCCCATTTCTAGGTATGAGGATCCGTCTGCGGCGGCTTGCGTGCTGATTTGCGCGTGTATCCGGCGTAGTTCGTTCCAGCGTCGACCGTCGAGGCGGAGGAGCGCGAGCGAGTATGTTGATGTGTCGAGTGGCATTGTGGGATGTGAGGTTTGAAGAATTGGACGTATGGCGCTGCTACTGAAAGAGGCACGACGGTGTTCTAGTGTAGCAGACAATCGAATTGGACACTGCTATCACGGTTCAAGCGGGAGCAAGTGTTTGCCAGGTGTGAATTAAGTTTGCGACTGGTGGTTTCTCTCAAGATTGTATTTTAGCTATGGTCATAGCTCAACATGCAGGCATTATGCATGTAGCCGCTGCCCCGCTCAGCACGTGATGACGTGTTAGCGCGAACTTGGTGGCGCGTTCTTTCACCCTTCTGTAGCTCCTTTCCGCGAGACTTCACCGCTGGCAAACGACATGAGTCAGTACATTAAAGGTTCACGCTACTACAATTTTCTAGACTTGTGGCCTACCTAAGGTGCCTTGCATCCCCACTCCCTGTAGTCAACGCGTCAATCGCCCCTCTGCCATGCGTCACGGTTGAGCCGAAGATGTCACGGACCAACAAGGAAAAAGGCTACAATCGGCTTTTACGCACTTTTGCAGAGAGTCAAGCCAGCAGTGATAGCGAAGACGGCCTAGATATTGTCAAAACGGCACGCAAAGGTTTGGATTTCTCGCAGTTAATCGACGGTCAGTTGATACGCTCCCTTCAAAACCCTCCTTACTAACGTTTATCAGAGCTCACCCAAACTCAAACTCAGACTCACTCGCAAGATGCCGATGTTGGAGAAGACCTTGATGGTGGGTCTGACGATGAGGTACGGCAAGCATCCGCAACCGGTATCAACAACGGTCGACGCAATGGGAAGGGCAACGATCATTCAGATGATGAAGCTGCGACCGATGATGAGGAAGAAGATGACTTCGATCTAGCTGACGACAACGACGACGCATATGAAGCTTACAAAAACCGGAACAAGCTGAAGCGGAAAGCGCGTGCTGCCGAAACAAACAGGATCCGCGCCCAAAAGAAAGCTCGCACCAATACCGCCACGAGCATAGTTGGCCGTAAAGTTCGACCAAAGAAGGTGAATGACGAGCGAGCCATCTTTAATGCCGATTCGGTTGGGGAGGACGCTGATCGAATCGCTACCTTTCTTGATGAACCGATACCAGAGTACATCGAAGATCGGAGGAGAAGACTAAAGAAGGCTCACGAGGCCGGGCTTCGATATCCGCCAAATTTTGACGACATTGATTTCTCGGATTCCGATTCAGAAGAGAAACCTCATTTACACAGTGCAATCAAGCCGCAACGGCCAAAGCAGGATTTTGTCATGAGGGATTCATCCGCCACCATTCCAGCCACGATTGCTCAGTGGCTGCGAGACTATCAGGTTGAAGGTGTTGCGTTCCTCCACGAACGATTTGTCAGGCAGACTGGCGCCATTCTGGGTGATGACATGGGCTTGGGCAAAACCATCCAAGTCATCGCTTTCCTCACTGCGGCATTCGGAAAGTCGGGGACCAGACGCGATGCGAAGCGTAGGCGTAAGATTCGTCGATTCGATGATCGTTGGTATCCAAGAATTCTCATCGTCTGCCCGGGTACGCTTATGAGTAATTGGGAAGATGAGTTGGCGAAATGGGGCTGGTGGGAAGTGTCCAAGTACCACGGCAACATGCATGATAGGAGTGGGGTGATCAGGGCGGCTGAAAGGGGCAATGTCGAGATTATGATTACGACTTACGACACTTACCGAATCAACGAGGGAGAAGTTAACCTTGTGGACTGGGACTGTGTCATTGCGGACGAGTGTCACCAAGTCAAGAACAAGAACTCCGAAATCAGTAAGGCGATGAACAAGATCAATGCGCTCTGCAGAATTGGTCTCACAGGAACTGCCATCCAGAACAAGTATGAGGAGCTATGGAATCTACTCAATTGGGCACGGCCAGGTGCTTACGGTTCGGCTCAAGAGTGGAAGCAGACGATCAGCATTCCACTCAAGATGGGCCAGGCTCACGATGCAAATCACAAGCAACTTGCCGACGCTCGGATTAAAGCCGATGAATTGGTTCATAACATCCTACCCGGTGTCTTCCTCAGGCGAATGAAGAGCTTGATCGCCGATCAGCTTCCGAAGAAGAGTGATCGTGTTATCTTTTGCCAACTGACCGAGACGCAAGCGGATGCATATCGCGCGTTCATTGAAGACGAGCGGTGCGAGTTTCTTCGGCGAGCCCGCGAGGACTGCGATTGCGGTTCTGGCAAGAAGCGCGGCTGGTGCTGCTACATTGAGATCCCTCAAGAAGGAGAAGCCTGGCACAAATTTGCATTCCCCTGCATGGTCACCTTGCAGAAGCTCTCAAACCATCTCGCCCTTCTCATACCTCAGTCGACCGATCCGATTGAGAAACAGAACAAGGATATAGAAACCCTCAGGATTGCTTGTCCAGATAACTACAAGGAACTCGACAGACTCCGCGACAAGGTTCTCCAGCAATCACAGCGGCAGTTCTGTGGGAAGTGGAAAGTTTTGAAGCGACTGCTAGACTTTTGGCACTCCAATGGCGACAAGGTTCTCGTCTTCTCGCATTCGGTTCGCCTACTTCGCCTTCTCAAGTCGCTTTTCGATCTCGACGGCACAAAGTACAACTTCTCCTACCTAGATGGTAGTATGAAGTATGAAGATCGCGCCAACGCTGTGGCCGATTTCAATGCCAACCCGAACCAGTTCGTGTTCCTCATCTCCACCAAGGCAGGCGGTGTTGGTCTCAACATTACATCCGCTAACAAAGTTGTTGTCGTCGATCCTCATTGGAACCCAGCATACGATCTCCAAGCCCAAGACCGTGCTTATCGTATCGGCCAAACACGCGACGTAGAAGTCTTCCGTCTCGTCTCCTCCGGTACCATCGAAGAAATTGTTTATGCTCGCCAAATTTACAAACAGCAACAAGCCAATATTGGCTACAACGCTTCCCACGAGCGTCGGTACTTCAAGGGCGTCATGGATCAAGCCGGAAAGAAAGGCGAGCTCTTCGGCCTAGAAAACTTATTCACCTTTCAAGAAAACAACATCCTACTCCGCGACATCATGCACAAAACCAACGTCGCCGAAACGCGCGCAGGCGTCAAAGCGCTAGAATGCAGTTTCGAGGACTCGCAGTTCGACTCGGACGACGACGAAGTCCTCAGTAATAAAGCGCTCGGAATCTCAGACGAAGACACGAGTATGAATGCGCAGATCAAGAAGTTGGCCATGTCATTTGGCTCACAGCCTTCCTCCACCGGCAGTACTAACAGTGGCGCCGGGAAACAGAAAGCCGCCAAGCGCGCGGAACCTGACCACATCAACGCCATCCTCGCAAAAGCAGGAGTGCAATACACGCACGAAAACAGCGAAGTCATCGGCCGCTCCGAAATCGAAGCAAAGCTCTCGAAACAAGCCATGGAACTCCGCAACGACATCGAGCTTTCCAAAAAACCCGTTTTCTACTCTCAATCGCAATCACAGTCCCAACGCGCTCAGTTCGCCGGCGATGCAGAGTACAGTCCCAACGCATCTGATGAGAATCCTGATATCCATGATGACGACATCTCGATGCTTGGGGAAGGGAAAGCGGGCGCGAAGGAGTTCAAGATACATTACAAGTACAGGCCGAATGAACAGGTCAGGAGGAGGCAGTTTTGCGAGATGAGTAGGATGTGGGGGTATAAGGATCCGGTTGCGTTTGCGCTGGTGGTGGAGAGCATGAGGCAGGATGAGAGGAGGAAGATGTTGGAGAAGTTCTATCGGATAAGAAGGAGGGAGATGAATGAGCTTGAGAGGAAGTGAAATATCGTGAACGTTTCCCGGGGGTAGAGATAGGCAAGGTTTCTACAAGCGGAATCCCTTGTCAATATCCACGTATCTAGAAGGAGTAAAACTTTATTTAAGCCGCGTGATATTCGTGGAGGGCGCTAGGTGATCCTCTGCACCTCTGCGACTACGCGTTTTTTGGGTTGACATGTATAGGTGGGCTGAGACTTATTTCTCGCATTTGGAATCTACGTCTTCTCTATAAATTACAGATACTATTCATACTTTCAGCTTAGTATCTGTTGGACAGTAGAGACCCGAGACCAAGTTTGAGAAAGTAATGTATTGTGTCGAGCTCAGGTGCTCAGGAGAAGTGGCTATATAGCAAGGAGCCGACGCTAGGCCGGAAGGGGAGTACTGAACTGTCCGGAACGGTCAAGTACTGTTCAGTCCAACAGTATCTTATACTACACTATTTGGTTACAATTTATATAGAGCGCTCGAGCCGGCCAGAAGTCTGTGCGTCACGTGCAGAGATCAGCCAATCGCATAGTCTCACCAGGACTCGCCTCGCCATTTCATCCAGATGTCGACCACGACTCCTCACGTGATTGACAGATTTCTGGCCACCCGGAGGTGGAGGAACGTGTGTTTGCGCGATACAGTTTTATTAGATAAAAACTATATCCGTTAACTATATTATATTGCTCTTATGTTCTAGTAGGACAAGATGTCGGACTTTCAATTTCAGTTAAGTTGTCCGCCAGTAGAAAACGCGGTGGGGGGTCGGAATCAGTACTCCAAATGGGCGAACTTCTAGAGAAGCAATAGAGTTAGCCCGCGTTTTACATACTGGTAATAAGGAGGAAAACTCACGGGTAATAATTCTTCTTTTTCATAACCTACTTGGCCATAGTAAAGTAAGCATAGTTATTCGGGCTAGGCATAATTTAGAGGCGTTCCCATTATTCGAAAATGGCGTTACCAATTTACTTACTTATTTGCTGGTCCGTACCCTGGAGGAAGGTCACTAAAGGCTAGCCATTTGGTATCGAGAGCCCTATAAACTTGGAAATTCGGATTGCTGTAATTCTTGTAAGTACTAGCCGAGGTTAACAGCGCCATACGATATGCAGCTTACCTAGAATAATACTCATCCTTCATATAGGGTTGGTCAAGAACAGATACTTTGCCTAACCATGAGACATGTAATATTTCATGGGCCCATGTCATCGCTGGACAGGCTGGTCAGTCAGTGCTTTCAATTTGCATAATTCTAATTTACCTTTGTTTCGATAGGCTATGATATTATCACGATAGGCTTCTTGAAAGCCGAAGTCAAGTGCTTCAGCGAGATTTCTTGACCTAAAGTATCCATCGCAGAAATTAATGTGGTCGTATGTTTCTGCCCTATGACTAGTGTAGGCTTGATCATATACATCCCCGCACTATGTATGTTTGTCAGGTATTGTCCAGCACCCAATATCGGGGTTAGCACGCTCACATCATGCGACGGATCATCGCACCGTACATGGAGGCTCCATCCGATTATTTCGTTTTGTTGCTGTGCCTGTGGTTGGTGCAAGACCCATCAGCAAAAACTTCTGAAAAAGATCTTTCAACGCTCTTACCAGCATATTCAAATTTCCTGTATTGCATTATGTCAGCAAAACTGCTTGCACCGTTTGCGTTGGCAATCGCAAACTTACTCTGCACGTTGGAGCGGTACTCCCCAGTCCTCTGGAATGAACCAAAAAACTCAACGGCGGCAGCATCTTCCCAATTCACATCGTACGAATTCACTGGAGCATCGCTAGGATCAGAAACGTCTTCCCACGCGGGTATCATTGTTTGCATATCTTCGAAGCCCTTCTTGATTGCTGCTTTCTTATCAAGATCCGGGATACAAGGGTCTTTTACATCGCAGCCCTCCCATCCGGTCAACCTGACAAGCGGTCTGACAGTTCCGTTGTTGCCGATCTTGTAGCCATTCGGTGTTATGAATACATCGTCGGGTGTTGAACCAGTTGGGCTACCTTGTGCGAAGGCATTCGTTGCAAAGAGCAGAATACTAAGGTACCAACGACCGAAAGACATCTCGATGCTGGTTTAGAGGCGTTGTAGTTGTGTTGTCACAACAATCTTTAGAGTGCGACTTAACTTATAACTATGTATACATGTTTCTAAACTGTCCAAGCTTTCTTATGATCTCGTTGCAAGCTGTTCAAAGTGTGGAAATGATTCAGAATTTGTGGCTAAGCCACCAAGGTTGAGTAGGAAGATCTATCCAAATATAGCATGTGAGCAGGGCGTATATGAGTCAAGCTCATACGGCGCGTAAGTGAACTGATGTGTCAAAACCTTCCACTGTTTCAGCACAAAATAAGAGCTTGTCTACAAGGATTATCGTCATCAACTTGAGATGCGACACGCGAAAGTGGCGTTGTCTATTATCAAAAGGTGGCTCAAACATGTCCCAGCAGAACTATTCGTTGCTTGGGGCAGTCCAATACACGAGACAGATTACCGTGATATTGCAATCCTCAATTCATCCTATTTGTCTCCCCAAAATTGCAACCTCGTGACGTTGTCATTTCAAGGCTTCTTCTTATACAAAATCGTTTCTTCCTTGAGCAGCCCAAACTCCCTGACTTCGTCGCTGACATCCGCATTATCATAGTATTGCGCACCCAGCTTCTTTAACGCCGAGCAGAATTCTTCCATGCTCTCGAGTTTCTTCAGTGGACTGCAATCCAACGATCCGTTGTAATGTCGCGTTAATGCCCCCGTTCGCTTAGGTGGCATCTCAAATGGATCACGCTCAGCCCACTGCGGCAAGCCCAGCACCCAGACTCCTCCGGACTCAGGCCATCCGAAAAGGTACTTTTGTCGTTTCTCAGCCTCGATCCATTCACTGTGAGTTACTACCTCCGTCAACTCCAGATCCCCCCGCGCATCGCTGAGGTCAATTACGGCGCCGCCCGCACGAAGGATGCGCAAAGCCAGTGAGACCTCATCAGCATCGGTCCACATCGCTGTAGGCATGTCTAACATCCTTCCGGACCCGATTTCAGTCTTCCAGGTCGGTCCCAAGACGTATGTGACCATCGCTGGTATAATGGTCTTCAAGTACACAGTCGTCTTCGGAGCTCGGGCCTCGGGGTACGCCCATAGATGATAAACCACATTGCTTGGGGTATATTCAGCGTAAAGCCGGCGTTTGGGGTTTTGGGTCGATGTCGTCATGATTTCAGCTGAAGGATAGAAATCCAAATCAATGATGTTTGGTCGAGACTTGTTGTGTAGGTTTTTCTGGTGCTCTGAACACCAACCTTACTTGGTCGGTGGGTGTGAAGGTATTTGGGCGCAGGCGGCGGGATGTAAGGCGCAGGCGGCGGCTGTAAGGTGCAGGCGGCGGGAGTTAAGGCGCAGGCGGTGGGAGTTAAGGCACAGCATATGTTTCGGGCGTATGTTTTTTTCTGACTTGTTCCAACGTGCTGCAGGCCGCACTTGTGGCGAGTTGTTGCCGGGCGGCTGAGCGAAACCATTGGAGGCGCGCAGAACTTAGATGCGCAGTCAATGCCTACAGGGTCATGGTCCCCATTCTTCGGGCGTATGATGTTCTTACTAGAATGCTATTTTAAAACATTCCAAGACATGGATGCTAGGGCGGATCATACAATCTCAGTGCGAAACAACAACGATGTGGTCTGTGCGGATCAAGCACTACCAGGAAAACTCTACAAAAGTATTACTTGTTGCCCTTGGTCACAGCTTAACCTCCAGTCTTCATATTTTCGATAACAACTGCATCATGATCCGTCTATTGTTCTTTAGCGCTCTATTCCTAACTTATGTATTTGTTCGAGCGCAAACAAGCACTACTTTACTACCGGACACTGCGCAACCAAAGCCATCTGGTGACGTTGGGGCATTATATCGATTGTACGGATGGCATGGTTGCACTGATAAAGAGAAAAAGGCGATTACTGATGCACTGGGAGAGAAGGACACCATCACAGGCATTGACAGCTCTTTCCATATCAACTGGCATGGAGCGGTAGCAGTTGATTACATTGGGTATGGCGTAATCTAGCACTAACATATATGCATCCAGATTTCCGGCTGCTTGGGTATAGATTCCGTTCGATTATATGTTAATATCTCTTCTTAGCTCACATCTTGCTACTAGGTACACAACCGAGATCAGATACAGGCCAACTTTAGGAGTCTTTACACGTTCGGCAACGGGTGGTGGTTCCACAGCAAAAACGCACAGATCTTTTGCCATGATAAATCTTTGACGAATGAGAATAAGGACGACTGTGCTAAA
Organism: Byssothecium circinans; assembly: GCA_010015675.1. NCBI lineage: Eukaryota > Fungi > Ascomycota > Dothideomycetes > Pleosporales > Massarinaceae > Byssothecium > Byssothecium circinans. The sequence continues at coordinate 107,820 of ML976996.1, read as the reverse complement.
TACCCCGGCCACATCGTCACGGTGAATCGGTACGAAGAGGATCATGATGCTATGATGTTTTGTGAGTTGAACCCTAGAAATAGTCATAGGCCATCTCTACATATGCTAAATTACATTTGATACACTAGGCGACTCGTGGTTCGCACTACGATCACTGCCGAATGCACTGGCCGAGGGTCTGGTTAGTCATGACCCTTTTGACATCTCAAACTACGAGAACCGAGCAATATACTTGACTTCCGCTCTATGTATAAAGCAAGACATCTGCCGATGGCCACGAAGGTCCGATGGTGGCCTTTGCGTTCATCACATGACGCACGACTTTCGAGAATGGGGGCAACAATACGTCTCGACGCCCAGCGCAATCAAGTGGCTGGCAAAAGAGAGGGATCCCTTACCGGCTATGGAAATCGTCGGAAATGTGGATATGTATGGCTGGTAATGATTTATCATAACAATCCTAAGGTAAAAAGGCATAACGCTGACGAAATAGTAGGTGGGCAATGACTAGTTATGTCATGGAGAATCGTCAACTTGGGCATTATCCAGCTAGGCCCTATGTTCCTCTGGAGCTGAAATTCCCCGATGTCGAGCCAGGACCATCAGCTGCTTCGGATCTTCAAGAGATACTGAATAACACTATTCCAGATGTGGGAGTTCTTTAATATCCTAATCTTATAATATGAAATTGCTTAGCCTATCTCCCGCGCTAGCAGGAGTAATCTGATATGACTGGTGGTAACTAGGCCAAAGAGGCAGTCTTGATTTCGGCCTATTAGACGTTATACATCGACCAGGTCTCGCAAGCCTAAAGGCACCAGATCTAGGGTTTAAAAAGCCTCCTTTCAGTCGCGAAGCGTGGACAGCAGCTGGTATCAATGGGGTGTTTGAATATGAGCGAGTGCGTAGATAAGATCGAAAAACAAAAAGCCCTGTGGCTAATGTAACATAGTGTTTCAAAGAACTCAAACATGCCATTCGCTAAAAGTCGAAAGAATTTTTTTTTTCTCAAGATATACAGTCAAATCCCGTCATATTCCTCGCCCGTCCGTCTATCGATCCCAAAGAACGCCATACCCCTCTCTTCCCAATTCTCATCGCGCATTTCCATGTATTTATGTATAAGCTTCAGAACACATCTCATCCATCTACAGCACGATCAAATTCCCAATCCTTACCCCCTGGCTCAAAAAATAATACCTCCGCCTCACCGCAATCCCCTTCGCCTTCCTCAACAACGCAATCGTCTCATCGCCTCCACCTACCATGACGAGCGGAATGGGATTCGCGCGTTCGAGGCCGGAGGGCGTGTATTGTGTTTCGTCGAGGAGGGGTTGGACGAGGTGGGAAGACGGTGGTAGCGTGGAGGGAGTTTGGGGTTGAGGTTGAGGCTTTTTGGAGGACATTTTGGACTTGGAGTTGGGGTTGGGACTCTGGGAAGGTGATTGTGAGGCGGGAGCTTGGGTCTTGGAGGAGGGTGGGTATTTGTTGGAGTTTTCAATGCGTCTACCCATTTTTCCATCACGTTCGTCGTCATTGTCGTCGTCATTGTCGTCATCATTGTCGTCGTCTTGATCTTCATCGTCTTGGGCCCATCGGTACCTTGGTTCCTCATGCTCCTTGTAGCTTACTATGACTACCACCTGCAAACTCTCCTTCGCCGGTGGGAACGCAGGGATGTTTCTGACCTTTTCTGAAAATGAACATCCACCACGTGGAATGACGATAACCTGGTAGCTCTTGGGTATTTCAATCGGTAGCCGCTCGTGGCAGAGAGTGTTCGGGTGGATGTAGATTGTCGACCAGATAAGCGCATTTGTATCGCTGTAGGTGAGATCAGGATCGGTGACATCAGGAAGCGGCGCTGATCCTGGGCCGATGGGCAAAGTACCGGGGAATGTAAGGCGTTGAGTTTGCGACGGTTTGGGTGGCGAGGAAGCGGATGCGGACGTGCTGGTTGCAGAGGGCGCTGCTAGGAGGGATTGAAGAGATTGAAGGAGTGAGGATAGGTATGAGGAATCTCCGTCGAGCGAATCACCATCAACGTCCATCTCGATAATTTCCATGTCGGACAGGTTGCCCATGTCACTGAGCGCATCCTTGAGGAGTTCTGAGAGGGGAGCCGACTTGGGCTTCGAAGCGGGTTCGGGTGGCACGTCGATGACGAGATCAAGCGTTTGCGCATCTCGTGTGCGTGTGAAGAAGGGGTCGACGGGGTTGAAACTTTCGATGGTAGATCGTGACATGTATACCTTTTCATCGCGACCTAGGGCAATGTTGGAAATAGCGTAAATGCGGTATTGGTCATCGAGCGAGATTTCGGTCTCCATGGGCTCGGGCTCGGGTTCTCGTACCATGCCCAGTCGCAAGCCGCTCATAGAGTTAACTATGATGCCTTCTTGCACCCTCTGCATGTTACCAATCTGCAGGTTATTTGGGAGGTTGGGGAACGAGAGATCGAACGTAGTACGAACCACCATCTTCGAGCTCGTGGCATTATGAGGTACAAGCTCTGGTGGCAGAGTCCAGGGATAGTACGTGTAGTTGGATGGTGAACGGATGTCGGAGACAGTGATGCTGGGATGATCAGAATTGAATTCGACGAGTGGTGACTCCAGAGTCTCAATGGTCGGCATTTGATGCAGCCGCGCGAGACTTGCAGCATGATACACATCGGAACGTGCGGCTGTTGCAGATATACTGAACGGTAGATGCTGAGGCGGAAGCGGACAGATGCCAGGGGCGGGTTGCCATTCGGGAGTGGGCGCACTGTTCTTGACTGGTTTGGACGGTCTTAAGCGTTTTGGTATAATCAGTGGATGCCCCTCGGTGGTGAATACGAATGGCGCGTCCCAAGTGTTGAGGGGATGTGATGTGTCGAAAGTGAGAAAGAGATATTTTGCCGTTTCCCCAAGAAAGAAGCTTTCCATGCGGTCACTCAGTTCTCCCGTCGTAACATCCTGTAATCCAGCCCAACCGCACTTTGTCCAGCAGCGTCTTTTGATGTCACGGAGGACCATCTCGGCAACATGAAGATACCATGGGTCCTTCGTCGCGCGGTATATGTACCAGTTCGACTCGATAAATTCAGGACGACCACCCCACCATCTCAGACCGCTGTCGATATTTCCAGTTGAAGTCGACCATCTCTCGGGCATGGCAGAGTACCGAGTCCAGAGGGCAGTGTAGAGAAGGTGAGTCTCGATGGCTTCGTCAAGCTCGCCAGCCATGGCCAACAAGCCTTGGTAGAAGGCACTCAGGCTGTCAATCCAAAATGCTCGCATGGCGCCCGTGTAGAGGTCGACCTGAATGTAGTGAGGGTGTTGGTGGTGTGCGCCGCGGTAGATGTGTCGCCTGATGCCATCGTGGGCGTCTATCCAAGCTTTCAGAAAGGCATCGGGAGAATCAATGTCTGGAAGTCCTGTATCATAAGGTAATCCAGACAGAAGAATATGCGTCTTGAGCGAGTACTCAAAGAAGCTGTCAATACCAGCACCAATGCCAGTGTAAGGGGAGACCCAGTGACCGGTCTCAGCATCCAGCCCAGCTCCAATGAGGCCAATGCTCGTCCTGCGCGACCAGACAGCCCAGAATGCGTCCTTGGCGGCAATCTCATAACGAGGTTCTCCCGTCAGACGGCTCAGAGTTGAGAATTCCAACACAAGACTGCCTGCGCCCGCACTGCACGTCTCGGTGACCTCGGCGCCTTTGTCCTTGGGGTCCTTGTTGCATTGACCATGCTCGGCGTCGTTGTTCAATGGTGAGTTGGCGTAGAAAGGTACGCCATGACGGAGGTTCACGCGCGGATACGGGAGGCCAGTCACAGTGTGGAAAGCGGGCATGAGGCGGTCAGCCAGATCGGTGGCCAGACGAAGAAGCTGCCCATCGTAGACGAGCCCGTTGCGCCAAAAGATGCCTTCTCTTCCCCTCTTCTTCTGCACGGTGCTGTCGTAGCCTCGAATGGGCAGGTCACCAACAGCAAACTGATGGGCGCTCAACAGTCCACCCACGCCCCGAATGACTGTCTCAAAAACCTGCACCTTGCTGTCCAAATCGAAGCCCCGCGCTCTTGCACCTTGGCCCGCCGGCCCTTTCGTCCCATCTCCATAATTCTCTACCAGCAACTTGACGCCCTCCTGGAAATCTTCCAACGGCTTATTCCGACTTTTTCTGTCTGGTGGAGGCGAGGATGCGAGGATGGCGAGCGTGGATAGGCTGTCAATCAGAGTCAAAGAGTAGTTCCCCAAGACGTCGTTGACCTCGATGTGCGCGGGGTTTTGGCGGTCGCGGGTCAGAGGGGCGCAGGTCAGCGGGCGTAATTCGTCTTCGGGGAAGGCATGCGTCATGTAATTGTCGTAGCCATGGTAGAAGATGTCGTGTGTCTCTTGTCTATTTCGGTCAGTCACTAGAATTACGTATTTGATAGAATATCTTCACCTCAGCCCGGCTATCATGTCATCGGTCATGCCATGCCCGGGAGTCGCCCAGCAACATATCCACAGCAGAAGAGGCCATATCGCTATCAGCTTCCATGCGGCTTCTCCGGGCAGCGCAATACGCCGCAGTGGCCTTCCCGTCGGTTGCATGCCCAGAACGCTTCCGGCGCGGCGACATGAGCCTAGTAGGGGGAACAGAAGCGGGCAGAGCAGAGTTTCGGCGCAGAGGAGAAAGACGAGCGGGCAGACATGGCGCTGATGTTGTGCCGGGGGTGCTCAAAGACACCACCTTTCCTTTCCTTCCGCTTTCCGCCCGGACCTCGTGCATGGCAGATCACATGCCAAGGCCGCCGCCAAAAAATCGGGAGAGGAAGAGCGCATCGTCGTCATTCGCCTGTCCATCCCAAGAGCTCCCGCTTGCAGCTCCAATTCTCCCTCCCCATGTACAGTACGCTTGCATACGTTTTATAATTTGTATTCCCATCACTTTGCCATCCACATCATGCTCTCGAGAGCTGCCTTTCGCGCCCTGCGCGCCACACCTTCGTCGACATTTCCGCGCATAGCTCCTATAGCTTCAGCGTCGCAGAGGTCACGTTTCTACGCAAACACTCCGGGCAAGGACAATACGTGGAAGCCTTCAGACCCCATCAAGTTTGATGAGTCAAATAAGTCACGACCAAATCCCGTCAACCCCAGCGAGCAGCCTGAATTCGATGCGGAAGCGGCACCAGAGCGCAACACGGCGCCAGAGACGGAACCTGCAGAAAAGCCAGATGCAACACCGGCTGAACCGCAAAAACCCCTCCCCGACCTGCGACAAGGCATCCCATCCACGTTCGCCGCCGAATTCGCCAAAGCCCAGGCAGAAGCAGACAAGGGCACACATGACCCCAACAACATCACCGATGACCCGGCGAAAGAGCCTTCTTCTGCCTCTGCTGGTCGCGAGGGCGGCGAGCTGCCCAAGTCGGCCTATGAGACAAGCACGGACAGGAGACGGAACCGCGTCGCCAACTGGTCGTATCTGTTGAGCGCCCTGTTTGGAGTCACGGGCGCAGTGTACATGGGCAGGAACTGGGACACGGAGGAGGAGGAGAAGGCGCACCCAGATGTGCCGCAAGGATGGACTCCAAGTCTGATGTACAAGCGCGCGTACGCCCGTCTCAACAATCAGATGGGCTACTACACTGAGCCTACCTTCCCGAAGCTGCTGCCGGACATGGATCCTGCGCCGCCGTTGACCCTCGTTCTGAGCTTGGAGGATTTGCTAGTTCACTCAGAGTGGACGACGAAGAGTGGCTGGAGAACGGCAAAGCGGCCAGGCGTGGACTATTTCCTGCGATACCTATCCCAGTACTACGAGCTCGTCATCTTCACATCGGTGAAATCCATGGACGCTGATCCCATCATCCGCAAACTCGACCCCTTCCAGATGGTCATGTGGCCGCTGTTCCGCGAGGCGACTCGCTATGAAAAGGGCGAGTACGTCAAGGTAAGAACAACCAGCAAACACTGAAAGCTCAGCTAACGCTTCTAGGATCTCTCATGCCTCAACCGCGATCTCTCCAAGACTATCATTATCGACACCGACCCCTCACATGTCAAGCTCCAACCCGAGAACGCCATTATCTTACCCAAGTGGAAAGGCCAGCCCGGCGACACCGGTCTTGTTGGGCTCATCCCCTTCCTCGAATACCTCGCTATGCTAGCCCAAGGCAGCAATCTCGACGTCCGACAAGCCCTCAAGTCAATGGAAGGCAAAGACATCTCCACAGAATTCGCCCGCCGCGAAGCAAAGATGCGCGCACAATTCCTTGCAGATATCGAGAAGGACAAAGCCAAGAGGGGGAAGCCGAGAGTCGGTGGCTTCTTGACAAATCAGCTGGGTATGGGCAAGCAGGGCAACATGATCTTGAGCGACGGGACGAATGTGAGCGAGGGAATGGCACAAGGAAAGATGATGATCGATATGTTCCGTGAGATCGGGCGGAAAAACTACGAAGAGCTGGACAAGGAGATCCGGACAAATGGGCAGAAGTACCTGAAAGAGCGAGAAGAGGAGGAGAAGAGGATGCAGGAGGAGCAGATGAAGAGTATGAAGAGTAGTGCGTTTGGATGGTTTGCAGGTGCGCCACCTGCCCATACACCTTCAACGACTGCTCCCTCGGCACCTCAAACACCCGAGCAAAAGTAGGACTTTCTCAAGGTTTTTCTTTCTTTTCCGTTATAAATACTTCTTGCAGAGGGCGTTGAGCGGCTTGTAAAACAGATACATTGATTGTTTCCACTCTTCCCTAGAAGCGCTTGCATGATACGAGGTTGGTGGATTCGAGAGCATTGTATTATATTATATTCGTTTGCATGAAGACCTGATGGAGTGTCTAGAAAATGTATGAATAGTGATAGGGATAGACGAATGGACGAAGTGATTGCATGGACACCCCTAATAATATACAGTGTAATCCTCAAGCATTTCGTCCGTTAGAGCGTCGGATTTAACCCGCCTTAACGCCGTGACTCGGGAGGGGAACGGAGGGCCGAGGCATGGCATTGTATGCATGTCTCACATCACCTCAAATATTCCTTCCCTTGACGTTCCACATCGCTAAACGCCCCCTTATCCTCAACTTCTCCATGTTCATACATACTTCGCACTCCCTCCACCAAATACAACCAAGGCGTAAACAATCAACAGACTCCATCCCACCCAACCCATCCACCATGTCCACTACTCCCCCACATGCCACAACCCCCCAACCCTTCCCCCTCCTCCGCCTCCCCCTCGAACTCCGCGAACACATCTTCGCCTTCTACTTCAACCCCTTCGACCGCCTCACAGGCGACCAAGAATTCGGCGATCCAACTGGAGCCACTGGTTTCGGGGGCGGGAAATATAAATTTGACCTCCGGCTATTGAGGGTGAACAAGCAGATCTATCGGGAAGCAAGCGGTGTGTGGAAAAGAGTAGGAGGGCATTTCGTCATGATAGATACACCGTGGCCTACTGCAGTGCATCACATCTCCACGGAAGGGTTCGTCCCGATAGTGGTGTCGGGGCCGCGAGCTCGTCTGTTCAAGTCGCATACGTTCCACGTCGAAATCACCGCGCCGCATTACGGCGCCCGACCCGACCACAGTCTAGTCTTGCTACTAGAAGACATCCCGCTGTTCGCGCAGACGTGGTATTACTCTGCGCTGAGCTACCCAGTCCTCAACACCGAACTCCACGTCTCCTTCGCCGCGCGCCCTCCTCACGGCTGGCGCACTTCCTCGCACGCACCCCCCTCCCCAACCACAGATATCAGCCCCGCGCTCCAGCAAAAAATGCTCCAACCCTTCGAAAAAGTAAAAGCCCTCCGCGGCACGCACTTCTCAGGCTTCTCCCCCGAGGTAGAAGCCTCGGTCCTGAAAGGCATGCAGACCCCGCACCCCACAGTGCAAGAATGCGTCGAAACCTGCACCTCTCTGATCGCCCAAGGCGACGCCGTCCTCGCAGCCAAGACCCCCGCCGCCGCCCACGCCGCCCTGGAAATATACAATCGCGCCTTCCACGCCATCCACATCATCATCAACGGCCGCATCCGCCGCGTCCTCGCGGAAGCTTTCTTCCACACCGCTATTCCCGCCGGCCGCTTTGCGTCGCAGTCCGGCACTACGGTGCGCACTCTGCTCCGCATTCGCCTGGTGTCGCGCCATGTGCTGGCGTACCTGCGGCTGCGCGAGTACGGCGACGCGGCGTTTTGGGGGATGCGGAGTATTCGTATTATGCGCGAGGCGATGACTACGGAGTTTGAAGACTTTTTGGCCGAGTTTGTGGGCATGAGCGATGTGGGGCCGTTGTGCTGTCGGACGGCTATGGCGGTGTGGTGTATGGAGGCGGATAGGGAGAGGTGGGGGAGGGAGTTGAGGGGGCATGAGGATGCGGAGGAGGGGAGTGAGAGGTTGGGGTTGGGTACGGGGACTGAGGCAGGGGCAGGGGCAGGGACGGGGGGTGAGGATTCACTGAGTAGTGTGTTGTGGAACCTGGCGGGACGGTATATGAAGGGTGCGAGTCGGGAGGAGGAGAGGAAGATGGTTGCTGCTGAGGCGAGGGAGTTTGGCGTTGAGGTTCCCGAGGGGGCTTTTGGCGATGGGGTGGAGAGTGAGGTGGATAGTTTGGGGTATTTGAATTCGGGGGAGGATGTGCCTTCGTAGGGGAGAGGGATAGTCTTGGGGGAGTGCGTGAAGGATGGGAGATGGGGTGTTGACTACGTTTGTATATACTGTCTGAGTTGGGTTGATTTATTAACATATAGAAATTTGCAGCTTGACTTTGGATATTTGCCGGGACCAACGCCACGTATACATTCTTCAACGCATAAGAGAAGAAGCGGCAATTTGGGGTGCGTTGAGACAACGAGTTGGGGAGATTTGCGCATATGTCTACTCTCTGCACATGTCTATTCGGAGCCGAGCTATCGGCGATACTATGCTACAAAATGTGCACCGGTACGCCTTGCCTCTGGAGATTGTCACGGCACGCATCCTTCCATCGTCCATTACTATTCCGATCCTTAAACGAGCCGTGCACACACATTCGAGAGAGAGGAGTCAGACCACATCCTGAGAATGAATGTCCCTGCCCCGAGCTCCACGCACGTCCCTTCTCCCCAAGGTATTGAAGCTACTTCCAAATTCTGTAAGGCTCATGCAGAAGTTTGACTCATGCACCATACCACCCATCCTTCCCATTAAAACCTCACCACCAGCCCATCCAATCACTCTTCCCACTGACCATCCTTTCCTTCCTTCCCCTCAACTCACCACTGCGACCGCTCCTGCCTCAGCATAAGCCATCCACCAGCATCATGATAGTGGCGACACGGCGCCTCACTGCACTCCTGCGTAACATGCTTAATCGAGCACCTCCACCTCGCGCACTGCTCATCCGACCTAGTGCAGTTATGGCACCTCGCAGCACCATCACAGTCCACGTTCTTGATGAAGCACTCAATGCAAGGGAACACCAACTTGGGAAGTTTCTCAGTCGCGCGAGGAACGACTAGATGGGCACCACCTCGCAGAGCGGCGACGCCGTGGGTGGCCTTTTCGAGCGCCTTTTGCGTGACTTCGAGGCGCTTGGTGGTGTGGCGGAGGTCGTTGCGGAGGCGGTCTGCTTCGGAGCTTTTTTCTTTGAGCTTGGTCTCGAAGTTGCTTGTTTGGAGCTTGGTGAATTGCTCTTGGAGCGCTTCGTGTTCGTCTTGCAGTATCTGCTTGGTGTTTTCGGCTTGGAGGAGCTTGTCTTCGAGTTGGCGGATCTTCCGCTCTCGCTGGGCTTGCGTGTCGATCAGGTTCTGGTTGCGGGTGGCGTGGTCCGCGGATGTCGTCGTGGTTTGAGAGAGTCGTGCTTTCAATTCGGTGTTCTCCTTCTCATAGGCGGCTACCTCTTTCTTGTGATCGAAAGCCAGCTTCGCAATCGTCTGCTCCATGGACTCCACCTGCGCCTTTTCCTCGAGACTCTTCACAGAGCGAAGGTACCCTAGCTCCGATTTGCAACGCTCAAGGTCCTCGAGACGAGCGTCATAGTTGACCAGCTTTTCCTGAAGCACATGGATCTCCATATCCTTCTTGTACAGCTCCTCATCCTTCCGCTTGAGGTCTCTTCCCATAGTAGCCTTGTAGTCCTTATTGGCGTTCAGTTGGTATCGCAGTTCGCCGACCTGACAACTGGCATCTTGATCGTCTTCGGTACGTTGGTTCTGCTCTTGCTGTAAGTGGCGGAGCTTTTCGGTCGTGCCCATCTTTTCCTTTTTTAACGTGGACATCTGGTTCATGAGGTTGTCCCATACGGTCTGGGTTACGCGCACGATCGGCTCAGACTCCTCAACCTCTCGACTCATCTGGTAGATTGAAGGGGACGGCGTAGCATTCCTGGATGGCTCGAGCGACGGGGGCGGCTCATCAAAGTCCAGCAGGGCAGGAAAAGATGTTTGAGAGATGGTGGAGGTAGTCCCGCGTGCATTTTCCTTATCCATTTCGGCCATCTCGGCTCTCAGCGCAGCAAGCCGACGTTCCATGTCGTCCTCCTCAGGCTCAGTATCGATAAGGGTAGGAGGCTCATCGCGGCTGGAGGTACTAATTGTATGAGGCAGTACGGTTGTCGGACTTCGAAATAGCTGGACGCCAGAAACTGGTGTAGGTACATTCTCGTTGGTTTGCGTCCTGGAGTCGCAGATAAGATATCAGCAAAGCTCATTCAGCGGGCGACAGTGATCGTAGTGTGGCACTGAGTATTACCTACCTTGACGATGGAGTCGGTATCGAAGGTACACGGTGCCCCGTTGGCCAAACCAGCATAGGAGATGCGCTCGTAGTTGTCGGCGGGATAGAGCTTGAAGCCCGATCCAAGCCCATTGAGCTAGGCTGAACTGAAGGCACGGCTGGTTTCATTTGCGGGGCTCCATAGGCGCTCCCATTGCTGTACACATTCCCGTTCGTTCGGCCATTGGGCCCTGGTATCATCAGTACGCTGCCTTTGATCAAACCCAACCGAGTAGCTTGGACTTACTATTGTAAGGGCTTGGGGTCTCGGTATACGGCTTCTTAATACGCATCATGCTCGTAAGATCAGAAAAGCTGTCGCTGCCACCTGTAGTGCGCTGCTGGGCTCTGCCTTGGCCCATGGCGCTACCGGGTCGTGGTCCAAGAACTTGTAGAGGCGCTGGGGCAGGATGAGACCGTAGAGGAGGGGTGTTGGACAGCTGATTGCCGGAAAAGCTGATGAGATCGTCCTCGGTATCTGTTGATGGGTAACAAGGTATTTTCTCGGGATTTCGAGGGCTGGAGGACAAGAGGAGATGAGGTGGTGCGGAAGGGGAGGATGTACACTTACTATTAGCCATGATGGGCTGAGGTAAAGGCTCAAGCAGAGACTGGGAGCTTTGCGACGACGACGAGTAATGGAATAACGGTGCCGGATGGTGATGTAGGAAAGGTGGAGTATTTGAGGTGGCGCGATCAAAACAACGCCAAGAGTCTGGAGAGGCAAGCGCGGGAAGACGCGGTGACTTGCCGCAAATCAAGGTGAAGGTGGAAGGAAGTGTCGAGATATTTTTGGTAATAATTCCCAGCGAGATGTCCTGCTCATTGTGCTATTAGTAAAGGTCGGGTGGGAGGTACGTTTTGACTTAGCTATGGAGACCATCTGAACAGGGCGAAGAGAGCGAGACAAGCCATGAAATGAATTTTCGGAAAGACGATGACTAGCATGGAACAAGGACTTTTGAGACACGAGGAAGTTCGAAAAGAGTAAAAGTAAACTAAGAAACAAAGAGGTATTCCTCACGGAGTCGTAAAACATACGCGTGATACGTTGAAGGGGGAGGAAATCTTTGATTCAATATACCTGTAACCGTGCGACCATAGGTATTAGTCATGTCCGGGTCTACCGCTGATCACGTTTTTCAACGAAATGAAACGGTTGGCCGCATGAGATGGGTTTCCAAGGAATCAAGAATTGCTGAGGTAACGTTGGGGTTGAAGGGGCTCTTCCGCTAGAGAAGGATACCGTACGAGAGGTTGAGGGTTTTTTTTTTTTTTTTTTTTTTTTTTTTTTTTTTTTTTTTTTTTTTTTT
>ML976996.1:58741-91304 GCA_010015675.1 Byssothecium circinans | reverse complement strand
GATTCAATATCATCAATCGCAGCTTGAATTGGATCCATATTGGTGGAGTTGTCGCGTGTTGAAAGTAGGGTGTTTTGGTGTTGCCCGCGCATCACCGGCGACAAATCATGAGGCGAACCTCCCGCGCTGATGTGCATTTATGTTTTCTTTCTTCCATCTCATCAACTCTTGCGAAACAGGATGAATTTGCGGTGATCATCAATGTGAAAGAGTTGGGAAGAAGACGCGCTCCGTCACACGTCGCGTCGAGATATGGCGCGGTCGTGGTCACTGCAGAGCACGTGCGCCTGCGCCTGTGGCCACCTCGACTCAAACTCTCCACCACAATCCGCGGCCTCTCCCCTTTCTCTGCCATCTCTAAGAGTACGAGAAGTCTGCCTTGATGTCAAAGACTTTTAAAACTCACCTGATGTTAACTAGATCTTCTCCCAATAATCACTACATCTCTTGACTACTTTACCGCCTGCCACAACCACGTCAACGGACCAAATTTGAATCCTTTCTCGCTCCACCTAATCACACAAGGTTTCATCTCTCCAAAACTATCAGTCCATATCAACATCCATCCTTACACAATCGTCGTACCCTTTGCAAGCCCCTTTTCCTAATTCTCCTCGTTTTCCCTCGCACCATCGCATATCCAGCAAGTGCACAGGCTATATTCCCTAATGAGCCTTTTGCACTACATCTGCAACCACACCTACCTAAAATTGTCAATGTCGAAAGCCACCCGTACTACGAATGACCGTGAAGACATGCTCTAATCCGCCTAGTCCAGACAAATATGGTTCTTGGGGATCTCTATGTACTTCACTGGCCCTGCCTCACGGTGTTGAGACAGATGTACAAATCTCGACTATGGATGTTATGTGCAGGAGAGATCCAGTGCCCGCAAGCTAAATAGCCTGATGGATGCGCTGCTGGAAAAAACCTGACGTCCCCTTTTTTCTTTAATTTCAACACAGCTCGGTTGTGTTCTGGACGACTGTTCTCAAGATGCTGTTTTCTAGATCTTCTACATCACTTCTAGCCATTGGCATCCGGTGCCTGCCTTTGGCTGCGGCATTGCCAGCGCCCTATCGGAGAGATAAAAACGCGTGTTTAATAACGAAGGTTGCTATCCTGTGAGTATGCTGGTCGCTACCTGGAAGAATGGCTTACTGATTGTGCAATTGGGTAGAGGTGGTGGTGTTGCTGGAATTACGGCTGCCGTTAGTTGCCTTTATGTTCACATCCAAGGTCAAAAGCCTAATCAAACTCTGTACCACACAAACCTGTCGCCATACTCCATCTCCAGCACTCTGCTTGAGAACAAGAAGCTCACCTCACATTCTAGCAAGCTTTATCGAACCAGTCCATCACGGACTTCGTTATTGTAGAGTACAAGGACGACATCGGTGGTCGCATGTTCCACGCAAACTTCGGTGAAGATGCCGACGGTAAGCCATACACAGTCGAGCTGGGAGCAAACTGGGTATCTCTCTCCATTCTATCATGCCTTCTACCTCCCCTCCTTTCCTAACAATGCCAGGTCCAAGGTCTAGGTACCAATGGCGGTCCAGAAAATCCCGTCTGGACCTTTGCACAACAGTACAACATCTCAAACACGCCTTCTGACTACAGATCAATCCTCACCTACAATGAGACAGGACCCGTGGACTTCACCAGCCTCCTGGATGACTTTGAAGATGCCTATACATCCGCCGAACAGCACGCTGGCACCATTCTCTCCGAGAACTTGCAGGATCTGAGTTTTCGCGCTGGGCTTTATCAAGCAGGCTGGAAACCGAAGAGGAACATGGCAGCACAGGCTGTAGAATGGTGGGAGTGGGATTGGGAAACTTCCTTCCCACCCGAGGAGTCATCCTTCGTGTTCGGCAGCACAGGCTACAACCTCACCTTCCGTCAGTTCTCCGAAGCAAACAATTTTGTCACTGACCAGCGCGGTTTCAACACCTGGCTCAAAGGCGTAGCCTCCACATTCCTCAAACCCAACGACCTACGCCTCCGCCTCAACACCACCGTCACATCCATCTCACACTCGGATACTGGCGTCACAGTAGTGTACGAAGACGGTAACTGTGTCAAAGCCGACTACGCAATCTGCACGTTCTCCCTCGGCGTCCTTCAAAACAGCGACCATCTTTTCTCCCCCAAACTACCCGACTGGAAAGAAACCTCCATCGCCAGTTTCCAAATGGGCACCTACACGAAAATCTTCCTCCAATTCAACGAGACCTTCTGGGACAAGGAGAAACAGTTCTTCCTCTACGCATCGCCTACAACGCGCGGATACTTCCCCGTCTGGCAATCCCTCTCCACGGCAGGCTTCCACCCCGACTCCAACATCATCTTCGCCACCGTCGTCGGCCGCGAAGCCCAACGCATCGAAAAGCAATCATTTGAAGCCACTAAAGCAGAACTCCTCGCCGTCCTCGTGCAAATGTTCCCAGACACTACGATCCCTGAACCCACCGCCATCCTCTACCCGCGCTGGAGCACAACTCCCTGGTCCTACGGCAGCTATTCCAACTGGCCCGTCGGCACCACACTCGAAACCCATGAAAACCTCCGCGCAAATGTCGGGAGGTTGTACTTCGCGGGCGAGCACACTAGTGCGGAATACTTTGGCTTTTTGCAGGGTGCGTGGTTTGAGGGGAGGGAGGCGGGGGAGAGGATCGCGGGGATGATTGCAAGGGAGGGGTATGGGGAGGGTAAGGGATGTCGGAATCCCGCCGGGTGTGGGGAGTATGTGAGGTATGAGGTGTTGCATGGGACGACGGAGAGGGAGGAGTATAATGCAGCGAATGGGATGGGGGATAGTCCATTTTTTGTGGCGGGCGATAAATAGAGTAGGGCATTGGCGAAGGGGTAGGATGTGTGGGTGGGAGGGATTTGAGGTGGGTGGAAGGAAGGGTGGGATGCATTGACCTCCAACCGTAAACTTATATAAGTATGCGTATTATTCTGGTCTAAGAGAGTCCTAAACACCAAAATAAGTATGCTGAAATTCCCCAATGCCATGCAAATAACCCTTTTGCTCTTCTCTTCATCTTCGGTAAGCTCTTATTCTTCACTTCACGCCCCTTAACCCTTTCATCGTCCATCTTCTTCAACACTAAGCGTACCCTTCTCCTATCCCTCTTCCATCCATGAATATAGAAATCGTAGGCGCTCGATAAAGTTGCGGATATGACTCGGAGGGTCGGGGTCGTACATAATGGCGGGGATGGCCGCCGTCGTGTGACCTTGATGCGTGTGCCTCTGGAGCATGCGACAGGAATGCGTATGATACACACGGTTCCTGGGCTGTATGTTCAATGTCCTTGGGAGCTGGTCACATATTAACACTCGTTCTTCTAGAGCAGATTCATGGTAGAGAAAAAGGCGTCCTGAAGGGTAAGGAGTGTTGAAGGGAAAGGAGCGTCGAAGGGAAGATTGTGTCGAACGGAAAGGCTTACTCAAGTTCCGGCGACGAGCGCGAGACTCCCACCATATGAGCGTGGCGACGATGAGGGATGGGCCGCCGATGATAATGGTCGTGAGGACTTCGACTGGGAGCATTGTTGTGATGAGTTAGAAATTGTCTCTTTGCTCTGTTGGGTTGGAGTAGATGGTGTGGTGGGTTTATATGTATTGTAAGGCGGCGTGGCTTAGGACTGTCCAGGCGGTGTACTTGTACTGCACTCATCCGCAAATGCCCCCGGCTCCACATTGCTGGAGGATTGCGGCACCTTAACGGACGCTGAAGCTCCCCGGATTCTACGTCAGTCCGATTTCAGATAAAAGTGCGGAGATACGACGCTCACGCCCCCTTTTGGGCCACACGTTGGTCGTCAAAGTGGTCACTGCTTACCACGTAGATCTATTGGGGTCGTACGTCCGTAGAAGTTCGATTAATTCGATTATTCTCATTTTTACGTTAATGAGGGGACAGCTGAGGATCCGTGGATGAAGCTCGATTGGAGGTATGGGCTACGGTGCTAACTTAAAAGGATTTCCGAAGCGTGTTTACACGCTTCGGCAAGCCCTTTAGGTTAGCTCAGTCGGCACCAGCCAGACCTCACTTACGATCGCCGCACTGTGCCTCCACGAAATCTTTCAATACGTCACTCTTCATTCCCCAAATGTGTCGTTCTACCAAAAATGATAAGCACTTGGAACTCCATTATGGTCCTTTGGGATAAGAAACTTGTAACGACTTTTTAGTTGGTCAATTTTTCACCTCGTGAAATTTCCATTGTAAGCGTGATGAATGCTACTAAAGGCACACTCATCTTAGTAGGGATTTATATGCCTTCAAATTTGGATGCTGAAAACGGAACAGCCTCTGCACTACCCTCCCCCAACACACCCTTTGTACAAACCCTTTTCACCGCCGAGTAAAAGTCTCGTCTTCCCCCCTTTATTACTAAATGTCCAACTAACAGGCATGGCGTTGGTTGACATCTCGCTAACACGTAAAAGGGTCGGTCATTGTCTAGCAGTTGTACTGTACTGCACATATCAGTGGTAAGCGATTGTTGTGGGACAGTGGCGGGTCATTCGTGGCGCATCTATTCCACCTCCACTCTTGATCATCATCCGGCTAGTGAGCTCGACGGGCGCTGCGGCTGGAACGACGGGCGTTCCTGCGTCTACCCGCCGAGCCAGACTCTCACCACGTGAGTATGGCGACGATTAAGGAAAAGCCACCGATGATGAGGGTTGTTACGACTGCGACTGAAGGGCTTCTCATTCCGGATTGGCGGAGGAGATAGATTCGCTTGCATGGACAGGTAAAGATAGCTTTCGAAATACTTCGTTTTCAAAATTGACTACCATATGGTAACCTCTTTTGCGACCAGCCCACAAAACGTGGTCTCTCTATTTCAGGCCCAGTGCGACGGTAAGGCAGCGATTGGTCTGGTATCCTCAACTGCGCCGGCTACTTGATTGGTTCCGAATCTAGCGATAGACTCTGTGCTGTACATGATGGACGGTCTCCAGACATTTACGATGAATTTTCCTCGCAAGTTGGCTGCCCACTTTCTTGACCTGTCAAACGGTTACCATGGTACTATCACAAAATTTGGCCATAACCAAATACTTAAGCTCTACTAATATGGATTAAAACCGAAGATTAAATAGCTTATTCAGCTTACAAATGAGCTACGATGTCCCGGTGCTGCACTGACCTACGCTTCTGCCGACCTTAGGCTCTCGGACATAATCCGGCCGAGAACTGCCTCGATCTCACATCGTCAAGAACGCTTGAAATATCCTTAGTCGAACTTTCGTATACCACCCCCAAAGGTTTCGGCGCACTTGAAAATCCGGCAGTAAAACGGCTTTCATCTATCATGGGCCACTTCCCATATTTGCTTTTGATATTGAATGCCCAAAGCAGATGAGCAATGGCTATGCAACTCAAGTTTCGCACAATGAAGCGACCAGGCGACGACCACAGCCCCACATCGAAGCTTGGGATTTGTTGAGCCACCGTTCCGGGCGAATTTCGTGAGGGGGGTCGAATAACTTCATGCTGTTTCGCATGGCCTGGAGTGAGATAATGGTCGAACCCTTGGGGATCAAATAACCCTTTTAGTAATCATCTTGAGTCGTAGCGTGAGGGATCCCAGCGGGGCAGATTGTCGACAACGGAAGTTCTCTTCGGCTACCTAGGTACAGCTTGGATGTGCAGCATCTTTTCCAGATCATAAAATACCGGAAGCCGGTCCTTTCCTACGACCTCATCCAACTATTTCCGTGCCTTCGAGACCCATTCAAGGTACGCAAGGCATGCAAAAATTAAATACAGCAGGGTTGCGTTTGTTGTTTCAACACCCACATCAGCCAGAATGCCCAAGTTTAACAAGATCTCGACATCTGAAAGCTGTTGTGCGTCTTTCACAGTAACGAAATCGTTGCTCCAGTTCCATCCAGAGCGCTTTAGAGCTTCCATCATATTGTCCATGTGCAACTTCTCCTCGAGTTGGTACCACTCTTCGGCCTGCTTCTTCTAAGGTGCCAGAGGAGCGGGTAGACGTTTCAGGATAGGTAGAGAGTCCACTATCCATGCGCCGATCTGATCTGCGTACGTGAAGTTCTTGAGGGCTTTATGTGCAATCTGAATTTGCCATTCCTGACCAATTAAGACGCGGAAACCGTACGCAAGTGAGTAAACGATGCTGGCAGAGAAGCATTCATACCGCGCGGAAAAACTGTTGCTACTAAGCAAGTTCTTGAGGAGCGTCCTACTCTATAGATCCCGACAATATTGCGGGATGCAAAGTCAGCAAAGCACGAGGTCTAGAGAGTGCCCGTACACATTGAGTCATAACGTATTTGGTAAACAATATGCACGTACAGAGGAGTATAACACGCCGATGCACGCGGAGAAAGCAATGTAGCCTCGATTAGTTGATGGAGAAGAAATTTTTCGCCGAAAGGCGGCATCATGATATGCATGCCTTTACAGGTTAATTCACACGCTATAGCCTGTCCTCGTTAGTCAACTCTCACATCTATGTGGTTGAAGATGCCTGGGCTTCTTACCATCCGAGGTCAACTGCTATAGATGTTCTCCTTCTTCTCCAAAAAATCTCGAGCCATGTCATAGTCCTCAACGATAATCACATTGGTTTCACCAAAGTCCACGCTCATTTGGGTCCGTATTGCTCTACCGATTTGTAAAATGCAACCCAAGGAGCGTCCTTTGGTACTTGATGCAAGTTATCAATAAGCGGTAGACGGGGAGGCCGGGAGGAAGTTTTGCCCAGCGCCGTTGCCAGTGGATGAAGTACATGGCCAAGATAGTGCCTAACGACAAAGGAACTGTTGGCGAAAACATGATGCGCAACAGGCACTCCGTATTAGTGAACGATATTTCAAGGAAGGAAGGAAGGGCAGTTTTTCCCCTCAAATGGGCCGACGTACGACAAGAGGTATTGGCCGGCTATGTTTCATTATGGCACCTTACAAGGTATATCACCCCTACATATGCTAACAAGTCACTGCCTAAGCCTTTCCGGATAATGCAACTGGTCGAGGTCGAACTTTCGATACAGCGCACCAGCTAGGGGTAGATGGGAGAGGTGATGATTTTTAAGGGTCCGAAAGAACGACAAGGTATATATGCAGGAGGTCATTATTGAGTTCCCTTTCCGCGGAGCGGCGCGGGTACGGCCGGCCCGGGCGGTAGAGCAACCGAAGCTCTTCTGGTCTTCTTCAGTAACTGTGGTCCGCTTTGGTTCATAGGCGAGACTTTGAGTTTTCTAGTTTCTAGTAAGACGGAAGAATGCATTGAACAATTTGAAGGGCACCTTTCGAGTGAGAATAAGCAGTGACGCGACATTGTTGCAACAAATGAACTACGATGGCATGTTTGAGGTGTTAAAGGAATACAAGGGCCCGCTTTTTAACGAGTTGAAGTGGCCTGAGTACGCAGGTATCCTTGTCGCGTCTTCATACACGCACCGTCACGCTATCCAATCAGTGTCTAATATGTCAGCATTTATTGCAACTTGTTCGGGGTATTTAAATTTGTCTAAAAGTGTCACCGATGCAGGTCGTGTTGTATGTTCATAATAACCCCCATTTCGCGACTGTGTTAGCATTTTACCTTACTACCATTCACTTCTTTATTTGCACGATAGTATGCGAGACTATCGCCTTACACTGAATGCAGTCGCATGGACTCTAGCTTCTATTTCCACGATCTTTGTCGTGTCCCGACTGTATACACGGACAAGAATATCTTCTGCCAGTCCTGGGAGTGATGATTGGTGTATGTACGTTGGATGGGTCAGTCTTCTCTCTCCCTTTCTCTCTCTTCCCCTACAATAGAGAAAGTACGCATTCTAACATCTCCGCAAACAGCTGTTAGCTTTCATCTGCACAGTGATCGTCTCAATCGGTACCCGGTATGGCTTTGGCCAACATATCGATGACATCAAAAACCCCAGTGATAAAGTGCTAGCGGCTATGTATACACTGGTGGCGCCGATGTTCTCCCTCATAAGCTCATCCTTCGCGAAGATGTCCATCGTACTCTCTTTCATGCGAATCATGGGCAGAACAGTCACGGTCACACACAGACTCATCGCATAGGTTCCACTGAGCATTCTGTTCGCTGCGAACTTGAGTTCCTGCTTTGTTATGATATTCTATTATCGGCCAGTTCAAAAGAGTTGGAATCCTCTGCTCGATGGTACATGCATGCATCCAACGGTCTTGGACGTGGTAGCGCGAACCGTTTCTAGTGAGTCCTCATCTGGTGGGTGGAAAGAAATCTGAGCTGTAATTCTGATCAAAGCAGTGTACAATGCTATCATGGACATCTTCTGCGCAATCGTCCCATACTTCCTGATCCGAAAGCTCAATATCCCACGGGAAGACAAGCGCGCTCTAATAATCTTGATGGGTGGAAGTATCTTGTAAGCGCCGTCCCCTTTGCAAACTTGACGGCTGTGTATCTAACAGAGATGGAAAGTGGCACTATCGCCGCGGTTATGAAAATTGTTGCCATGTCTACGATCAGCAACGTCGCCGATGTCACGTACTCTTAGAGTCAGATCACGATATAGTACCTAGCCGAAATCCACGTTCTCGTTGTCGCGGGCTGTATACCATCTCTCCGTCCCCTTTGGCGCGTCGTCTTCGGCCGCTACACCTGGTACAGCTCCTCGTCGTCCGGCGGAAAATACGGTAACTCAGGACGGAAGATAACTGGTTCGAATCACATGCCACTCGTAACCATTGGCGGTACGGAGCGCAAAAGAGATATACCATGTCCATATAATATGGGCATACGAGATGATAGCAGCGACGAGAATTTGAACAACAGGAAGGACAAGAGTGGTGGTGATTCAGAGAGTGTGGAAAATATTCTGCCAAAGTCTGGAGAGGATGACGAAGGGGGGCAAAATGCCAGAATCAGGGTCACTACTGAAGTGCATCTGAGTTTCAATCGATGAAAGGCGTACGGAAGTTGGATTTATATCCTCTGGGCCCCCCAAAAAATGACTGCACAAATACTTCTGCTACTTGTACGTACAAACTCCACTATCGCTGTTTCTCCCATACGTTGCTAACTTGCGGTTGAAGAGTTGTTTACGATGAACTTCGAACACCAAAGCTTGACCACAGATTTAATGTTTAGCAGAGGGATTGAATGCAATATACCATGATATTATCCTCTACTGCAGGATCAGAGTGTTAATTACTGAAAAGAACGAACCGAAACTGCGCTTGCACGCTACATCTATGGAAAAGGAGTGACTGAGCCTCCTGTTAAGCCCACCAGCTAACCCGAGTCCCAATTCCTGTCTGAATTCGGTCATAAATTCATGCTACTGAACGTCTCCTGATACCATGGACGCTTTCGCCAAAGCCTTGAGAAAGCCACGACCGCATAAAGTAGAAACATCCCTCGATAGAAGCGTCCACTCTCGTCTCATCTTTGGTTCTCTCGCCTCGTTGGCATTCACTGAGCTCCTTTGCTTATCCTTCCATTGTTTGTATCAAAAATTGTGCTTGTGGTCCGCCATTGAGCGAGAATGAAATAAAGCTAGCGGAGCGTCGAGGTCGAGAGTGGAGAGGTAGCGTATAAGAATCGGCATGAGTGGAGTCGTCAAACAACGGTGTCTCAACGCGAGGTAGTGTGTACGGCTCAGAGCGAATGGTGTCTCCGAAGATCGGGACACCAACGCGGGGCTGTGTGCTTTGGTTGTACGAAGGATGTTGCCTGAAACCCTGCTCGATATCCACCAGTACTATGATGAATAAGAATATGTCAATATCATGTGTGCAGTGAGATTTCATATACCTGATTCCTTCCTCTTCCTTCTTCTTCTTGACTCACACCAAGTGAGGATAGCGACGACTAGGGACGGACCACCAATAATGATCGTAGCGAGGACTTCGTCGGAGAGGGCTTTCATTGACGTGGAGGAATTTTCGGATGAAGAATGGAAAGGCCACACAATAACGCGAGGAGAGGGCAGCTTTAACCCTATAGCAAGCAATACTGGACCTGTGGCGTGGCCTACAGCAAAAAGGGGTGTCCATATCAGATGTGTCGAGACTATCTCACCAAAGAAGGCGCAGCACTCGGCTCAACACAAGTCGGACATGGCTACCTTGCGATACGCCTGCCATTTTCGCTTCAGTATTGTGTTTTCTGAATCGCTGGGAGATTTGCACGATGCGCCTACGCATGCGGAAAAGAACCTTGTAATTTGAGTCGATCCGGTGGTAATAGTTACACACAATCTGGTTAGTGCAGTCATACATCTCCTGCAAGGTGCAAACGGCCCATCTGTCCATTGTAGAGGGTTGCGCGTATCCATGACTTGAAGTCTTAGTAGAGAAGAGGCTTAAAGACGATGAACTGAATACTTCAAGAGATATCTTTTCGCACTGTGCATGTAAGTAGTTACGACTCTATACACCATGAGGAGCAAAAATGGTCTTTTTTTTCTTCGGAAGTTGTATTGCTCTTGTGGTGCTCGTATTACCAAATGGTGGCTTTGACAGAGAGTGTGTACAAGACCTTCCACCGATCAAGAGCGCTAGGCCACAGTTGCCAGTGGCTGTGTAGATGTTTCAATCACTTGGGATGGTGGAAGAAGTTCGGTTTATTCAGTTCCCTAGGTCCACCAGGACCAGTTGCCTGAAATTTACTTCCCTAGCGCCCACGTCCCGATGGCCTGGTCCAACTTGATAGCACGACGGAGAGTCACCACAGGTGGGCTCAAACGAGCGATTCCTGCTGAACGTAGTGCAAACTCCACCCACGGCCGTTATCGTCGCCACGTCGCTTGCTTGTCACAATTTGGTATATGCAAAAACTACCTAGAACTGATCATACACAGCGGCGTCTCCCATGAGCCCAGGTGACAAGCCCAGAAGCGAGAAGGGCGAATAGGAAGGATTCCTTAGAGCATCTCATGCAAGAAGCCGGCCGCTTCCTCTACCATTGCCACTGCCACTGCCATTATCTTCTTTCTCGGATGTTACTTACTGCATGTTCGAAGCATTAACTGGTTTGTGCTGCGCATGAGGAAATAAGTCTGCTCGAAAATAATGCAAACATGTTCCTAGACTGCCCAGGTGGTTCCGGTTGCAACTTCAGGTCCTTGTTCAGCGTACTTCCTCCTTTACGTAGACAGCTGAGATGATGCGAAGCGAGGATCTGTAAGAAATAGTGGTTGCGAAAGGCCACAGACAAGTGTCAGGAGTTACTAGGGCCCTACCAGCTTGGGGATTGAGTCACAGTCTAGAGACACACAAAAGGCCGAGGTGGCTTAGACTGATGGAGTGTCGCTCTAGCCAACGGTCGCTGATTACGCCGTTACTGACGACGAGGTACACAGCGTGGAGGCCACCATGCCGTGTGTAGAGCACTAGGTACGTAGATCTGTTGGAGGAAGTGTAATGGAATAGTAGAGCGTACAGACTGTCTTCGGCGAATAAGAGCAGACCAACCGGAGAGCGTACCTGCTTCCCCAGGGACGTCACACTTTTGGTACACTTTTTTGATTCGATTAGGCGAAGCTGGAGCTCGTACAAGTTTGGCACAGGTATCACTGACTGATAAGTTCGGTAATTACAAAGTTCCCCGGTTCCAGTAAATCGGTAATGCTTTCACCGGTTCGCGGGGTTCGTGATTTGATGTTCCCCACAACTCAGCCCCAGTACCTCTCAGTCATGTGTTTGCATCAGCCCAGTATTCGTGCGATCATCCGCTATGCGCAGAGCCTTTGTAGTAAACATGCTGTTTGAAAAGAGGTGCGCATTCCTACGTATCAGTTTAATCTGTGCTGACAGTTGGATCCCAGGCAGAAGGTTCATATACCCCAGTATCCAGGCTCTTCATCTCCTCC
The DNA here is from genome assembly GCA_010015675.1 of Byssothecium circinans. Taxonomy (NCBI): domain Eukaryota; kingdom Fungi; phylum Ascomycota; class Dothideomycetes; order Pleosporales; family Massarinaceae; genus Byssothecium; species Byssothecium circinans. The sequence continues at coordinate 79,437 of ML976996.1, read as the reverse complement.
TCCGTGAGCTCAAAGTCATACAGCTGAGCATTCTCCTCGATCCGCGACTTTGTCACTGACTTCGGTAGCGGCACGAAACCCTGTTATCATTAGTACATCAACAGAAAGTAAACAAAAGAGATACGTACCATCTGCAAGCTCCATCGAAGAAGGATCTGCGATGTCGTCTTTCCATACTTCTTTGCCAGTGGCAGGAGCAAAGGATCGTCAGTCTTCGTCGCTCTAACGATCGGGGAGTAAGCTTGGAGAATGACACCCCTCTTGTTACACCAGTCGACGATATCCTTGCGCGCAAGCCATGGGTGAAGCTCAACTTGGTTCACGCTCAATACGCCACCCTTCCCCTTCCCCTCCTTCTCATCTGTGCTCTTGATATACGTTTCCAGCTCATCGAGGTGATGCACACCATAGTTGCTCACACCGATACTCCTGATCTTCCCAGCCTCCACACCTTCAACAAGCGCTTTCCACGCCCCGATACGCCCCTCCTTACCTCCATACGGAGCATGCAGGAGATACAGATCGATATAATCGAAACCGGTCTCTTTGAGTGAATTCTCGATATGGTTCTTGGCGTTATTGTAGTTTATCTCCCTGGGCGGAATTTTCGTGGTGAAATAAAGTTGCTCTCGGGGAATGCCGGACTTCTTCATACCGTCTGCGGAGGCGGCTTCATTGCGGTATGCAACTGCTGAGTCCACGTGGCGGTAGCCTGTTTTGATGGCGTGCTCGACGACCTCTGAGGCAACATTCGCTGGTGTTTGATAGACACCGTACCCCAGAACCGGAATTTCGTAGCCGGAGTTCAGTTTGTATTTGGATTCAAGGGTGAGTTTTGCCATGATGGGCGATGACGTATGAAAGGGACGCGACGACGCTGGTTTGACCGTGAAGTGATTCTGTAGCCTGGAAAGCCTTGATAGCGCGGTTCGCATGCTAAACAAACAATGGATGTTGATGTTTTGGCGTATGGTCTGGGTTTATAGAATGCTGCAATCTTCGTAATTACGAGATGGAAGTGATGTCATCTATCGGTGTTACGGTAAGTCCGAGGCTATAATCGATAAGCAAGCGTGTCCTGTTCAGGCATGCATCGGAGTGTGACGACTTCCATCTCAACAGCAGCCACTGTTCGACACCATCAGAATCCATTCAACAATGAGAGCCATTCAAAGACTTTCGACGCCCGGGTCTTTTTCTACGCCTTGTCATGTTTGAAACATCATGATTCGCTCTCAACGCCTCTCCTTACCTCCAGATGTCTGACTCTCCCTCCGATCTGCGATCGATCAATACATACTGCAAATATCGTCCACAAACTCCGCATCACGCCACTACATCTCTTCTTCGACCTATTCCTCTCAAGCTAATCGCCTACATAGCTTCATTTCTCAACAAACTCACCACCCTGCCGCCCTTCCGTTTCGGTCTCCGAACTTATTAAGCGTGATTTTAAGGCGCCCCATCCTCATCTCCTGAGCCACAGACTTCGACAGAAGCAGCAATCTTCGAGAATCCACGTGGAAATACATTGCCACGCGCAGCAGGCGCGTGCAGTCTCAAGGCTAAATGAAAAGTAGAGTTTCAACATCTCCAAAGCCGGGGGAGCCTCAACCTTCGCAGGGATACCGTTAAGGTACTCACGCGGCACCTGCGCCCAGATTAGGCAGTCTTCAGTCGCCCGCCCGCCCACCAGCAGCTCTAAGATACAACACCTTGGTTCTTAAAACATCGGAGACTGCGAGAAAGCAAGAATCTGAGCGTTTCTGGGATGGACTTGGCACCTGCACGGTGAATAGGCGGAGAATTGACGCCAAAGAGATGAATAAAGCGCCCTATACCATTCAGGAGCGGAGTGCTCAAGGCGCTAGCGTGCGGCTTCCCTATCCTGCATTCCAATGTGCATAGGCACTCAATTTGAAAATACCTAGAGTAAATATTTGGAGCCGCTACGGTGACTTTGAAATCCCTATAGATGCAAGATCAGGTTTTCACCCAATCAGCTCTCTCGGCGCTGATTATTCGCCGATCGCATACTCGTTACGACCCAGCCTGCAGGCCACAGGACATGAGCTGGGCACCTTGGCACAGATTACCCAATTAGGGTCATTTAACGTGCTAATAATGTTTCAGGTATTCTTCTGTCGGGACCTCCTCGCGTGGCAGCACGCAGGGAAGGAACGCAAAGCGTACGCTAGACTGGATACGAGATCATAGCACGGCTCCTTCGGCCATTACTGCGACTTGACACGAGCGTGCGTTTATACCCAGGCATGATTCCCTCATACTGTGTCGCTTTGTCTCAAGCTATACTGTCGTTCATGCTTTACTTGCTGGAGGAATGATTGGAAATACGGAGAGCTTTGAAGCGATGAAGATCTTTGAGGTGGAAATCCGTTTTCCGCATTCGCGGCAGCCTGCTCGCGCGAAACGGGGCCTTGGGATGGTTGAGCTTTTTCGCAAGAACATCGGACCTGATTATTGCCGAGGGAATAACGCCGGGATAGATGGCGGAGGAGTGGTGGCCTTTTCTATTCGTCCCGTTGACTTCGTGACCGTGAGTCGGAGGGCTGCGGGAGGAGTTTCTCCACCGATCCACGTCAAACTCGGCGCTTGGTATGCCGCTTTGATCGCCGAATCGCAAGCCCTTCAGGCAAGTTCAGTAGCACCGGTTGAACACTACACTAATTCAGTGCATACACAAGAGCATCGTCAACTATCCTAAAAAACGACTATGCACAGTATCAACGGAATAAACTACTGCTCGATCTCAACAGACACCGCTCGCCGGTTATATCATAGCATTAGGCGCTGTACAAGAGGCCGCTAACGTTCTTACCTGATCGGCGACCTATTAAAACGACAAAGCCATGCACAAGCCAGAGTGACTCTTGCACTTGAATATCAAGATCTGTTCAGGGGTGGCGTGCAACAAGCTCTGGACGACACCAATGTTATTCAACCGCTGCTCAGCCTATTTCAAGCACATCATTCTCGAGGATTGATAGACCTGAAACTCGGGGTACACAGCCTGCAGCGTCAAGATCTGGTATCCTCAGACCAAACCTCACATATGCTCGACGTCAGAACCGTCACAGAGTGCCTTACCGTGCACACCATTGAGGCACGATACACAACTTGTCATGTCTACATCTTTGTTCATCGTCCAACCGTCCGTTGGATGACTGCCCTTGTGAAGCCCCAGTTTCACGGCAACCATCCATGGACTATCAGTGAGCAATTCCACAACCACGCCGCACTCAACTTACCCCACGCTGCGCCTGTCTTCCTTTTCAACACATCAAAAAAATGGCGTCTTTCGTCTATCGGTGAAGTGCGGTACCAACGCAGAGGCTGACACCCCTTCACCGATCATGCCCACTCACAGCACAGTACAAAGACGCGCCGCACAATCGCATCTGCATCTCCCCCATCTCAAATGTGGCACGTCGAGTGCGACTTCACTAAGCGCCCACTTAGAATGATGCTACGTAGATATGCTCCATCGCTGCGCTGCGCCGTACAGAGACAGAGGCCAGCGCGACGGCGGCCGGATGGGTGGCAAATTGCGATTCTACCAATGACCTCCAGGACACTCGGTAGGGCCCCTCACACACTCACTCCTGAACTCTGAGTCTAGGCCATTCTAGGGGCTCCGGAGAAGAGCGAAACGAAACATGGCTAGTTAAGTCTTCCCAAAGGTGAGGTGGGGGGCGAGCATGCATCGTGCATATTAGGTTGGTGTGCCTTACTCCGTACTTGCCAACCAGCTATCACCCGTCCCGCGCTTCCAAATTGGTGTTTTCGTGGCCATTTTTGTCACGAACTTCGCCGCTTCTCGGTCGGCACATTGAAGGCGGCAGAACGGAATTTGATGTTTCGTTCAAGTCCTTGACGTTCATACACCCGTAAACGTATTGACCATAAGCCGGTCTTTGTGCGCTGTCAGCATCAGCATCGGCACCAAAGAATCTGAAACAGTATCATACCTACCAGCGAAAGACGCACGGGTACTGCAGGAATGAGATCGTCCACGTGGCACGGTGTACGGCTTGTGCTGCGGGACCTCAACGGGCGTAGTACACGTATATTAAACCTACGCGCATTGTAAAGCTTGCTTGCCTTGTGGGCTGATCTTGCGCTGCGTGGATTGAGTGATGTGAGTGGATGGCCTAGTTGCCTTGTATGGATACTCAAGGGACTGGGCGAGATGGGGGGTTCTCGGCGTATTTATTAGCGATTGGAGTTTTAAGGGATAGTGACTGGATGATGGCTAAAGAATGAGGGGTGACTATGCTTCTTTTACGGAGGGATTGAAAGTTGGTGGTCCTCACACCGTTAATATCGTGGAATCATCTACCCGAGCTCATCTCGCTGAACAGTCGGGACCCCTTTCGTGGGAGACTTGACGGAGCTGTTCAAATGGGATGGGACCCAGTATCATCCTGACTGACGAAAGCAGGTAACAAACATTTTCGATCCATACTCGGACCCATCCCATCACTTCGCCTCCCTCGCCAGCCACTCATCCCATCCACCCCCTTGCCAAAAGTCATATTTCAAAAGATGCCGCAGTAAAACCTACTCCAGTCACACTTCAGGGCAGGTCAAGCACTACCTACCCACTAGTCAACCCCTTACCGCATCAACAAACCGTGCCGCCGCCATCCAGCACAGCGTAGCGCAATATCTACTCCAATCGGCTCACACCCATCCGCAGCCCCTCTATCACCATCCCTTCGTCCCGAAGCTCCACTATCTACTGCCACATGTATTTACGTCCAATCCACCAGCCAGTACTAAGCGCTCCTTCTACCAGCTTCCCCTTAACAGCCGCCCTCATCATATCAACCACTCACTATCGTACTACCGCTAAAAATAACGGTAAGACTTAGAAGGTCAGGAATCAACGTTGAGCCTCTTAGTCTAGAACTCGATATAGAGTGGAGCAGGCTGAGGCTAGTACGCAAATAGGTTTGGCGAGGCTGGGGATGGCAAGACACAAGGCGTTATCCGTCCATGCTGATGGCCGGCACAGTCTCCGAGGCATCTGGATTGCGCGATACTGAGACGATGGAGCGGCGAAGCGGGCAACGCCGTGGCCGAGACCGCGGGGAAATGGGATCCTCGATGAGCGGTTTTTGGAAATCGCGGTCCTGCGCCGTAGACGATGAGGAGAGTGGGGGCACTACCGATCTTAGTGAGCGGCGCAGTGCGTGCTGGGGACGCGGGATTTTGTATTTGTCAAGGACGCGTGCGCGCGTGTGGATGGATGGATGGATGGGGGAAGTGCTGTAATTTCGTTGCCGCTATGGGTAGGGAGGCGTAGTTGCTAGAGATCGGTGAGGGAGATCCTTGGAGTTGACGATTCGGGCATAGATTTTGAGATGAGGGCTGCATAGTGATGAGGGTATTGATGTTTGCATATTCCGCGGCGCTGCGGTAGGCGCCTTACCGATTGAGCCTCTCCATCCATCCTCGACTCGATTCGACTCGAGGGATCCCCCCTGGAGGCGTACGAAACTCAAAGCCCCTGCTTCATTATAGATGGAGCTCGTTCGACCATATTTACAACGAACGTTTATAAGAACAGAAATTGAGAAGAGGAAGAGCAAAAGGGTATGAAGCAAGGTATCGTTTTTCATAGTGCCACCAACCGTAAAAAATCTGCGCCGTAACTCCAATTTAAACACAGGGGCTAATGAGCCCGTTTCCGCCCAAAACAAAACAAAACAAGACAAACATGCGATTGAATAGATGACGCTGGTCGTCAAATCGAGCAGACGAAGAAGCAAAAAGGGGCAAGAAGTCGTCAAGGTAGCAATGCGGTTCGTTCACTGAATATGCACGTATGGCATGAAGTGATGCGCTTCCACGGGGCTAAGCGTCGCGTAGGGTGTTGCGTAGTTGGGAACGTGGTGTTCGTAGGTTGTGTAGGGAGTTGGGCCCGGATCGATCTCTGCCCATTTGCGCGCACACTGGCGAGCGGTCCATTTCTCGGCTGCACCGTATTCGAGCATCTGTAGGAATTAGCTTATGCTGCGGGACAGTATTGTGATAGGGGGTGCTCACCTTCTGGGAGATGATGTCGAACTTGTTCTGTACCCAGTACTCGTGAGCCATGCGCAGTGCCTTGACGTCGGGCTCAGTCCACACCCGCATCCGTTCTCTTAGTCGCTTGAGGCGCATTTGTAGAGCGGGAATCTGGTACGTCTTGCCGAGATCGGACTGGAAGCGCGCGGCAATATCTTTCCAGGGCATGCTCTCCTCGTCCTTGAGCTGGAGGAGGAGACGGTCTTCCTCGCCCAGCTCAACGGTAGCAGATGTGTTTGAGTCTGATCGCTTCCGTCTCTTGAGTTGCTCTGACAGCTCTTCTTCGTCTTCGCGTGATCGCTTGGGTGCACTCGTGCCGGGAGCACGCGGGTGAGGAGCAATGGGAGCGTACATGCGACGAGGTTGCGGGATAGAAAGGTCATTTTGAAGATCCATGGCTGGTTCGCTGAGGCGAGGACTACGTAGCGAAGGATAGGTCGAGCTGGGATAAAAGTGTTGGTGCATGGCGGCAGGACTTTGAATACCGAGCGTGTTGACTCCCCACGATGGATACTCTCCAGGACTGCTTCGTGGCCGTGAAGGACCCGGCTCGGCTTTTAATTGGGTGATGGTGTGGGGTGAGGGTGCATCAGAGTGAGGAGGGAATTCCGTCTGTGGAGAGTTTCTTGAGCACTGAGACACTGGCGAGTAGTTGCCGGCTGGGTGCTCGATGCTGGATGTTGTCGGCACAGGAACTTGAGATAGTTGCGACAGTGGCTGATGGGGCGAGAATGGGCCGGTTGAGGTTTGTGGAGTGACGTAGGATGGGTTGTAGGCAAAGGCACCATAGGCACCCTGATGGTGTTAGAGGGGAGACTGGTATTTAATGAGTGAAGATGTTGCATACCTCATGGTGAGCGTTTGGAGCGGGGATAGGAGGCGCAAACCAGCTTGAGCTAGGCACGCCACCTTCTTGGGAGGGGAGCGGGCTGTCGTGCAAGCGGGGGGCGTAGGAGCTTATGGACTCTGGAGTCATTGGGCCGGGTGAAGAGGTGTTTGGGTAGTAATGGGGATTGTATGTTGGCCAGGGCGAGGTAGTCGTCAAGCGTAGGTGTGGTGGGGGCACAGCTGCTTCAAGTGCGGTGGGCATAGCGGCAGTGTACAACACTGTGGTGGGTGGTGAGCGTGTATGTAGTATGGGTGAGTACAAGGACGGGCCAGGGAACCGTGCCGTTAGGAGTCTGTGGCCAGTGATGAGGAGGCGTTCCGCTACTATGTGGGTGATGTCGGGGTGACAGAGAAAGGTGCCTGCGAGCCGTATATCAACTGACCTCGATGGGCGATGGGCGTCAGAGCTCACTGCGCAGGAGGTGGAACTAGGTGGGCAGTTCTCAGACAGGCTTTAGTGCCACAACTCTATCGACGGCCCCGGCTTGCGGTCTTTGAAGGAAGATGGCCCAGGCGATGCATGTTTAGCGCCGCCTGCACACCCATGCCGCCCTCACTCCCTGACCCACCGCCGGTCTCCTCGCGCTTGAGCCGCGTGGTGACCAGCTGGCCCTGGCGTGTTGAACGGCTGCGCCCGGCCCAATAACGGCCCTTAGGCCTGTCAGGAACAGCCCGCCGGGTCGAGTCTGAGCCTGCTCGGTCTGCTGGCGCTGCGGTCGGGGGGGAGAGGCAAGTGGGCGAGAGGTGAGAGGTGAGCGGAGAGGCAGCCTCGCGGAGAGCTGATACACGCTGAGCGGACGCCTCGTATAATGGATGGCGTCAACGGCCACCCGCCCGTTGTTCCGCTTCAGAGGCTCGCGAGAGGCGCAGTCTTCACGCTTGACATTGTTCATTTCAACGCCCTTCTGGTTACGGCTCCTTTGGCGGCGCCTTGGTCGACTTTTGCGGGCTGCGGCGTGATTGATTATTGTGACGAACGTGCCCGTGCTGCTCCTCATCTGCCGCCTGTTTGGGGGATAGCACGATGGGGCAGGGAATACGATCCTACACGAGTCCAATCTCTGCATTTTGTGGTGAATGGCAGATGCCGTCGAGTCAGCGCGGCGTAAATGCGCCGCTTGCAGAAGACATGGTGGAAGAAAGACGGCTAATTCACCGCATGGGGCAGCCGCTTACTCATCCCACGTGAACAAGTCGCTATCCACCTTTGGCATCTCTGTCTTTCATCTCTTCAACCGTTCCAAAATTCGCAGTGATGGATGGAATCTCGCAGCGTACATTCCAGTGGTCTTGTGCTTCATTCGACTTGACTTGCCACGCGACAATTCTCCGCGCATGCATCCCTATCACTCCTGCCGCAGCAAGCTAACCTAGAGAGCCAGCGCGCTGTTCCGTGCCAAGCAGCTGCTCGAAGCGATGCGGAAGCCTGTCGCTCTCCTTTTCCTCTTGCCCTCAGAGGGTCTACCATGTTTCCCTACCGTCCGTCGACCACCGCTATCGCTATTGCAGTCTGCAGTTTATAATTAACCGTCGACTTCCATTTAGCTCCAGCTCTACCGGTTTCCTCTCGAAGGCTTACCTCTGTCCCGCCGTCCCAGCGTCTTGGCCCACAGCACCATTCACCGTCACAACGGACTCCGACCACGTTGCGCCAATTCACTATGGCGTCAACCCCAGAGGTCCCCGTCGAAACCGCAGATTATATGTAGAACTTGCCCAATCAATTGCACCTGTCCTCGGCGCATCAGCCAATCAATAGTTCCTCGGGATGCGGCACCCGAGATGCACGCTTCGCTGATAGGCCGGCTATCCATCACCTCAGTTTTGCGGCGGGACAGGACACGACCTGGACTCGACAGAGTGTACATACATATGCATGTCAGCTTCTGGAAGACTTGACTGCCGCAGGCCAATCCACGACAGCTGTCTAGCCGCCAGCTTACTGCCATCAGAGCTAGGGGAAAAGAGCTGGAATGGTGTTTTCCCCATGACATCGCAGCGGTTACACTCGTGCGAACTTGTATAGATAGCTGGGGCTTCCCAGGAACCCTCTATCGCATGCATGCCCCGTGCTGCTAGCAAGCACTCCCACGTGCCAGTACTGAGTACATACATGTTTATGAATGCTTAAAATATCCCGCGCGTCTATGCTAACGTCGTGTATACCATAGCAGGTGTTGCTAAGAATTGCTGAAACGCTTCCCCAAAGAGGCACTGGCTTTTGACTCCTCGCGCGCTCAGCATTCTATCAAGAGCCGCAAGAGTACGGCGCAGTGCCTTTGCACTGACAATTGGAGAAATGTCCCTTAGACAAGGGTTGCTTAAATTACTTTCATGCGTCGGTTCCGGGAAATATGGAAAACCATAACCGTAGGATGAAGATCATCCTAGGTAAGCGAGATGATTCATCATTAGCATCTAAGCGACTACAGAGTGCTTGTGCAAGGCGAACATTGTAAAATCTTAAAGCTCGAGTGGCTTTCACCAAACACGAGCAAATCGGTTTCAACGGTTGCGGACCGTTTGCGTTCTGTTGGTGGCGGTTGTGGATCGCTTTCAGATAGATCTCTGGATGTGGTTGGTATTACGATCGGTGAGCCGGAAAAGAACTAGCACTACCCATTGTATCTACATGAGTGCTTAGGGAATGAAGAAATCGAGTTTTCACATTGTAGTGGTACTGAAATCCAGTAAGGTTTGTGTCGTGTGGATGTGCGCTTGAGCGGGTGGGGGTCCAAGGTCCACACACGCAGGAGGGTGAAAACAAAACACGTGCACGATGACGAAGCGCGCCAAATCAGCAGTTGTGAGATTTTACGGACTCTTCAACTTATTTCTCCTTTTCCGAAGATCAAAAGGTAGCACAAGATCGTACGGAATATTTGAATCCACATGATGGATCAAGTGTAGAACATGCACGTGCGGTTCCACGTGAGTCTAGCCGGAATGGGTACTAGCGGATTCAGCAGCTTGACGTACACAGATGCAACGTCAACCGCGTATGACATCGGCCAACCACAGTACCAGCTATCAACAAACAACGCCGTCCTTTCCTATCCTCCATCCTGCTCAAAAGCCCGCTTCTCAACCTCTGCCATTGTGGAAAGCACCCCGCGCGAGGCCCTCGACGAGCATCCCGGCGCTCCCAGGAGCTACACTCCGTAGGCTACCGGCCTCGTGCTGTGTAGCCATCGTACCACACCATGGGCTTCAACGTCTTCCACATCCTAGGGGATGTATCGCACACCACCTCCAAGCTCATCTTAATATGGGCCATCCACAGCAATAGTAGCGCTGAGGGTACGGCCCAATCTATACCTCTTTTCCCATCCGCAAGAGCTCTAAGCTAACCAACGCGCCCAACAGGCGTCTCCCTCATCACGCAAGCGCTCTACATCCTCGTTTTTTGCTCGCGCTATCTCGACATATTCATCTCCTCGGCTACGGAGGACTGGATGCACAGATGGAACTTCTCGCTCAAGGTGCGCATGCCTACCCAAACCTGGGACGTTGAAGTGCTCCCGAAGATCCGCGACTAATCCCCGGCCAGATATTTTATACTCTGTCGTCGCTGTACATTATCTTTCTAATGACGAGCGTGTATGCGAGGACGAGGGAAAGGGAGAAGGCTTGGAAGTTTGGCATGTACTGTCTACTGGGCAGTATTGCGATCACGCCGCTTTGGTATCTGATCTTCCAGAAGTGGGTTATGGGTCCGAACACTTTTATGAAGGTATTCTGTGCTTCCACTCTTCCTCTGCGGACTGGCTAACTTTGTTCGAAGATTATGTGGGTCTTCTCCCAAATCCTCGAGTCGGTCTGCGTTGTCCCGCAACTGCTCCTCATGCGCCAAACTACCGTCCCGACCGTCATCGATTCTTTCTATCTCGTCGCACTCGGCATATATCGTTTCCTGTATATATTGAACTGGATAGAGCGCGGTGCAAAAGAAGGCCACGTTGACCCAACCTCGTGGGTATGGGGAACGATCCAGACCGCCCTGATGATCGACTTTGCCTGGGTATACTACAGCCGCCAGCGCGTCAAGCTACGGAGAGGCGGCGTGGTGGACTCCGAAGATCTCAGTCGAGGCTGGCTCGTGGGGAGATTTGCGGGACGAAAGAGCGTGGACTTTGATTTTGAAGACGAGATGAACGCGCATCGTGAGCCCCAGAATGGACGGCCAAAGAACGCGTGGGGGAGACGGGGTATATCTGTTTCGGCGGATGAAGATGTGCGTGATGCGCCCCGGAGGAAGAGCCATAATGGAAACCTTGACCCTGAAGCGCAACCTCTGGCAGATCCGGCAGCGTTTGAAGACGATAGTGATGATGGGTTGGATGCACCGCTCCCAGCCACAGCCTCAAGTGCGAGTCATGAGAGTGGGGTAACTGGAGGAGATGAGTGGAATGATGATGTGGATGCAGATGCTCAGGAGCATAGCGGACTCCCAAAGTAATTGGAAGCGCATCGAGGCACGTCTCGTTCACTCTTTCGATGGCATAGCTAGGGAATTTTGGCGGCTTGAGCGGTGGGCGTACGGCGCTATTTGTTCATACGGTTAGCTGGTTGGGAGGTGCGCATGTTTGACATAGAGCATAATTTGTAGTGACGACATTGTGCACAATTAGTATTCATATCCCGCTATGTCACCCTTTCCATGATTTCGAAGGCTTCAAGCTTGTTTTGGGGTAACAAGCACGTCGCTCAGACTTTCGCAAGCTTAGTTGGCCGCGTGTTCTCTTGTTATAGTTCTTCCCCTGGGCTGTGTCTATACCCCTTCCCTTCGACCTTGGCGCATCGCATTCGCATCACTGCATCTCATATCTTTTAACATACGCACACGACTCAGCCTAACTGCAAGAATATTTCACAACCAACAAGTGTTGCTTCATCCCCGCAACTCTATCCCGCGGGACGATAGTATTGGCGAGGGTCAAAGGAAGGACTTGAGCTCAGAAGGCTCCTATCCTTTTAGTAGTCGTGGAGCCATTACTTACCCTTTTCTTCCCTTTGTACCGCTGCCCAGTTCGACCGGCTTCCGAGGCTGGGCTGTTACTTGAAGAATTCGTCTTGCGGCGGTGGACTGTTGTTCAAGTTCTGTCACTGGCGTTTGGCACAGCTTTTTGTGGTGTCGCAGGTCAGGCTTCCACTAGACGACTTTTTCGGGTTGGATACCTTAAGCAGGATTAGATCTGGTATGAAAGGCAGGTATGAGATGGATCTGTTCCCGCGTTGTAGTCATTGGGTTACCTGGGGAAAGCTTCCAAGGTTTAAGCGATGTCTGGGATGCAGAGTGCGCATGCATACTAGGTTAGCAGAACGGAAAGTACTCCGTATAGAAGCGCCTCGTTCGGTCCTTTGTCTACACTGCCTGCAAGACGATCATCTCGCCTGTCGGGCAAATTTGCTGCTTGTGCTTGGGCTGGTCCCGCCTAGGTAAGGTAAACAACAAAAAAGATTCCCTAGTGCACCCAAGCAAGCAGACCACAAAGAAATGGGAGATGCCGTCGCGCTGATCCCACTTTCACTCCCACTCCCCCAAGGCGAAATACAGATGCCAGATGCCATTAGGCAAGGATCCCCCGAATTCGAACCCACGCTTGCCCTGCTCCGCACTAGCTCAGCCCTTCGGCGCCCGACCCGAGACCCTGTTTTGAGGTCAACTTGTCAAGTAAAAATGCCGTCAATTGTTCCGGATCCGCTGGCCCTTAACTGTCTTTGTTTGGCCTCAAGAAGACATCGATGCGGGGGCTTGGGCGGGCCAGGCGTGATCAAGGGGGTCGCGTACCTTTGGCTGCCACGTGCGCGTCTGTCAGCACGTTTTTCTAACGCTTTTCTCGATCGCTCACCGTGGACGCAGTCACCCAAGCATGCCCCGGAAAGAGCGGGACAGGGAGATCCTAGATATAGCATTGAGAATATCGAATATCACAGTAGGGACTAGCTCTTGTGGCTTCCACGATGTCGAGGTCGAGGTCGAGTGCGAGTGCGAGAGAGTTTAAGCGCGGGGAGGGAGGTTGAGTACGGACTTCGCTGCAGATATCCCCTGGGAAATGGTATGCGATTGATTAACCGACCGCCTTGCTGAGAGTGCTGCACGTGGCTTTTTCCCCTGTGGGTGGTTGCGTCAAGAAGGGCATGGGACGATTTCTTTCGGGCTGGACCCGCTGGAGGGTGTGGATCTGGTCTACTGTGCGGAGGCGGTGTCGGAGTTCTGTTTTGGTGCGGATGGCGAGGGCGTGGGGTTGTGCGATGTGTCGCGGAGATATGGGTAAGGGTTTTGGGTTGATCATGATGATGAGCAGAGCCGCAGAACGAACGAGTAACGGCGCCGATGAGGTGAGGACCTTACCATGGTAACCTTCGCTGCACTTGAAAAACATATGTCAGCAACCTGTTCATCCAGTACTACTTCACCTCGTCGCATCCACCACCTCTCATCCGGCCCTATTCCACCACGGCCCCTCCCGAGCCCTCTCGAGCCATCACCGCATAAACACTCCCCGAATAGCGGTCTACAAGAACAGCGTGCTGGCACTGGGCTCAAGCCTCGTCAAGAAAAGGGCTGAATGAATGGTATCATGGGTCCTCCCGTCTCACTATCACGTGCTAGTAAACGCGAAGTCCGTAGCCTCTCTCCCTTACAGATTCCCCTACCGATGATAGCAAGGGCCGGATACAAGCTCTAGGCACCCATGCGAAAATTGTCGCAGTCCGAAATCCTTCACACGCACGTGTTTCAGAAGCTTGGGTGCGTCACCTTTGAGGCTCTAGTTTAACGGGATGTTAGTTCCTAGAAAGGGTGGATGGGTGGTTTAATGCTGGGTATGTAGTCTTGGGAACATTGCTTTATCTGATGGTAAGCTTGATTTAGGAAACGCGGGCTTAGTGTGGGTGTAGGAAGGAGGTTTGTAGGGTTTTTGAGTGGGAGAGAGCGATGTTATGGTGGTTTGGAGTTGTATAAAATTCTCTCGGACGAAATATAATTTTGCGTTGTTTGGGCATCTCGCAGTGTTCTCGGCCGAAATGGATTGAATGAAGAGCTTTGGCTGCTCCGGAGAGGATGCATAGCACGAGATAAGGGCCTCCTTAAATCACCCACATCCTATTTCACAGCTACCAAGATTGTAGAAGCGTCTCTAGTGAAGCCAAACCGGGGGAAGGAGTGTGTCGCTGAGCACTTATGCTGCGGGAAGGTTACAGTTGCATACAAAAAATACATTATCATTCAATATATTCCATGAACATGTCATGCCAAACGCTCAACGGACCTAGCAGCCGGAAGGCACCGTAAAGTCATTCGTCCGCCTCGAAGCACTATACCTAGCGTTAACGCCGACGCCCCTCTTCGCAAAACCCCTCCAGATCTCACACCTATTCGCACCACCCGTGAGCGCCTCGTCAGCATCAATAATAGCATCCCTAGCCGTAAGGAATGTCGGATTACAAGGCTGAAGCGCCAGACCATCCAGCACCAGTTTCAACACAAGATACTTCCCATCGGTAGGCACACCGTTGGAATCGAACGTAGGCCTCGCGGCGTCGTTCTTTCCGTGCTTTTCAATCAGGTTCCAGAGCACTTCGTACAGGATCGTGGCCCAGATGGTGCCGACGGCGTGCACGCTGGTGAGGGCATCGGCGTCGTTGTAGACGTGGGGATTCGTGGTCAGGTCCGTCGAATAGGGATAGGCGCGGATACCATTGGGTTTGCCCGATGCCCAGGAACCCATCGGGTAGTCGGTCTCGCGAGTGTCGTTGGCCTTGAGACGGATCGCAGTGGCGTAGAAGTCTCCCCATCCCTCGCCCATGCCGCCCGATTCGAACAAGTTCAAGCACGCAGTGTTCGCGGGACCGCCGGTTAGACGGCTGGAAAGACCGTGGGTGTACTCATGGATCACGATGCCGGCTTCGAAGGAACCGTCGCGGAAGGGGGACCCTGTGTTCCAGATGTACATTCGGATACGTCCGGGCCGCCCATCGACACTGGGGGCGTAGTTGGCGTTGTTGAATCCAGCACCGTCTTGAGAGTTCCACCAGAAGATTTCGCCGGCGCCGCCTTTGCCATTGTTGTTTATTTGGAAGTTTCCGGCCGACTCGTCAAAGCCGAGGACGTAGAGCAGGTCGTGGAATGTGTTGGCGGTGTAGAAGAGCTGGGTCACAGATGCGTCGATGTATGAGCGGTAGTCAGTCTCTGTGGGACTGTAAGGGTACTCGAAGGTGAGGTTGTCACTAGTAGGACGGGGAAGACTGCCGTACCCCGTCTGGGGACTGTTTCTTTGGTTGTCCTGAGCAATACCATTGTTGCCGGAAGTGTTCTTGAAACTCTGGCTACCGGTGCTGTGCCATCCAAATGGGGAGGCGGTGTTGTCCCAGGGGTCTGTGAGAACGACTCGGGTGCCTTCAGTGGGGTCGTTGAGTCCCCAGGGGTAGACCTCGTAGGTAGCATCTGCGGCGAGGTCGACCACGTGGTGAATTTTACCCTTCTCGGTAGCATCAACATATGTGTACAGGTAGTTGGTGTCAATGTCGGTGGTGACTTTCCAGGCCAAGGCCAAACTGCCTGATGAAGTTTGAACATAGGTCAGAGCAGCCTTGGGCTCAATGACAGTTCCGGTAGTCTGTTCGATAACGAAGCTCTTCTCTCCGTCCGCTTTGGCAGTAGCAGAGCCAGCAGCAATCGGTAGCTGAAGGACGCTGACAGCGATCTGGAGGGCCTCGGCCGGGTCGACGGCGGGCTCCTTAGCCAAAGCTGAAGGAACCTCGCCCTTAAAGAAAGTGCTTCCGTAAGAGAAGACCTTTCCTGACTTGGCTACGTTGACGTTTAAGTCCGCGTTGTCAATGTCGAGGCCGTTGATGGTCTGCTTGAAGTAGAAATGGGAGACACCACTCCCGCTCGTGTAGGAGTCAGGAGCGAGACGAAAGGTCGCCCCAGGAGCGGTTTTCTTGACAACTTCTGTCGCGACGTCTTTGGGTTCTGCGCGTTTGGTGAGGGAGTTGATTGACGGGTCCTCAGCCACGCTGTCTGCGTTCTTGTAGTCTATCCCGAAGTTAGTCCATGGACAAGGCATCTTGAAGCAGGTTCTTACCGGCTGGGATCTTTCCACGGAAACTATTGAGGTCCACCGCACGCCTGCTGAGCATGCGATCGCTCACCGATATGCCACTATGAGCAGGGTGGGCATAAGCATTCTGCAGGGCAAAAGCCGCCAATGAACTCAAGAGAAAGGAACGCATGCTGCCAAAGAGTAACTGTAGTAGTGGTCGAGAAAGAACGAGCTGCTCCAACAACCTTCAGAACCAAGCTCATCATCCCTCTCTTATACTTTTGCGGTGCCTCAAAATGGCTGCATTCGCCGACCCCACGTAACTCACTGTAGGTATCGCCATTCACGCTTCCGGTAACGCCAGAGGTGGTTTCGGCCGTTGAGATTGTCCGCACAGCGGGTTCCTACAATTTGACTGCCTATTAGAGTTAATCGCGAGATTGTAGATGCAAGAAACCGAGGATAAGCTGCCGTTTAGGCAAGTCAATGCTTGCATCCCTGTGCCATAATCTCTAGGCACTATAATTTGCGGGTATCTGACTGGGCGGTGTAGACCTCACCTGCTGTATAAGGCGAGACGGTCCTGCATTTGATGGCGCAATCATACCATTCTGCGGGCTTCCTAATACGTAGCTGAGACATTTCCCCTATTCGCGATATGTAGAGTAAGATGGAGATAATCACAAACTGAGGGAGTAAGGCTCTACATGGAAGAATGAGTCGGGGGAGATGGGAGGAGATAGCCTGTCTGAGCGCGGAGTTATCTCTTACACTTACCCACACCACACCGTTGTATTTAGCGTGAAGCTGTCAAATACATATTTGTAGTGTAGTGCGGCCCATCGAAGAAAACAATATTAATAAAAGATAACACATAGGGATCGCTGACGATGCCAAGTGATGGGTATTGTGAGTAGTTCATGACCTTCCTTTTTGGGCTCTGAGGCCGCCGGGCTCGGGGCCGTTATCGTCAGGTCGAAGGTCACGAGCGCTTTTGGGAGGATTGAAAAAGTGGCAGTGTTGCCAAAAGAAAGTAAGCTGGATAATGAGCGAAGCAAATTGGATGATTGAGTGATGGATGACGAGACGGGAAGGCGTTGGAAGAAAGGTGAGACGTGAGGCACGCTAGTGATAGCTAGGTATCAGATAAGCAGCTGCGCCTTTCCTTCCCCACACTCTCACGCTTTCATGTCAATACACCATGCAATGGCGACACCAACTTCCCAATTTTAGGATAATTGTCTGTATTGGAAACTCAATTCTCTATCTTACGAGCGGCAATCGGATCGAGGAGAGGGGAAAGGTCAATAAAGATGAATACTTTCCTACAGCAATGGACCAGAAATCAACACTTTACAAGACTCAAGTTATAGAAGGTTCACAAGACTTCTGACACGTAGCCTTTTACACCTTTTTGAATATTGTACACACACATACGTTTGCCGAAAGCTGCTGCTAATCTTTGTGTAGGTTGGGGAACTCTCAAAACTAGTTTCACTATGGCAGCCTTCTTATAGTCGAACAGGTTACGCAAATTCCTACTGGCACGAGCACAAAGTATATCAAGTGTCTCGTTTCTTCAATCTTCAGAGACTTGAGTCAACTCATCGATCAGCGCTATTGTGCCTTGGTACTTTGGAACGTGGCCGTTATATCATTGGACAAAAACATCGCAGAAAGGCGTGGAATGGGGGCTGAGGAATGTATGGCAACGGTTCTATCCAGGACTTTCACAAAAAAGGCCGGCTGGTAGTTATCCGCATTGAGTCCTTAATGTTAGCATTCAGCCACTGTGATAGAACAAATATCAATTTGCGACGAGCGCACGGCGCAGCGATTCCTCGCTCCAGACGATGCAAAAGGGCCTGAGTCAATGCCGGTTGGACTTGCGAACATCTTAGTCGGTCAAGCCATTTACCGCACGACTTTGTTACCGTCGGGCTTCAGTGGCTTTTCCCAAAAGAGCTAGCTTGAGAGGCAGTGTCGCCTAAGTGACCAATGACTGGCTTCAATGGACCGGTCGGCCAACACTATTCCGACCGTATGTATACCGACCGCAGGCACTTTCTCATAGCGATAGGGCTGTGCATGTGAGGCTTATTCCAACATCTTCTCTCAATACATAAAGTTGGATTTCGGCTTCTGTTCACGCAAAATATCTACACACTCCATAGCTCTTGTTCTCACTTCCATATATCATACCAACACTATTGATCTCTCAGCGTAATAGAACCAATACCGCAAAAGCAATGTCTCTCAACAATCACCACGAACTCCCCTACACAGCCGGCATATCCCTCTTTACTCTTCTCTTCGGCGTCCCCATCGCCGTGGTGGCGATACACTTCACCAACGTCTTCGTCCCCTCAATAACTCTCGGCACAAAGCAAATCGACGCCGGACCTTCCGGTCCGAAGACACTTACGATCGGTTTAATTAGAAGCTCCGACGATGCGGTTCTCGCGTCATCCTACATTTCGATTCTGAGCTCGTTGATGGTCGCGGCCGGCATGGCGCTCGTAAGACATCTACGGGTGAGAAAGGGCGACTCCTTCGTGGGATGGAGCGTCATGGGACCTGCGGCCGTGAACCTTTTGGGACAGATTGGGTGCTTAGTTGCATGGATCATACTACAGGAGAAAGATGAGGCGAAGATAGGCAGCAAGGATGACGTTACGTTTGTTGATGGGATCTATGGCAGTAGTGGGAGGATGTTCACGCGGGAAGCTTGGGCGTGCACTATGAAGACTTTCTTTGGGGAGAAAGAGGGAATTTGGGCGATCAAGGCTTGCGAGGATCTGGTAAGACACTTCTCGCCCCTGCCACACTTATTATACTAATTCTGATATAGAAAACCTCGCGCGAGATCACCGCTGGCACCACTTTTTGCGCACTCATTATTTCGTGCATTTCGTATTGGCAGGTGCATAAGCGAGGGGGATTAAGATGGTTGTTTGGCCGCAAATAATGCTATATGAGCTTGTCCAGGGCGGGAAGGTGGAATTCATGGGGTTGATCTTGAGAGCAATGCTTCTTAGGCAGGCATCAGTCACAAAACAATTCTGAACGGGTCTTCCTTAGTTGGCCTCGCTTGAATGGGCTGATAATTCCTGCTTGGATCTGTTTATTCTTTCAGTTGTTCCAAACTGCCGAAGTTCCTTACAGGGAGTATACACCATCGCGGTTGTACCAAATATCTCATCATCCCCACGCAGATTGTACTTACCTCCCCTCACTAAAAGAATTAGCAGCCTCGTCCATTAAGAATAGCAGCCTTAGAAAGAATTAACGTAGGCTATTTATAAGGATTTTTAGATAATTATGGATCTAAAAGTCACACGCCCGCCGCAGGGTCGGTGGTGAAATATCCAGTCACGTGACTGTATCGCATACCAAAATAGTCGCTTTCATGTTGCTTGAACCCATTGTAGGCCAATAACATAAAACGATAAGAAATTTATATTCTTAGCCTCTTCTAACACGTTACTCGGAAAATATCTTAACACGGTCTTTCCGTTTGCCTCAGTGAAATTGTGTAAACTGACTGCCACTAGCCAAGGTAGTCTCATATCTCTTCTCACCAGTGCATGACCAAGGGTGAGGCATTTAATGCATAACATTGAAATTGATACGGATAGGGCTTTTATTCAGTGCTCAAAATGTAAAATCATCAAGTTGCATGTCAAGTATGATCCGAACCGCGACCTGACTGCTCGTACAGGGAATTATTCCCGGATTCCAGCCGTAGTGCCATCATCTGACAAACTACCTTCTGAACTTGACGATGAAATGAGCAGATCTTCCTCTTCGTCGCTTTCATCATGCGCCTTCGATTCAAATTCCTCTCCTTCGTTCTCTGCAATGAAACGGTGTCCCGGATGAACGGTATGCCTGGAGCGGTAGCATTTGAAACAGAGATAGTAAAGAGAACATTGAACGCAGCTGTAGAAGATCCCGGGCATGGCCTATAAAGTTGCTTGTTAGCATGACAGGACATTTTGTCATAATACATCACCACTTACCAGGAAACAGATAGTACAAAAAAAGTCGGGGTGGGTCCTGCCTTCTTTGAGGTCATCTTGGCTGGAGTCTGTTCTCAAACGCTCGAGAATCTCTTGTGGCATTCCACAGTACCTTGCCACTTTGTATGGGGTCCAACTCCCATCGGATCCATTATCGCACATGTCAATGTCGGCACCGTGGGCTTTTAGCTCATCTATGATCAAGCCGCGCTCGGAGGCATCGTCTTTCCAAGGGCTATACTGACGAACCGCCCAAAAGATTGGTGTCCAGCCATCGCAATCTTTTTCGTTCACGAGGCCCTTTTGCTCCGCTAAAATATACCGAACAACATCTAGGCGACCACTAACCACAGCAAAGTGCAAAACGGTACGACCCAATTCATCTTTCCCGTGTAACTGAGCTCCGTTGTCTGTCAAAAGCCTGACGTGATCGATAGTCTGGTGAAGAGCGTTGTGTATTGGACGTCGTCCGATGCTGTCTCCTTCGTCGACTGACGCACCGTCCGCAATCAGCATTTTTACGATCCTGAGTTCTGCCATTAAACAGGCTATGGATAAGCTAGCGTACAGGGTACCGAGCCACCCGGGGAAGTGAGCCACCCCTCAGAAATCGGCCACCCCTCAGAAAATCGCGATATCTCCACAT
>ML976996.1:12980-57301 GCA_010015675.1 Byssothecium circinans | reverse complement strand
AATTATGATAGCAGTGCAGGCATCTGCTCTTCTACAAGAACAAAACAGTAGTAATACTAGAGAAAAAGAAGCAGAGAGAGTTGCAGCTGAAACAGCAGCAAAAACTCTGCAATCTATGTGTATAGAGTGGCAATTGTAATTACGCTGAATCAATTATCGCGATTTTCTGAGGGTTGGTCGATTTCTGAGGGGTGGCTCACTTCCCCGGGTGGCTCGGTACCCTGTACGCTAGCTTAAGTTGCTTCCCCATCTATCGCTGCGTTGGGAAACCAGAAAGCCGCGGGTTTTTATCAGATAAGCAAGGATCTCCGATCTTTCGTCGTCGTTTCTGAAACAGACTGTTTGGAAGACACTCCCTCCAGACCCATGGTCGACCACATTCACATTGGCACCCTTTCGCACGAGCATCTCGATCATCGCCAAGCGACTAATTGAACTCGCAAAATGTAAAGCCGTCATGGATTGACCAATTGGGATGTGCAAGTTTGCTCCTTTCGAAACGAAAAGGTCCACTTTCTGTACGTCTCCTAGAGCAATCCCTGTTGAAAGTGGGGAATTGCCCTCTTCATCCACTGTGTTGACATCTGCGCCGCGAATGATGAGTAGCTGCAAAATGGAGATTGGCGTATCAGCGGAGAAGCAGTTGAGTGCAGTGCGTCCACGGGAATCGACCTCTTCCATCTGTACATTGAATAACAGAAGCCTTCGAATGAGTTCCTCCTCGTTCTTTTCCACGCATTCGTGTAACAGAGTTCTGTTAACGTATCTGGTTGAAGGATGGTAGGGATCTGTCCCCATGTCCAGAAGTAACAGAGCCGTCCTGACGAAACCTCTTCTGAAGGTTCGGAGTAGTCCCGATTCGATAGTATGGAAGGGGCAAGAAGCCAGACGAACGGTATGGCTGGTGAAAAGATTGAGCCTTGAATACCCGCAGCTACTGGAAGAGATAGACCGTCAGGGCAATGGAGCACTCTTTCTCGCGATTCAGAATCAAATGCAGTGGTTTGTCGATGCGGTATTGGATAGCGGTATCTCCAAAATCGCGCTACAAAAACTCCTAGGTCCAGTCAACGAGACAGAAGAGAAAACGAAAAACAAGAGCAACTGCATATTCGCTCTTTTGAAGACAAACGGTATCACTGCAGCGACCACCATCAGAATTATCGAGGCAGCATCGGAATACACACTTTCCGCGCAGGATGAAGATGGATTCACGCCCTTACATCACGCAGCGCAATACTCGAAATGCAGACCAAAAAAACTCGGAATTATCACGGCGCTGATAGGAGGTGGAGATGGAGCCTTCGATAAGCACACGAGGAAGAACCACTTCTCAGTCTACCAACAACACATCCACACAAAACAACGTAATGAGGACAGAAAGAAAAGATCTTCGAGAGCGCAACGTGGAAATTTTGGAAGCACGAAGTGGCAGCCTTCGCATCCGGTTATGCAGCAAGCTTCAGCATCCGACATGAAAGCTCGGGGTCCCCAGCTGAGGACAAGTACCGACGATGAGAGGAGCAAATGGTTCGCAGAAGATAACAAATATCTGTCGAAAATCATGGAGCAAACGTCCTCCACGACTGCGACAGAGATAGGAGCCAATGAGAAGACGGCAAAGATAGTAGCCGATGAGAAGATTCTCGAGGAAACCGCGGATTATGTGGCAAAGCAGCTCAAGCTTCACTATTTCCGGTCAACTTTTCGGCAATGGTCAGCTGCTACACCCAGTCATTCAAACCAAACGCAGCCTCGTCTTCGAACCCACGACTCAGCTTTGAACTTCCTCTCACAAAATGTCACTGAGCGTAAGTATTCAAAATCTCATTCTAGATTTCCCTTTTTTTAGAGAGCAAAGACTGATGCGATATCCTAAACATAGAACCCGCCATCTACTTCGACTTATCCGCGTCCTCCAAAGCTGATGAGCAGACAATAAACTTCAAAACGTTCAAAAAATCTTTTGATGGGGTGGTATTTGATCCCGTGCTCTTGTTCGCGAAATTCGGCCAACTTGAAATTGAGCCACAAGATTTGGGACCCCGCGAAGCCAATCGAAGAAAGCTTGATGGCCCAGGAAGACGAGACATGCTTCAGTTCTTCCAGTGGCTTTATGACAAGGGAGTCCGAAACATCATCAAAGTAATCGTGGAAGATGGTGCCACACATGAAGCTTCACCGGTAGCGCGTGAAATTCTCCCTCACTCGGACGAGGTCATTGTTCAGGCGCTGACGCGATTCGAAATCGAGATACTTGATTGGCGAAAAGTTGATCTCTGTCCATCAGTTATCCAAGAAGCTTCGAAACAATGGCGCAATCTCACAGATATTCATCTTTAGTGGAGTGGTAATAATGCGGTGTTGAGGTCATGGAGCGAGAGAGAAGGGCTTTGTCAATTGAAAAGTCTTCGAGAGATCCACCTGCAAGATGTAAAGGTTCGTATAGGCTTTTTGTGTACCCAACCTGTTGAGCTAATAATATCGGTAGGTGCCACTTGATTCAATGAAATGCTTGGAGAAGAACTTCGAAGAATTTGTTCAACGCTTGAACAACAATCGTGCGGAAATTGGCTATGGAAGCATCGCGGTGAAGCATCATTCCTTCGACAGTCGCATTAGCGACAGATACTACAATGCACGGCTACGAAACACTGAGGCTTCAGGGCCAAGTAAGAGAATTGATGAGCACAAATGGCTGACCGTTATGGACAAGTTCTCGGAAGCAATACACCAGTTGAAAAGGCTTAACTGGTTCCCCCAAGAGTATCTAAACCACAAGACTCTTCCTTCCGCCCTAAAGAAACCTATAACAGTTGCACTTATCGATGACGGGGTCAACTTTATGCATGAGGCCATCTCCGAAAACGTAGGACAGGGCAAGAGCTTTGGGAATAGCGATGAAGGAGAGATAGCTGGAGTCCCTCAGCCATACCATGGCTCGACGACGGGCCATGGAACACTCATGGCTTATATGATACGGAGAATTTGCCCTGGTGTCAAGATCTTTGTCTGTAAGTTGGACATGAAGAGAACAGAAAGCGGCAAAGAGTACTTCACAGGCGAGAGTGCAGCAGCAGTAAGTCGAAAAATCGCGTCAAGATATCACAACCTGACATATTCGTCAGGCCGCAGATCACGTATCTAAGCACGACTTCGATGTTATTTCCATGTCTTGGAGTATTGTACGAAACGATAGCGGATACAGCAACAACACAGAGGCTCTTACTAAGCTCCAAAGCGCCCTGTTGGCAGCATCGCATAAGAGTCTCTTGTTTTGTTCCTCCCCCGATATTGGAGCTGCAACCTCGGCAAATACTTATTACCCTTTCGGCTGTCCAGAAATCAAAAAGATGTTCAAGATTGGAGCGGCCAAGGCCGACGGCACAAGATACGGGTGGTCGGGCAACGAATGTGACTTCATCCTACCAGGCGAGAACGTCGAGGTCAAGGAAAATCATCACATGATTTGCTCCGATGAATTGGACATGGTGAGCACTGGTTCCTCAGTAGCTACAGCGCTAGCTGCAGGGCTGGCTGCACTTATCTTGCACTGTGTGCGTCTCGGCGCAATCTACAACGTCCACAGCGTGAATAGAGCAGGTTTTGGGAGTCAGGGCACGCTCGAAAACGGTGTTAGAGAACAGACGCTGAGAGTCATAAAACATCATGAAGCGATGCATAAGGCGTTTGTAACAATTGCTGGATGGAAGGATTCTGGCTACAGCGAAAATGATAGGAGACTGGGAGTTGAGTCATTCTTCACAAAGCCGGGCAAAGATGTTGGGGAAGATAGTGAGTTGAATCTGGAGCAAAAGTGGGCGAAGATTGCCAGCATCGCTCGTGACTTGGTGTCAGATAACATGGAGTCCAAGTTCAGTAAGTAGTAGGAAAGGGTGGCGCTCACACTTGAGTGTACTTCGGGTGGCTTCTGTAAATGATGAGACTTGGGAGGGCTCATGGAGGTGATAGCGGTGACTATTTGGCTTGAGCATAGTTCCTGGCGGAGTTTCCAATGGGATTCTGAACGTCGACGATATACTTTGGAAGGTTCTTCATTCAATTTTCTACTTTCTCCTCCCACTTTCATCTTCATTCTTACAACATGCACAATCACTCAACTACCCTTTCGCGACCCCCTCCCCTTATTCTTCTCCATTATTCATGGCAGAGTCGTTCTGGGCCTTCTCTTCTTCCTTTACAGCCTTCCTGTTCTCCCCAACCTCGGTCAAATTCCTCTCTACAACAACAGCGACTCCACCACTGACTAGTGCAGTAACGAAAATCAGATCAACGACATGGAATACCCACCACCAGTGCTGTGTACCCATCCCGCATGTGCTGAACTCCATATTCCATTCGCCTTGTTCTCCAAGAGTAGGATCAAACCAAGCAGATAGAAAACCAGCGTATCCGGCGTAATCGCCCATCATGCTACGTATAGTGATTTCGCGGAGGCGAGGGACGTGGTTGAGTGACAAGCAAGAACTAAGCGTGGGTGCGGATGTGTTGGAGACAGTATATGGCGGGTGAGGGTAGCGGATCGTTTGGAACCTGGGGTCTTCGGAATCTTCAGGGTCAGAGGGTTGGAGTTCCTGTGCGGCAAATTGGGTATCGGCTTCGGTTTCGTTCGTGGCGGCGGAGACGAAGGTGGAAGCCTCCGAGGCATTGACAGTGACGCCCTGGAGATTGACTTGCTCCAATTCCATGCTGGATAGGACATCTTCAGGACACCGACTTTTGACGCCGGGCTGCTCGATCCAATGCAAGACATCGCACCCGGCATGGTCATGTCCATTGATCACGATGCCCCTCCGTCCAAAACCACCACCCTCCGCATCCATGTTTCCACTTAACCCAAAAATGCTCTCCAGAAGCATTTTGCTAACGTATTTGGATAGCATGTTTTGCTCCTTGACACCAGAGCCCCCCTCAAAGAAAGTAAAGAACGGCGAGTCGATGCAAATGCCGGATTCTTTGTGAAACGGAATATGCGTGAGCAGAATAGTGGCATGCGTTTTGTCAGTTACGGGTCGAGAGGTGGAGACGATGTGGTTCATGAAGTCGTAGCTTTCTCGTTGAAGGGAGGGCGTCCAGGCGGGGGTGTCGAGGTTCATGGAGTTGAGGATTACGAGGCGGAGTTCTGGGGGCGGGGAGCCGTCTGGCGACGATGATGACGATGAAGATGAAGATGTTGAGGTATTTGGGAGGGTGAAAACAATATCCCAATTCACCCTCCCGAAGACTCTTTCGAACCGCTCAATTCTCTTCTCGTCGATGTCACCAGCGTATCCAATATCGTGATTCCCCGCAATATTAATCACTCTGCTTTCCCACCTCTTATCTGTACCGAGAACCTCCCTTGTACCGCCCCATTTCTTAGGCTTTTCTTGTACCTCTTGCTCTCCCTGTTCATCACTCCAAGCCTCCACAACACCCTCCGCTCTCTCTTTCGCACCGTTTTCTTTCTTCCCTTCAACAATACCTTCAACAATACCTTCAGATCCATCCATCCCTACATCCTCCCCAGTCATGATATAATCCGGGACCCTCTCCATCCCCTTAACAACCACCTCCCAGTATCTCTTACTCCTCCTCTCAAACTCCTCATCCCCAATCCACTGACTTCCCAACAAATCCCCCAAAACAACCACATGACTCGGCCCCGTCCACCACCTCAACGTCCTCACAATATGCGCAAGATACCAATCATTGCCCCAGAGATCAATCCACTTCCTCTTTCCCCAGATATACTTCACGCCTTCTTTTCCCAACCTAGCACCCCACCCCTTCCAGCCCCCATCGTCCCAATATTTTGCTCGGCAGACGTCGAAGGCTTGCGTGTAATTGCCGGCGCGGAGAAGGCTGGTTACGTTCGTGTGGAGGAAAGCTAGTGATGGGAAGATAGGCGCGCCGGGCTTGGGGAGAGAGGTATCGCCTTCGAGTTGCGGGTCGCCGAGCGCGAGGAGGCGGAACGGCGCTTTGTCCTCTTTCCCATTCACATTCCCCGGCGGTGTGGGAAACGCGCACGCGCGATCGAAGATAGGATACAAATAAAGCCACGAAGTGCCGAGGAAGGCTATCGGGGAAAGCACACAGGCGATGCAGAAAAAGAAGCGCGAGAACTGCATTGAAGCATTCTCGACTTTGTGGAATACTGTAGGGGAGAGTAGGGGCGCATGGGGAGAGGACGTGTGCGTGTGTGGGCTTTTTGGGGGCAATGTCGGAGAGGTGGAGTCTTGGTTTAGGGGTTGGGGGTTTGGGCCAATCAGGGCCTTGGATTTGCGGGGAAGAAGCTGAAAATAAAGTACGCCAACGCCGCCCTCATCAGACATGACGGCTGAGCAAGGCGTAGTACCAAGTAGTAGGCTCTGGACATTTTGCATTGACTGCCATTTGCAGAATTTCTCATAAGCTACCTATGCGACCCGAACACCGCCTTTTGTTCCTGACGCCGTTCGCAAGAAAACATCACCAGATTCACGATCTACAGGTCGCAATTCTCCAAAGTCGGAACGAGCCAACTACCCCAGCAAATCGCCCAACGCGCCCCCTGGCTTTGCTCCTCCCTGCTGCTGGGCAGGCGTACTCGAGCTAGACGCAGGTGCCCCCCAAAGTCCTTGGCTGGTCTTTTGCTTAGCCATGTCCGCCATGGTGACCTTCTGAGTCGGCGTCGCCGACTTCTTAGGCGCGGCTCCAGCGAGCAGGGAAGCAAAGGCATCCCCTCCGGCCTTCTTTGGTGCAGAAGAGCCAATTTTGTTTCCACCAATGCCTGGGGACATGACGGACGGTGTAGAGCCAGCCGACTGGGTAGCGTTCGTGTTGAGGTTCACAGAAGTGAAATAGTTGGGCCCGGTGGCCTGGTATCCTGACGGCTTGTATGGCTGGGTCGTCGAGGCGGGAATAGTAGTAGGCGGCGATGCAAACGCGCTGTTCGCGGGCGGAGGCGAGACGGTCGCAAACAGGTCGTTGAGATTACTGTTCTGTGCTGCCGATTGCGGTTGGGGCTGGGCGAATTGCGTCGATGAGTTGATTGTCGAGGTGGACGCTGGAGGCGCGATGAATGGTGCGGCTGCTGGCTTCGGAGCTGGTGCTGCAGGCGCGGCTGATTGGAAATCATCAAAGTCATCGTCATCGCCAAAGTCGTTCGAAGCTGCCACAGGTTGCTTTCCTGCTGAAGTCGAGGCCGGTGCAGGCTCATCATCCCATGCAAGCAGATCTGCAACAGGTTCTGGAGCCTTTGGCTTGGGCGGCTCCTTCTTTGCTTCTTTCTTGACCTGTCCCGCGGATGCTAACGAGGTGGGGTTTCGCCGTGCGGGAGACGCGGCATCGGCTTCGTCGTACTCATCGTACTCTTCAAACTTGTCCCGACGAGCCTGCGTGTCCGAGAAGCCGGCTTCGTTCCCGCCAAAGCCGCCACCATCCCCATAGACGCCTCCAGTATAGCCACCGTAGCCGGCCTCATCGCTGCCAAACCCCCCATATCTGCTGCCGCCTCCGTTGCCAGAGAATCCTCCGCTCATGCCCATGCCACCTTCCACGCCGCCAAATTTATTTCGGTTCGCCCGTGCCTTCTTGCGTTCGGTTCGGATGCGATCGACGTCGCTGAGCAGCTCGGCGAGCTCCTTGGCTCGGTTCCGGACGTTGATGCCTTGATCCTTGCCATTCTGGTCGATGAAATGGAATTGGCGGAGCATCTTGAGGAGGGAGACGTGGGAGCGCGCATCGTCAATAACGCGTTCGGAGCCGTTCTTGATGAGGAATTCGAGCAGTTGGAGGGCCTTGTATATCTGCCTCCACTCTTCGGCGGCTTTTTCTGTGAAGCGCTTGTAGATCATGGGCATGATTTCATTCAACAATTGGCTGCCCATGTTAGCGGGAGTCGGCGTGGGACGAGGGGTGATGTACTAATTGAACGTGGCATTTGCAATCTCCTGCAACGACGTTGACGAAGCACCTACGAAGTCAGTATGTCTTCACTGGGCGTGGTTGGGTGGCATACCCCAAGGCTCGTTATTTGTTGCTTCTCGTACCTTGGCCTCCATCTCTGTGTAGTTCATGACGGCTGCCAGTTGTTAGCAAGGCGCAGGTCCGAAAGTCTGGCGCATACCATTCTGAACCTTGCGGACACCGGCCTTGATGTCGTAGAGCGAGAGGCCGGCGACCTGATCTTTTAGGCTTGCGAAATCCATAGCGGCAGTCGTAGGTGTTTTGTGCCGGCGTGTGCGGTGTCAGGGTTGAAGGGACCAGATTATTGACGACAGTATGGCCCAACGGCCCAAGGATGACACGTGGAGCGTGCTGCAAAGGTCGGCCGAATGGTAAAGTGTGACCGTGCTGTAAAACTGAAATGCAGTTTGGCTCGATTCCAGGTGCGTCGGTAATATGTCTCGAAGTTTCGTTTGGGCGTGAGGATGCTGCAGGCCGGGCCCCAGTCGTGACTGTTCACGTGATCACTGCTCAGGCCACGCAACATTGAACATTCAATGTTGAACGTTTGAAGCTTTCAGTGAGTGTCCATGTCGACATTGATGGGTAGTACAATTTGATGATGTACATCATCACTCTACACCATCCCATCAATTGATCATGTCTTTCGTGGAGCTGTCGCACAGGCGCTACAGCTAACGCACTGACCTCGATGGATGGACTGGGCATCTGGAGAAATTTCACGTCCATCACCTCCTGCATCCATTCCATCACCTTCGGCTGCAGCTTGTTCGAGCGGTGTATTATATTGTATTGTACTGTATTGCATAGCCACCTAATTGGCCTCTTACCGTCTCTTTGAGCTTCCGTCCTCTCCACCTGCCTCGATTGTACAGTGCAGCAGTACATCAGCAACAGCTTTCCATCACCAGTAAGCACGCAATTGCCCCCGCAGCAGCCTCGAATCCCCCCAAGCCTTCCCAGGCGCGCGCAAGTAAAGGTAATAGGAGTAAAAGCAAACCGTGGGGCCTGCACCTGCGTTTGCCGCCTCCTTGTTTGTGTCTCCGCTGCGTCGCGTCTGACGGCATGGCATGGCAGGGTGAGAGAAGCTGGCACTGGCTAC
The DNA here is from genome assembly GCA_010015675.1 of Byssothecium circinans. NCBI lineage: Eukaryota > Fungi > Ascomycota > Dothideomycetes > Pleosporales > Massarinaceae > Byssothecium > Byssothecium circinans. The sequence continues at coordinate 48,249 of ML976996.1, read as the reverse complement.
GGCGCTAAGCTCTTCACAGCCACTACCAGCCTACAAAAGAACCCCGCCATGCCCCTCCTTCGTCCCATCTCTCTGTTCTCCCGTTCATCCCAACTCTCATACCACCTTCGAGCTCCATCCAACAAACGCTTCTTCACACCAACAGTAGCCGCCATGGGTTCCGAAAGCCCCAAGGGTAGTATCAAGACTTACTTCGACGTCTCCTGGGAGGGACCCGAGATCAAAGTTGACGACAACGGCAACTTCAGTTCCCCGGGAGCCGTCAAGCGTAAGACTTCCATTGCCCCTCCATCTCCTGCCCCTCTCCGATGCAATGTCATCCCCACCCCAACACAACTCAGGCGCTCCCATCGTCCATTAAGTCGCTGTTCAATTGCTAACGTCTCGCTTTCAGAGCAATCCGGCCGCATCAAATTCGCCCTCTACGACTACAAGGTCCCCAAGACGGCCGAGAACTTCCGCGCTCTCTGCACGGGCGAGAAGGGCTTCGGCTACGCTGGCTCCAAGTTCCACCGTATCATCCCCGAGTTCATGCTTCAGGGCGGTGATTTCACCCGCGGCAATGTGAGTCTGACCCCTCATCGAGAGGACGACAACAGTAAATGGACAGTAGCTAACCCTACCAGGGTACCGGTGGCAAGTCCATCTACGGCGAGAAGTTCGGTGACGAGAACTTCGACGTGAAGCATAAGAGGCCATTCCTCCTGTCCATGGCTAACGCCGGCCCTAACACGTGAGATCTTCCTCCCCTCAATATTTTGTGAGGCTGCTTCTAACATGGTACAGCAACGGCTCCCAATTCTTCATCACCACTGCTGCGACCTCTTGGCTCGACGGAAAGCACGTCGTCTTCGGCGAGGTCGCCAGAGATGACCTAGAATCGAAGCGCATCGTTAAGGCCATCGAGGCCACCGGCAGCAAGAATGGTGCCATCCAGTACAAGACGCCGCCCACCATCACTGCCGCTGGCCAGCTTTAAATGTGCACAGGGCGGATTGCGGAACATCAGGGACGGTAATGGGAAACGGCATGGAATCTGTCTTTTTAGGTACTCTCGGTAGCTCTCGCGGGCAGCTGACGGACAAAAGTTCAACGTCCAGACGTCGATAGCAGCTAATGCCAACTGGACGTTTGACCCCCAACATGTCTATGAAATGCCTTACTTGCGTCCTTGTGATCCGACCTGGTTACCACCCTTGTCTGTCAACCAGCTCCTGAGATAACGGCAAATTTTCACGCAGCGAGGAGGGGCAACAGCCTTCCCCCACCCCACCTCGCTCAGTCCAACCCCGCACTAGTCGTACCAATGCTCGTCATTCGCCACTGCCGTCCATCCCGCCGCCGTGACCCCGACTAACAAGCCTCTCCAACCTCGTGTGGCTTTGGATGGCGTGCTCATGGCGCGAATTTCCTCGCTTCTGCCTACAAGGCCCTCCCATGAACGGCCTGACCCGAGGTTTGGTGGGGCGAGGCCTTTGCGTGGAAGGTGCGAGAATCAGATACCTTGTTTTATAAGCGTTTTGCTAGCTACTAGAGGTACCAAATTCAACATGCCGGGCAGTAATTCAAGATAAGGGGGCATACAAAGTGGTAATAGAATGTTATTTTGTATGTAATTTATATAGAAAATGGCATAGCGCGAGCACTTGGTGGCGTTCGGCGAAACCCTCGGGTCAGCCCGTTCATGGGAGGGCCTTGTACATGTCAACTGTACTATACCGGTAATCGCGTGAAGGGCGTGAATTGTCAATTGCGGAGCAAGTCGCTTGTTCATTCACAGTTGCGTAGCCTACAGCTCGTGTGCGAGTTCTAGCAACAGCATTGAAGGAAACAACGATTGACTCTGACTTCCAATAACTTCACCGTGCCTTTCTTCTTTCTCGTTTCCCAGTCAAGGAAAGACCGATTGCCGCCATCGCACCTTCCTCCACACCAGCCACCACGAAAACAACATGCCCCTCCACCCGTCCACCGCCGCCATCCACGCCGACGACCGAATCAACACCCTCACCGACGTCGCACCCCCTATCCACACCTCAACCACATTCCGGTACCCACGCCAGTCCGCCGCCCTGCAACCCGTGCCTACCGAAGGCGAATTCGTCGACCTCCAGACCCCCCTCATCTACTCGCGCCTTGCCTCCTCCAACATCAACCGCCTAGAAACCATCCTCACCCCCCTCATCTTCCCCGGCGTCGCAGCAGGAGGGAAAGAAGTCGAAGACCTCAGTAACCATGTCATCAGCTATTCGAGCGGCCTGAGCGCGTTCCACGCCCTGCTCGTCCACTTCGTGCCCAAGGTCATTGCCATCTCAGGCGGCTACCATGGCTGCCACGGCGTCATCGACCTTCACACACGCATGTCCGGGCTCAAAACCGTAGACCTGCACGCCGACGAGCAGGCCTGGGACGTCGCCGGTCTCGGCAAGGGTGATATCGTGCATCTGGAAACGCCGCTCAATCCCACAGGCGAAGCCTTCTCCATCCAAAAGTACGCCGAGAGAGCGCATAAGCGCGGCGCGATCCTGAGCGTCGACGCTACGTTTGCGCCGCCCGGGCTACAGGATCCGTTCCTTTGGGGCGCGGACGTGGTCATGCATAGCGGGACCAAGTATATCGGTGGGCATAGCGATATGCTTTGCGGGATCCTCGCTGTACGGCGCGGAGACGAGGGAGTCCTGTGGTCGAAGAAGTTGAGGGCGGATCGGATTTTCTTGGGCGCGGTGTTGGGGAGTTTGGAGGGGTGGTTGGGTGTGCGGAGTTTGAGGACTATGGAGTTGCGAGTGCAGAGGCAATCATTTAATGCGGGGAAGTTGGTGAACTGGCTCGATGAAGCGTTGAAGGGGAAAGGTGCGGATGCTGAGGTGGTGAGGAAGGTCGTGGGGAGAGTCACGCATGCTTCGCTCCAAGCTGCGGATCCGGGGAATGCGTGGCTGAAGGAACAGATGCCTAATGGCTACGGCCCGGTGTTTTCCATCCATCTACAGGAAGCTTCTAAAGCAAGGCAGCTACCTTCTTTCCTGAGGCTGTTTCATCACGCGACTAGTCTGGGCGGCGTGGAGAGCTTGATCGAGTGGCGACGCATGTCGGATACGGATGTGGATGAGAGGTTGTTGAGGGTCAGTGTGGGTGTGGAGAACTGGGAAGATCTGCGGGATGACTTTGTTCAGGCGTTCGAGAAGCTGGCGGCGGGTGTGAAGGAGGGCGATGGGACGGCGGTGCAGGTCGATGCTGCGACAGGGGAGGTCAGGGCGAAGGTTGAGGGTGGTGCTGGGGGTGCTGTGTAGATGCTGAGGGTTTAGACGGGAGAGTTTGCATATGAGATACAGTTTAGATTTAGAATAAACTGTTTTGCAGAGAGAGACTCTACTCATTCTCAGCCATGCCGGAAGCATGATACTTTGCAGTCACGGCTCTGGTATACAGGCTCCTGGAAATGAAGTGACCATAAGATCACAGCTCATGACACGCCCAAACATCCCTTGTGCCCGCTAAACCCCCCAAAAAGACCATCTCACATCCCCGCACATCTCAGCAACTCCTTCCAGATCCCCGGATCCCCATTCCCCCATCTTCTCAACCGTCCCTTCCACGCCCACCTCACAAAAAAAAACGACAAACAAAACACTGCCTCGTTATCCTCCACATCATACACTCTACCGCCGTCGCCATTTCATCCCTCTCCTTCTCGGAGTTGTGTACTAGCTGCTGCGATATCTCGTCCGCTGGACGTACGTAAGGCGCAGTAGGGAGCTGGGTGGTGTAGGGAGGGGGTATATGTGCTAAGAAAGCAAGGGTATGAAGAGGTGGGTGGTTTGCAGGTGGCGAGGGGAACGGCTAGATGCTAGGCTAGAAAGGGGAGTAATAAACTCATCATACTCCCGCCTTAAGCAACACATCCACACCCCTACTATATCACCTATCCATCCCCCTTTATCTGCCCAAATCATCCCCTCTATCGTCTATACTCATATCATATACGCGCCCTGGACTATTTCACATCGGCGGTGCAGCCTTCTTTCCGCCCGCGCTGTGTCTAGCAAAGCGGAAATGCGCTTTGGGGTGGCTTTGAGGTAGGAATTAGTATTTGCCGAGCGGGGGTCCAGGAGTCGAAACTGGAGTTTGTGGTGTCCTTTGGCGGTGGCGAGGAGGGAGAAGCATGTTCGAGGGTTGTGGTTTTGTTTGGGAGTGTGGGATAAGGTGAGTATCTTCCTGGTAGAGAAAGTTTTGAACGCAGGACTCTACATGGATTGGTCAAAGCAGAAGCCTTAGATAGTCGTATTTGTGCTATCTACCGGCAGTCTAACACGACGAGGTCGAAGGAAAGCAATGATTGAGCGATTTATTAAGAGGAGTGTGGAAGGGGAAGGAATCTGCTCAAAAGCTAAGTAGGGACTTGGTATCTGGAATTGGGTCAAGATGAGGTCATTTGGGGTTAGCTAGGTGGTCGTTCGACGTACCCGCCACTCGGCTTCTATCGACATGCGAGCGTGAACGGATATTGTTCTGGTGACAAACGACGCTCGGTGGTTTTTATTGGCCTCTGAGGAAGCCCTCGTAATATTCAACTTCTGTGAAAGATGCTCAGCTAGTAGGTTTATATTTGAAGAGGTGCACCGAAATAACTTTTAGGGATGAATATAGTTGAAGGAGATAACGTGCTGTGAAGCCAATTCCAATTGACTGTTAAGTCGCCTCAATTACATCTAGATTCGCTCTCTCAACACATTACACGTTACATACTACTAACATCTCCATCCACATTCCACAGACCATTCACCTACGCGAACCTAAGAAAAGCTAGTCCACGTTTTCAAGTCATCGCTAACCGCTCGTGCCTTCTCAGCTTTCAACGCCTCCCCACCATGTCATATGGCATAGACCGAGCGGCATAGCTCTACTTTGAGTTCAACGGCTCACCGAAAGTCACAATGATAAGATTCCGACGGTTTTGCTGTGGTGTAGACCAGAAGGAATAGATAGATACTGCGATACGCTTGATAAAAGGCTGGTAAGCTGGAGGCAATGGGACATTTTATGACATATGGTCAAAGAACGTTCCTCAAAAATTCTTGTCACACGAAGCAATCTCCTGTGGAATCCCTTGAGCATATCCTGATGGTTGATAAGTCTCTCGAAGAGTTCTAATCTGCTCTCCTCATAAGGCAAAAAGAGTAGTAACTGCATGCCGCATGAGTAATCTCGAAGTTGAGGGGATGGAATAATGACTACTTCAATGTTTGTGTGGTGGTAGGTACTCTTCGTCCCGCCGTTTCACTTTTAGCAAGGACGGTAACAGCTATAAAGTCCCAAATTCATCGGACGATGTAAAATTGAAAGAGACATTTATGACTAAGGTGGTGTTGGTATGCGGGATCTCAAGTAGAGGTAGCAAGGTATGGCGAAAGCTTTCTACGGATGAGCCAAAGGTCTAGCTTCACTTCGCAAAGTTTGAGTAAGGGGGATAAACGAACGTCTTATGATCCGTCCTGTGAGCCAATTCCACCAAAGGTGTCATGAAACTAGCCAGAGATGCTTTATCTCGGAAACTCCGCGGATTGCGTCTTCAATTATGATTATCTGAACGAACTTACCGAGAACCACTTCATGCCATGTGCTATTTTCCATTTGTTCAATTGCTTAGATCGGGAACAGATGTCAACAACAGCATGTGATGAGTAAGTACTTGAATGTACCAACTTCCATTTGACCATCTACCATTACGACCATCCAAGGACGGTATAATACGCCGTTTCCTCATGCAATATCCCCATCTAGCCTCCGTATGAAAGACCCCGTATGAAAGCCGAAAACCAAAGTACTAAAACAAAATACGCCCAGGACTTTTAGCCCCGCTTCACCGCTTACGTACCTTGTAGTTGCGTTCATCAACGTTGCCAGGGCTATCCTCAGCCTTGCGTTTGCGACCGACCATCTCAACAATATCACTACCATCATCTTCCGACTCGCCTTCCGCATCAACCTCCGAGCCCAGGTTGAGGATTGCGCCTTGATGAGGAGTCTCTGTAGAGTCATTCTCTTTCTCGCGAGATGCAGCCTTTGCAAGAAACCGGCCGGAAGAGTCCCTAAGGGGTGCGCTTTCGTCTGCGTCCTCGGTTTCTATCCTGTGGTTAGTATTTGTCACATCTTGCGAATTTTCCTGAAGTCGTTCCCAAATACCTTGGTCTTCTTCCTCAACAGCCCCTTTGTTCGCACCGGCGACCTGCCGACCCTGCTGGATATATATATTGCGTCGATCGTTCGCATAGCGGTTGTCACCGGAACCTGCGCGTGCAGCCTCCGGGTTGACGACGATAGTCTCGATCGGAGCGCCCTTCATGAGACTATCGCAGCGCGCCTTGTAGCTCGCGAGGAGAGAGACGAGGGAGTTCATCCGATGCTCAAAGGTCCACGACTTGGTCTTCTTGGAGTCGGCGCGGATCTTCTTGTCGCTGAGAGTGAGCATTCCGATGCCCCTGCGGTGGATCTCTTCGGCTAGTCGCTACAAAAGTGTTAACGGACTTGTAATTCTCGAAACGAGGCTGATGTATACTTACCATCAACTCCCAGCACGCCTTCTCGACGGCCTCAGGCTTGTGGAAGCCCTTATAGCCCAGCTCGGGATGATCCGGGTCGTACCAGCGGTTCACGAAGATGCTGCTGACCTTGTCGTTGTACTGAGAAACGTCTTTGAAGGCGGCGACGAGCTTGCGGACCCAGACACGACGCTCCTTGTTGGTGCTCGGGATGGTGTCGTCTTCCTTAGGAGCTGCCCACTCGTCTTTTTCCTGCCATTTCATGGCCGCTTTGTGCGACTTGAAGATGAGGCCGTCTTCTTCACTGTCCGACCCGCTATCCTCAGAGGTATCACTATCGCTGCCAATCAAAAGCTGAACTGCCTTTGCCTTCTTCTTGGAGATGCGCTTGACTTGGGGTTTGGCACCCTTCTTCGTCGAAATCCGCTTTTCTGGAACTGGGCTGGAGTCGCTCTCCGGGCCGGTGACGTTTGGGTGATCACGACGAGCAACTGAATCGCGCTGCTTTGGATGCTTTGAAGCGGTACCGCGCTGGATATTAGAACCATGGGGCCGTTCGGCGGCCGCAGCGGGCGCAGCGGGAGGATATTGACGAGCCTCGTACGCTCCAAAGAGGCCATAGGCCACAGGATTGCCGCCCGATGGCGCGGGACGAGGAGCAGAGAACGCCGGGCCCTGGCAAGGACGCTGAGCATGGGAACCGTTGGTACCTTGAGGCGGTTGCCGGTGTGGGTTTCCCAAGCCAGTGTCGTAAGGAGTGACGAAAACAGCGCCCGACGTGCGCGCCATCTCGCGCTCCTGATAGTACCTGCCAATTCCTATGTAACCTTTATTAGGAGCTTGAATAACATGAATAAAGGGCTGCGGAGGGGCATCCTCAACCGGGTGTGAGGGAGCTGTGTACGACGTTCGATAGTCGGCTTGTCGCTGAAGTGCCTCGATTGCCCTCCTCGTCTTCCCTTCATCCATACTGACCTGATGGTCTGAAACCCTCCGCCTGAGAGATTGACGACGCCCTTGCAAATGTATGTGTAGGAGGTGGAGGAGGGAAAGAGGTAGCAGCATGGAGAAGAAATAGACTCATGGCAGCAATCGGGGAAGTAAGGTAAGGGGAGATCTAGAACCGCGAAAGAAGTTCCAGAGCAAAACGTACCCTTTGCTCGTCCACTGCCTGGAAAGAGCTTGTTCATATAGCTGAAGGCCGCTGCCAGCACCCTGTCATCCTCCTTGCCCTGCCGTGCCGTCGATGGGGAAAGCCCCAATTGAGCTGGGTCAACCCTCGGGAACGATTCGTTGGCAGCCAGTTTCCTGGAAAAACTCTGCGGCGGCTGTTCCATTTTGTTGTTTGCAATGTAAAAGCGGTATAGGAAAGGAAACAGGAGCGGAGGGAAAGTTCAAGGTTGAGCTTGCGAACGACGTGAAGGTTGAAGGGAAGCAACGAAGCCAGTGGGACTGTAAAAAGGCGCGTGGGAAAGAAGAGGCGGAATGACGTCGCTCCAGCGAGCTTTCGCGACGCGTGAACGTGCGAAATCACGGTCCGCGCTTTCACTCGCCTCACGTGTTGTGGCTGTTGCCGTAGAGATTGAGGGAGTGCCGCCGCTATGATATCATACGCGTCCAACGCGCCACTTCGGCCTTCACGCGAGAACAGTGCCAAAACTCACTATATAGATCTTCATAGCCGTGGACTTTTACTCAGTCCGTACATTAGACTTCGCGTGAATGGCAACAAAAAATAACGATAAAGGTTCAATCACGGAAGACACGCGCCTCACGGTGCCACTTATCTCGCCAGTGATACGCATAGAACTCAGTTAAACGCTCTATCATTTGCTCAAATATACATACGCGCGAACGAGGTCAATCTTGGAGCGACTGAGGCGGTTCGAGTTCTCACGCGCCACGCCGTCCCAGCCCATGTCGAATAGAGTGTCGATCTGGACTTTGCATCTTCAAAACTGAGGATGTTTTACAATGCTTATCCTGGAGATATACTGCAATAGTGTCATGTTTCTATACAAGTTTCCCTTACTGCCATTCTCCTATAGGCTTGGGAATTTGAAGTTCCTTGTATGATAACCACTCTCGCGTAGCAGAAAACGTAGGATGTATGGCAAGCCGTTCAGCCCCCATATACACGCTAATTTCTCTTCCATACTCAATCTTGACGTTATGTTCCTCTTGAATATTTCAGGAAAGGCATTTGAACACACCGTACCCGCTAAATACTTCCCAAGCTTTCAAGAGCATGTTACTATTGTCGCCGAAACCTGTGTGTTTGGCGGAGGCGCCTGCTCATACCAAAGACCGCACCGGCTCTTAACCAGATGTACGCCTTATCGCATCAAAGTCGTTCTCATCTCTTCAATTCAAATAGAGCAATTGATTCTGCAGATGACTCGAACCAAGCTCTCAAAGATACCATCAAGAATTGCAACCACCTTGAGGCACCTTGTAGTTGCTTGGATAAACATGGTTCTGTTCCAGAGACATCAATAAAAGTATACTAGCAAGCTTTTGGGCTCTGTATCATAACAGGAAAGCATACATGTCTTTGATCAATACATCCCAAAGCCTGGCTAGTGCTACTCAAGTATCTCATCTCAAGGATCGATTATCCCCACCTACCTTTGCACTTCTACAGCTACTACTGATTTGAGTTGAATAAAATGGGCGACCTTGGAGTAGTTTCTCGCATTCGTAGTCCACAGGACTCCAGGAAATGTGACGCCCAAAAGGCAACATCTACAACGCCATCTCCCACTTTCTGTGAACTTTAAAACCTGAATTCACACGAGAAAAAGCAATCTAGAACAAGTATCATCTTGACAAGTAGAGAAAATGTCCCGCTCATCCACCGCTTCCATCTACGCAATGCAGAGTCCGCGCTCACCTTAAAATTAGACCCATCTCCCCGGCTGCAAACGCACGCAGTGTCTACCTCTGGACAAAAACAAAACACCACACACTGCTCTCTCTAATCCCTTCATTCCCATTTCCACCTATTCAATACCCCCTCTAAGCTCAACCGAACCACAACATTACGCGACGATGCCTCTCCTCGTAGTCCTAGGCATAAACGGCCGGCAAGGCAGCTCAGTCGCTAACATCTTCCTTTCGCAGTACAGCAACTGGCGCATCCGCGGTCTTACTAGCACTCCCAATAGCCCAGCAAGTCTCGCCTGGCGCTCCCGCGGTGTCCAAATCGTCGAAGTCGATCTCCACAACGAACGCAGCATAGCTACTTGTTTCGCCGGCGCCACCGTCATCTTCGCCGTCACCGACTACTACAGCCACTTCGCCAACAGAAGCCTCCAGACCGTGGCGGGGATCTGGCCAGCGAAAATGGAGAAACTTGCAGGAAACCAGGATGCAAAGATTGGCGAGTCTGTGGTCAAGGTGGCAGCGAAGGTAGTTGGCTTGCAGAGGTTCATTCTGTCCACACTGCCAAATATACCATCGCGACCAACCTCACTGAAGGGAGGATATGGTCTAGAGGCTAAGATGGCCGCTTTGAGATATCTCTTCCGGGAGGAGAAGCCGTTGGTGCGTCGTACGAGTCTGATGAAGGTTGGGTTCAGGATGGAGGACTGGAAGTTGACGCTGGAGAGGGTAAGTCTTGGGCATCCCTCCCCCATTGTAACGTTTGGCAACAATGACTGACTCGTGTTGTATAGAACGACGATGGAACTTTGCAGTTCGGCACGAGTGCCCCGGGGTATGTCTGCCTGCCTTGGCTCAACGTAGCCAGCGATCTCGGTATAGTCATTCCCCACTTTCCTTTGCTACTCTTAAAGCCTTATTGCTGACTAGAATCTAGGTTCTCTCGCTCGAACCCTCATATTTGACGCACCTTCCGGCCAAAACCTTGCCGCCGTGAGTGAATGGGTATCCGGCATCGAGATCTGCCGGCTCATCAACGAAATCTCAGGTCTAACCTGCAGATACCGCCAGTGGACGCAGAGCGAGCTCGAGGCCCTCTCCTGCCCGAACAACTCGACGACTGATTTCCTCGCTCACGGCTTCAACTATCAGTACTTTGAGTCGTCGTGCAAGCAGCCCGTGCGCCTGGCCCAGCAGTACGGGGTCCCCGTTCCGCGGACGAGCTTCCGCATATACTTGGAGAAGGATCTCCCGCGGGCTTTGGAGAAGCTGATGTTTGTTCCGCGCAGGGTGGGCAAGGTCACGGTCTGGTCCACTGGCGTGAGAACGAGTCCGGAGACGGCCCTGGCGGATAGTGAGGCTGTGAAGCAGCTAGGATGGCAGGCCATGCGGACGGTCAATGCCAATGGACATGACCGAAGCATCTTCATTGGTAATCACCCGATGTAAGCGGGTTGGTGGCAGAGTAGGGAGGTGCAGGGGTGGGTAAAGGTTTCACAAAAGTCTTGGTGGAATGATCGGGAGCTATGTACAATACATTAGCAGTAGCGTTGAGGCCTTCGAGGTCTAAATAAAGTCTCCCGTAGAGTGATCTGTCATACCCCTCGGTACGTTTCCCAAGTCTCGCCTCTAAGGTAAAGGTGATGTCTTTTAGCATGTTTAAGATATTGACAAACTCATACATGTAGCATGGTGTCTTCGCTATTGATAGGACTTCTTATGCCCGCTAATGTGTAACTAGCATCCACCTATACTGAAGAGATGGTTTTGTTATTAAGTACACATATGTGGCACAGGTGTCGCCACACTTTCCAGTGGTTCATATCTGAACAATTATGAATGGTTTACTATCTCAACAAAACAACGCCTGTAGCATGGCATCTATGCCATGAACGGGCTTTTTAGACCCACTAGTGTGTGAATAATACGCAGCTATGCTTAAGACACAGCTTTGCTGTCAAGTGTAGATAGCTGTCATAAGACTCGCAACGTTTTACAGTGGTTTATATCTGAAAAGTTATTCAGGTTGTACCTTAAAGGCTGCGGTCGATCCATTCCTATTCAATGGTCGTGGTATGCATCGAACTGGAACCCGGAGACTCGGAAGCGTACACTCGGGTTTTACGACCAAGTGGCTTTCCCAGTGCCTCGGGCATGCTGTCGCTACGACTCTTGCGAATTCGAAGTCGCCTGTATCAGACTTATTGGATACATGAAGACGATGCCACATTGTCAGAAATTCACGTTCGTCATGCATGAGAACAGCGATTTCTATCGTGGGATGACGATGGCGAGATGATGACGGCACTATACAAGCTCACTACCATGAACCAGTCATTCGCGATTGAGCTTTTCAGTATGTGGAGCACGGAAGACCAGAAAAGCCGCCACGAATGGTCGGGTAATGGGGAGTTGGGGAATCATGAGGGCGTCGAGATTGATCTGATTGACTGTGCGTTGACACGGGCAATTCGGGACGCCGATTTTAGTCGGGCAGGGCTAGGTGAGGGGCCTCAGTGAACATAATGGTAGATGATGCACAGCGAATAGATTTACACCAGGGTTTTGTGCTCAATCCACGGTCTTCCTGTGAGACAACTTGTAAGACGACAGCGATTTTTTACAGTACTGACCCGTCCCTCTTGACCAAGTACCCTTATCCAAACTAGTCTCCACCACCATCGCATATAGCCTCGACTCCTGAGTCTCCTTAATTTGAGTACTTAACTTGTTCTCACACATGCTCTCGGTGCCATAATGGCTCACACTACTCCTTATTGATGGCCTGGAGCATTTCATAACCGCGCCTCTTGCCCTCTGATTGAATCCAAGCGCTCGGAATTCCACATATTTTTGTATGATGACGTTGAGCGCGGGCATGCACAAAAACCGTATATTACACCAACGTACAACCCCGCTTTGCGAGCGCCCTAGACCGAAGAAAGATACAATCTATTCCCAATCAGCTTCGTTCCATGATTCCGGGCTTTGCGGCGAAAGTGCGCATGTGTCACTAGAAGGTGACACCACGATCACAGCCGCGGTTTTCGAGAGCTCCTCCCTCCTCTCTCACTTCTAGTGGGTCTGTCACAATACTAAAGGTTTCCTACTGTCGTACACTTTCTAACCTCCACTAAAGACCTTTCAACCACATGCACCCCAGACAATTCCGATGATGGAATCAGTCAAGGAAATTTGTTCGGGGTCAGGCAGTCTGCTAGAGGTAAATGGTATCAATTACCTCGTCCCTCGAGCGTGTGGCGTCGACGTGGGAGGAACCGAAGATTGCCTTGTCACCGTTTTCCGCGTGCCCGATTCCGATACGAAAGTTACGGCAACATGGGTGGAAGCGAAGCTGCGCGAATATAGGAAAGCCGACGACACGTTCCACGACAAATTCCTCATTGGGGTAGTATTCAGCGGACCAGCCAATATCCATATCGCGGACGATGCGCGAGAAGCGCTCCAAAGGTTGGGAAATCAATGGATACGTACCATCACGAGCGACGATATGCTACCTGGCCCATATGCTTGCGTTGCTGGACGCTTGCGAGAAGTGTGGAAGTTGATGGATGATTTTAGTGGTATCTGCATGGCTGCAGTAAGGCCGCAAAATTACGACTTTCGCCCTTCATTCGAGACACTGAACCTTACCAGTTCCGACAACCAGTTTGTCAGCATCGCTCTTCCCTCGCGCATTCATACCCGTGCAAGGATAGAGTCGCCTGTCGCCGGCTGGCGCATCCTAATCAAAGACAATATCGACCTCGCCGGTATCAAGACCTCACTTGGAAATCGCGCTTATTACGATACCTATCCCCCTCGAGCTCAAACCGCCGAGAGTGTTCAGCGAATGATCGAGCGCGGCGTGTCGGTTGTGGGCAAGACCAAGATGAACTCGTTTGGAAACTGGGAGGAGACGACAGAATACATCGACTACCAGGCGCCGTGGAACCCTCGTGCGGATGGATACCAGTCGACTGGGGGAAGTAGCTCCGGAAGCGCTGCTGCGATCGCGTCGTACGAATGGTTGGATATCGCTATCGGAACGGATACATGGGGGAGCATTACGAGACCAGCTCTGTGGTGTGGGTGCTTCGGACTACGCCCAAGCATTGGTTCTGTGGCTACGAAAGGTATCGAACCTTATGTGCCGTAAGTCCCGTCTCTAGTCAACTATGGTTCGAGAACTCGCGTACTAACAAAATCCACAGGCTGTTCGACATGCCCGGGATCCTGAGCAGAGACCTTGCGAAACTTCAAACTTTCGCATCAGAGTGGGTGAATGATGACACACTGGTCAGGGATACGAAGGTACCCTCTACTGCCTTTCAACTTGTACAGTCGTTGACGAACATAGCCTTTCTCTGGCATCATATGGGCAGCAGACCTCTGGGATAATGTCGACAATGAGCAGATTGACCTAGCCCGAGCCTTCGTCAAAGATGCCGAAGCTCGTCTGGGATTGAAAGGCGAGGACGTGTCTTTCATAGAAGAGTGGGGACGCTCACCTCCTTCCAAAGCGCAAGGCCGATCAATGGCCGACTTCATAGACACGGTAACCCGTTCCGATTTCCGAAAGACGTGCGACTTCGTTACTCACAGGCCCTAGGTCGGCGTAGCCCTAGCCTACGACGCATACCACAACGAAGACGACTTCCGTGCGCACTATAAAGACAAGTTTGGACGCCCCCCTTATACGAGTCCTCGAAACCAAAAGGTCTGGGAAATGGCGAGCACGGTTTCGAAAGAAGAGCGAGACGACGGATTCGCTAGAATCGCAGCATATGCGGAATGGCTCAAGGATACGGTGTTGACAGGCAATCGAAGCAACGCGCTCATCATTCATCCACAAGAGAATATGAGACCGAGATACCGTGACCAGCCTCCAACGTTCCAAAGGCCGCCACAGAAAGGAATCAGCTGCCTGGCTTTGCCTGCTGTCTTGAAGGGGCCGGCACTCGCTGTTCCGATCGCTCAAATTCCGTATCATTCTTCGGTGACGGAAAGGGTTGAGTATCTGCCTTTTGTCATTACTTTGGTGTCGCCTCAAGGTCAGTGCTATGCCATCTCCCTTTAGCCCAAACGTTCAGGCTCCTAATCGGTCGTCAGGTACCGACTTGCTGCTTCTGAAGACGGCACAGGAAATTCTCGAAGGCGCGAATCGACCGACAACAGTGAACACAGGCAGAAAGATGTGGGGCATGGAGGACGTGGAGAAGTCGAAGTCCTAAGGAGAATATTGATGGGTATCTTCCAGACATCATACCTAGGCAGGTTGCACTGCACAATTTCTAAGATCAATGACAGAAAGTTATTGAACCACGTGGAACGACTTTCATCCGAAGTTGAGGAAAGGGGATGCTGCATATGTGCAGACTGTGCATCAAGGTCGCGCTAGCTAGATTTAGCTTAGTGCTCAAATCTCATCGTCGCACTTGCCGGCTTTCCCGTCTCCTTATCCTCACTGTCCTCAACGTCCTTTTCATTTCTTGAAACATCACAGAGTTTCTCACGATGGTGACGACCTCGCGGCTAACATCATCTTTTCGCAGTGACGATTAGCTGGCAGCTGGCGCGCTCTAGCGTGTCACTATCTACGACGGGGCGAGAAAATGGCCTTGGGACGGCGGAGAAACGCCAAACCGACGTCAATGGCATTTCTGATGCTTTTTTTTCTATTTGTACGTCGTGGAGAGTTACTGGAGACGAGGCGAGCCTGGGCGCATTCGGTCTCCAGCGCGTACAGGGCTTCAAAGGGGGAAAATGTAGGGACAAAACGACCCGTGGCCCGTCATGCATCGTCCCTCAACATCGCGATCAAGGACTTCTCTCCTGTCTGGTGAGTCTATTACAACAGGCCAAAGGACGCCACAAGAACGTTGACTCCGCAAGGTTCAGCATCTCCATGGATACGGGCATCCTCGATCATCATGAACCTGCTACCGTGGCAATTCAATGGATCACGGGTTCTGACCACCATTACGTTCGCCCGGAACGTCGTACTAATCAGCATCACCCGCCTGTTCAGGCACTCTCGCGGGCTGCAAAAGCGCACCTGCGTTGAAGTCCCCGTCAGAATTCTGGCACACTTACACAAACTATTTATGTAAGAAAGCTACCTTTCAGTTTCTACCTTAGTGCCGAATTTCTCTACTCCACGAGAGGGTGTATTGAGCCAGCAGTGCAACTTTCTATTCAGCCTTCGGAGTTCACTGTTGGATGCACGAACGCGAAAACGCGCGCCCACGTGATTTACTCAGCAACTTCTCGCCCCATCCCAGTTGAGTCCGATGGGGGCGCCTTCGAAGCTTCTTCCTGGAGCTCGTTCTCTACTCTTTCTCTATTGACCGACGATGGAGCTAGGCAGCACAGGAGTTTTGGAAGTCGTCGAGCAGTGTACAATTCCGAGACAGACCAACTCATCGGAGTCTCGTTACAAAACCGACTGGACCGAGCGCTTAAACGAACGATTCATCATTCCGAAACAATCGCACCAAAGTTTGCAACTCTTTCTTTGACATCCCTCCTTCCATTGCCATGCCCAATAATTCACACACTCTCAAACTCTCTCCAAACACGTCGCATATTCCCCTTGCAGCTTTCGCGCCGCAGTCTTCTCAATGGCAGGCACTGACAGGGCGCCACTCCGCCAACGCATCACCTCCTGCGTGTCCGCGATGCTGCCAAGCCGGGGCCAGATCGATTTCGGTTTGCGTGCGCTGCAAATCTGGGGATGATTGGGCTCGGCTAAATTTGGCAACAGTTTGACTGGCTGGGGGTGCCTGCAACAAGGTGATGAAAACAAACGCCGAAAGCATTGAAACGTTGGTAGGGCACCTCGCAACCAACTAAACCTTACTACTCTAACCCAATTTCCACGTCTCTCACCTTTCATTTCTACTCCCTATTCCTTTCTATCCTAAACCCTAATAACCTGTCGGGATCGCCTTCGCCTGCACCGGCCAGGGGTAGTCAGACACGCGACAGCATTCCCAGAAAATACGAATTCAGCATTGGGGCGCTCGCTGCGTTCCTCTCTCCCTCTCTCCCTCTCTCCCGCTTTCCTTTCCTTTCGGGTTGTTTCTTCCATTGATTCCTGAGAACAACTCGCAACAATGGCAGAGAAAGCGCAAGCCAACGCAAGCGCGAATCTCGCAGCACCCACCACAAGCAACGGACATCAGCAACAACATGACAGAACTCCAACCTACATGCCTAGGAGACACGAAAGCGTCGTGAGTGATGATACCGACTTTGACGACTACTTCGTAAGACACTGAAATCCACACCACATCATTCGAACACGCTGCTAATAGCATCGAGGTTGGACCGCGCGACCTCGACCACCATTCCAAATGGCCTATCTTCCTTCGACTCCATGGTAGTATCACGCCCTCGATGATTCTGCCTCTTCTCTTCGTTGGTGGCTGGTCTGCAGCTATCACCTGCATTAGTAAATTGGTTTATGACCGTACGTCCACGTTCCCACATCCATTTCGACACACAGCTAACAAATAAAAAGTTGGTATTAACCAGCTCCTCCTTACGGTTCTCGGTTTCGTCGTCGGTCTTGCGCTCTCCTTCCGTTCCTCCACCGCATACGAGCGGTACAATGAAGGCCGTAAATACTGGTCGCAGCTCGCGCACGCATCGCAGAATCTGGCTCGCCTGATCTGGATCCATGCGGATGAACGTCACAACGATGAGAACGATCCCCTCCTCGGCAAGAGAGACCTTCTCGCCAAGATCAGCTGCTTGAACCTCATTGTCGCCTTCTCCATGGCCCTGAAGCACAAGCTCCGATTCGAACCCTACTCCCACTACGAAGACATCCAACACATGGTCGGCCACCTCGACACATTGGCCAAACGCGCTGAGAAGCCAGATGCGAATAAGAAACCGAATCCGCTTAAGAGGACGGGAAGATTCCTCGGCATCCCAATGGCAGAATCGAACCCCAGAAAAGAGTTGAAGAAAGCAAAGGCGCCGTTGGGAAATCTGCCGTTGGAAATTCTATCCCATCTGTCTGCATACATGAAGGACATCTACGACAACGAAACACTCAAGGTCTCTATCTATCAAACACAGAGTCTCAACGCGCTGAACACATTCAACGAGGTGCTGACAGGCACGGATCGTATTCTCAACACGCCGTTGCCGATCGCGTACAGCATTGCCATTGGACAGATTACCTGGGTGTATATCCTTCTTCTTCCCTTCCAGCTGTACAAGTCTTTGGGCTACGTCACGATTCCGGCTTCCATCTTTGCCGCCTACATCATCCTCGGGATAGCGTAAGTGTTTTCCGCTCCCTCTTTTCCTCTTCCCAACTAACACGTCCAGTCTCATCGGCCGCGAAATCGAAAACCCCTTCGGCGACGACGTAAACGACCTCCCACTCGACGCCTTCTGCGTGCAAATCCGCTCCGAGATCGAACTCATCATGTCGCGCCCAGCCCCGCAACCCTCCGCTTTCCTCGACAGCGACGACAACGAACCCTTGTACCCGCTCAGCCACATGAACACCGCGGGCTGGATGAGCAAGAGCATAGATGAGATCAGGGAGGCGTTGAGTTTGAAGGTTGGCTTGAGCCATCCGTATGGTGAAGAGGCCGAATTCGCTAGAAACAAGAGTAGGGAGATGAGGCGGAGTAGGGATGAGCGCAGGAGTCGAGATGAGAGGAATGGTGTTCTTGGTACGAATGGTGAGGGGGTTAGGAAGAGGGATGTTGAGGCTGGGCATGGGAACGGGCATAAGCATGTTGTGGAGTGATGTGTTATGTTGGAGCGAGGACGTGCGCCTGGTGTGCTTGAGATGAGTAAGCTTTGGGCGATCTGATCTTGATGGATTTCTCTTTACCGATTTGTAATTCTAATTTCCTTGCTTCCTTGACTCATTCCCATTCCAATTCGGCGATGAAGCAGCCTTGACATTTCAGCGGGCGCAAAAAAAAGGAAATTACTCATGAATAATATACCTCGCGGGCGTCATCCACCAACCAACCATGCCACTAAGCGTCTTCTTTCTTAAGTAGGACAAAAAGCTTTCCAATATAAAAACGAAACAGTCCTGTCGCTTAGTTAACAATCTAATCCACAACAAAAGGAACCCCTCAAACCGCAAGAATCGAAAACCCAACGACACAAGACACCAACAAAACACCAAAACAATGCACCAACCCCCATCACCCAAACACCCGACCCCCACCGCCCCCCCTCCCCTAAACCTTCGGCGCAGTAACAACCTCCCTCATGCCCTCCCCCACCAACTCCAAAAAAGCCTCCATCTCAAACCCCAGACTCTCCTCCCACTCATACCCCAAAAACCCCATTCCGCCCAGCATCTCCCAGCTCAACCTTGCCCACCTCTCCGCCTCCTCTCTCTCCCTCTCCGCCACGCCTCCCTTCCCTTTACCCCCCTCGCCCTTCCCCTTCCCCTCCCTCACACGCCCCTCTTTCGCCCGCGCAACCAACAACCACAGCTTCGCCACCAACGCATACTCATCGGGCAGCAGATGCACCAGCCCCTCGTCCCTGATCATCTCGATGCTTTCCTCCGCGAGCACGATGGCGTCCATGGGCTTCCCAGATTCCCAGAGATCGGTGATTTTATCGGTCGATTGGGCGATGAGCGTGCGGCGCATGTCGGAGGCGGTTTTTTGCGCGGCCGGCAGCGTGCACAGGCTGCAGGTGCAGGTGAAGCCCCAGCGCGAGAGGGCGCGGTGGCGGTGTGGGGAGGGCTGGCCGTGGGTTATGTCTGGGTGCGGTGGTGTTAGTTTTGGGATGGGGGGAGTGTAGGGGAGGGGAATGGAAGGAGAGGAGCGTACAAGAGATGCTGAGTTCTTCGCCTTCTTCAATGTCGCGGGATGCTTTCACCGCCATACTGATTCCAGCGCGGGAGAAGAGGACGAAAGCGTTTGGATTACAGTGGTGATTGATTCTCTGGAAACACTCTGTTAGCTCTGATCCCCCGCCTTTTCAAGCGGACGGGGTGGGTTTATGCGTCGAACTCCAAGATTTCTCGGACGAAACAGATAGATAGATGGGGGGAAAAACTCACAGAGATCAAGGGATACAGCGCCCTACACTTCGTCCCCGCGATCTCGCTCCCAAATGCATTCGTGAGCATAACGTCTTCCTCTAACCTCCCCTCCTCTTCTTCTCCCCTCTCTTCCTCACTCTTTCCTACATCTTCCCTCTTCTTCTTCTTTAACTCCATCCTCTCATCACTCCCAGCCGCCCCCTCCCCCTCCTGCCCCTTCCCCTTATCCCCCATCCTACTCAACCCCCTCACAACCTCCCTACCCCTCAACCGCCCCACCGCCCTCCCCAACAACCCTCTCCCCTCGCCCTCACTAACCCCCCTCCCCAACCCCCCCTCCACAACAACAGCAGCCTGATCCACCATAACAGTCTCCCACCTACGCACCCTCCTCGTCACCATGACCCCCATCCCCTTCCCCTCAATCTCCTGCACCCGGTACGGCGGCCGTCCCGAATACAGCTCCCGCGCCTGTTCCTGCGAGAGGAAGTTGTCGAGCGGGTTGTCGGAGAGCAGCGGCGCGGCGGCGCGGGCGAACGAGGGCGATCCGATCAGCGAGATGCCGAGAGGTCCGGTGTGCGCGGACGTGTAGACGCAGTATTTTTTCCCCAGCGTGGTGAGGGAGGTGGAGGGGATGCAGTGCGGTGGGTGCGTCCAGGGGGAGTTTGAGTTTCCGTAATCGTGGTTGGAATCGTAGTTGGAATTGGAATTGGGCTCTGAGAGGGGTTGTTGGTCGTCGGTGGGGAGGAGTGTGTTTATGTCGACGATGCCGAGGGTGGCGGTTGTGGGGGTGGTGTGGATTGTGGTTAGGAGGAGGATGAGAGAGGAGAAGGAAAGGAGGGTTTGGAGGGATGGGGGAGGCATGGTTGGTGTTACAGGATTTTTATTTATATTTTTGTTTTTGCGTTGTGAGAAGGAAGGGTTTCGAGTATTGGCAGCTGCTTGAGGGAAGGAAAAATTGGTAGAATACCAGCGAGAGAAGGAGTGAGAGAGAGAAAGGTTAGAGAAATGGAACAACCCATCCCATCCCATCCCATCAAACACGTACAATACAGTACATACCTGTCCTCCCTCTCTAAACACACTTCATCCTCCCATACCACTCACTCAACCCATCAATCCATCATCCAACCCGTCCTACCCTATTACCCAGCCCCCCAATAAATTAACCCTCTACCACAAACCACTTCAGCCTACGTCCCAAGCGCCTTGGTACCCTCCGCGTATTAACCCCCAAACCTAACCAATCACATCCCCGCGCAGCGAAGCAGCCAATCCTACTAATGTCTTGTCGCCTGGAGGAATAGATGTCAACTATGTAGCAATGTCGATCTGTTTCCCGCGGTGCCGGCGCGAACGAGCTACGTTGCTCGTCGCGTTGGAAGGGTGCTTTATGTAAGACTCGCGGTGATATGGGGGCTTTTTTCCCCATTCTTTGGCCCTACTAATGTCTTGTTGCCTAGATGAATAGATGTACGGAGGTGCTTAACATTTCGGAGGGCCTGTGGTCAGTGCCACAGAGCAGGACCGAGCTCGGCCGTGAGTATGGTAGCGCCGAATCGCGACCAAATCAGAGCTTAAAACCCCATCTTTTCCTTAATAAAAGCCCTGTTTACGCGATTTTAACAGGGAAATAAGTGTATATTTACTTTGCACAGACTAAGCGTTCTTCGGCGCTTCGAAGGGCCAAAACTCCTCGGCCCTACTTAGTAAGACACCTACCACCCGGCCCTACCCTCCGAAATGTTAAAGCACTTCCGTAATCAGCTTCGCTTCTTCCCTCCTCTTGATGCTAATATATACTTATGTTTTAGCACCATGCAGTAGTACTAGGACACGTTAGGCTGCTAAGATCCCCTATCAACCTTATAAGAGTAGTATCTAAAGAAGCCAAGGTCCGGATATTCCGTAAACTCATCTACATATAATAAAGCCCAGCAGCATTCTGGGCTTTCACTTTCTACTATAGCAGATACAGATTCCCTCGACCCAAGCAGCTTTTCTCTCTCACACCTCCCAGTCTCATCTAAATCCATCCACCAACCAACCGCTAAGATGAAAGTTCTAAATCTTTTATTCTTCACTCTATCGGTAGTCAACGCACAGTGTAGGAGAGAAAACGCCTGTCGTCCCAACGGAGGAGTCGCCCCCCCTAGGACAAAATTGCCGTCCTAATGTGGATTATTGCTCTAGACGCGGCGCATGCGGCGTTGGTCAAACCTGTTCAAATCCTGAATTTTGCGATGGATGGATCGAGAGAGATTGGTATAACAACTGCTACGTCGATTGTGTGGGTTTGCCCTGAGGATTCCTTTTTACGTGTCGAGCTGATGGCTGCAGTGTGTTAGGACTTAGTTCTTGAAGGGAAAGAATGGCTGTTGCGGTGAGATATATGAGGGATCTCAGATGGCTCATCAGGTGCTCGGACGATTGTTATCCCCGGCTCTGTGTATATAGTCTCGTCTGATCGCACCTCAATACACTGGAGCTTCGCTCTCCTGAATCTCTCCTCCAGGTTAGGGCGGACGGCCAGGGCTTCCAAATACCATTAAGGGCTATAGTGCCTATAGACGCATATAAATTGCGCAAGAGATTTTATCGCTTAAGGGGTGGCCATTTCCATTTTGATTATCCATTTTATCTGGCATAAAAATACCCCATTATCCCGATCATCCGGTCACCACGCCTCATGCCGCACACGCGCGCTTCCCATCGATGCAATTTTCAACCTAAAAACACATCAACTTACACGCACAGCGGAAAACTTCACAACTTGGAGCTTTTCGTACCAAGATAGGCAATGCACTCGATCTCGACCGGCACACCCTTGGGCAACTGCTTGACGGCTACACAGCTCCGAGCCGGCTTGTGCGTGAAGTACTTTTCGTACTCGCCGTTCATTTCGGCGAAGTTGGCCATGTCGTCGAGGAAGACGACGACCTGTGTCACGCAATAGTCAGTACCGGCATCCTGTTCGACCATGACCACGTGCTGGAAGTGTAAGACCTACCTTGACAACCCTCCCAACCTCAGTCCCAGCCTCTTTCAAAATAGCATCGATATTAGCACAGCACGCCCTCGTCTTCTCTGCAATGCTGCCCTCGACTAGATTTCCGTTCTTGTCACCCGGCATCTGGCCCGAGACGTAGAGTTGGGGGCCCACGGCGATGGCTTGGCTCTATCCACTGTATCAGTAATGCTCTCTCGTATCTTGTGTTGGATCATCTGTCGTTGTCTCGGATCGAAGTATGCGGATGGGAAGAGTAACTGCATCGTGGCAGGCGCACAACTGTGACGTATCGTAGACGGTGGGGTGCTTGAGGGGAGACCGAGGCATGGAGCGATGAGTGGTTGAGGGATAAGGGGCACGTACGTAAGGTCCAACAGCTGTTTATTGTCAGTTACATCCTCCTCTGTACCCTCATTCCCAATCCATCCCTCATCCTCCCTCTCACCCCCTAAAAAGTAAAGAAACTTACTAGGAAAAGCATTCGCCGTAGCAACCTTCTTAAGCTCCGACATCCTTCTGACCTGACACTGTGATCCGACTCGCAATTGACTTCCGCTCTTGTACAGTACTCCTTCCTTCCAGTTCCAATGCGTGTTCCAATGGCAGTTCCCCGCAAATGTCGTCGCCGTGACACGAGAGAAAGTCGGTGATGGTGATTGTGATTGTGATCGTGGAAGAAGCAATGGCAGTCTCTTCACGACAATACCCAACATATATGCTGGACGAAGTAGAAGTAGGTGAAGTTTTGTGGATGTCGGTGAAGTGGAAAACACGAACACTTCAGGTAAACTAAGGCTATCGCCGGCTCGGCTCTGCACCGGCCTGATGATGACACACCCTTCCCCTCCCCTCCATAGCTTCTCCGAATCGGCGCCGCTAGCGACCAAACGGGAAAGTGGGGGTGAGCTGACACGAGCTGAGACAGGATGAAGTGAGTGCGGGGCGCGTTGGCGTGATGGAGGGGTAAAATTCGGGCATCCTGGTCGCGCGTTCAGAATTTTTTTTCTCGTAAGGCGCGGCGGTGTATGCTATAGATGAGGCAGGTCTGGCGAAGCGCCATGAATATGGCGAGGGAGGGAGGTTGCTGCAGAGGTAGAATACCGAAATAGCTTTGCAGTATTGGTGATTACGAGAGTGAGTTGGGATGGATGAGGTGGATGGGTCAAATCGTCAATCATGCCGCCAGTCGCCCTAGTCTATATATCGCTCGAAGCGGGTGGAAAAGCAAAGGAAAACCCCCGCTGAGAAAAAGCTTGGAAGAAGGAAACCTCCCGGAATCGTGAGATGCGATGGGAAACAGAGTGCCTTCGGTCGTCCTTCCCTTGAGGGTAAGGCGACATGCAACTAGTTACCGCCAACGTATTGTTCGAGTATTATCGACGGGCGCATATCGCCTGGAAAAGGAAAAGAAGATATCATCCGACGCCTTTTGTCTATACAAGATGCCCTCTATCGTGAGGTTTCCGGGGAGTGGGAGTTGGGTTGAGCTGCATGTGCTTGTGCGGTCGGGTGGAGTGGTAAGAAGGATGCTGCAGTAAGGGTACGTTGGTTGGCCGGCAAGTTGTCCAGACGAACCGATGGCGCTCACTTCTTCTCCTGGCTCGAAAGGAGCGTATAAACCGGCGCATCCAACTTCTCCCTGCCCTTGAGAAAGTCAAGCTCAAGCATGAAAACATACTCCAACAGCGTGCCCCCGAGTTTCTTAACCAGCGATCCCGCCGCTGCCGCAGAGCCACCTACACAAGAAAGCAAATCAGCCCACATTCTCACTCCCCTCTCCCCGTCGCGATAAATAAAAGAAGAAGAACTAACCAGTAGCAATAATATCATCCACAACCACCACCCTCTGCCCCGCCTTCACAGCATCCCCCTGCATCTCAAACCAATCCGTCCCATACTCCTTCACATACCCCTCCCTAACACACTCGCCAGGCAACTTCCCCATCTTCCTCACCGGCACGAACGCCGCCCCCACCCTCAACGCCAGACTCGGCCCAAACAGGAACCCCCGAGCTTCCAACCCGACCACCACGTCCACCCCGCCCGCCCCAAACGTATCTAGAACGTGCAGCTCCAGCGCGCGGATGAGGTCGGCGTGCAGCGACGGGTTCGCGAAGATGGGGAGGATGTCTTCGAAGAGGATGCCCGGGGAGGGGAAATCGGGGAATTGGCGGAGCGAGGAGCGCAGGTTTAGCGTAAGACGGGCGAGTTCGGCGGCGGGGGTGGGACGGGCGGCGGGGAGTCTTCCTTGGGCGGTGGCATTATTATTTTCTGAGGCGGCTTT
The DNA here is from genome assembly GCA_010015675.1 of Byssothecium circinans. NCBI lineage: Eukaryota > Fungi > Ascomycota > Dothideomycetes > Pleosporales > Massarinaceae > Byssothecium > Byssothecium circinans. Next base: position 23,491 of record ML976996.1, on the reverse strand, counting down.
GGCGGAGGGAGGGGTTGTGAGGGTTGGGTCGGGAGAGGTGGGTGGGGGGTGTGAGGCTGTTGAGTATTTATGGGGCGGGGGGGTTCCGGCTGCTGAGGTCGAGGGTTTTGTTGTTGCTGCTGCGGATTGTGGCGGTGGTGGGATGGAGGTGGAGGTGTTGGCGGGGGGAGCGGACATGATGGAGAGAAAAGAAAAAGAAGAAGAAGGGGGGAGGGGAGGCAGAGAAAGGGCTGAAGTGTGGGTGGGATGTTGATAGGGCGTGCTGGTAGGGCAGGGCTTGACCGCAACGTCAGGTAGATGCAGATGCGGATGCAGATGCAGCGGATGCAGGCAGCGCACGTACACTGAATTTTCTCTCTTTCTTTCCTTCCGCTGGAAATCTTGGGTTGTGTGGTATCGTAAACGGTCCGGCGGCTTGGGTCGAACTGTAACGTACCGTCGCTAAAGGGTGTTAGGCCCGGGACTAGTTGCTTACTCCAGCTGGACGAGGTGCTCTAATGCGACGCTACTGGCTAGATTTCTTACTATGCAGGTGTGACACCGCCGCTAGAAGCTCAAGGAGGGGCATACTATGAAAAAAGTTACCGCGTATCCGCCGCGTTATCTGCTCCTCTTTCCTTTCCTCCCACTCCTGATACACGTTCCGTTGCTGCCTAGACAGTCTTCCCACCCCATCGCGATCCGCATCAAAGAACAAGAACGAGACACAGGAAATTATGGGTCCTACTCGCTTTGCCTGCTTCTGCACCCTTTCCTTTCACACATCCATGCATACTCTCCCAGTTCTAGCCCTTTGAATCGCAGCTGAACGCAGCTGGGATCCCCGCCGCCGATAAGCCACTCCAAGCTCCTTCTGTCCTATCCCGATATCCACCAACCCTATACCAGAGGGAGGAGACGAGGCAGGATATCGATACTGAGGGGATCCGCTTGCCTGTGGATGCCATGCATATGCTCGCTCGTCTCGCCTGCTCGGATGTAGCAGCGTGTGGGCATGTCGCAGTCCCAACAAACCCGCACCCAGACAACGAGAGCCTGTCATCTAGTCGCACCCTGATGAGCGTACATACTTGTCTGTACCGTATTCGGGGGGATAATATATTATTACGTCAGAATGGAAGCCTTTCCCCTCCCCTCCGCTCCCTTCTTTCCTTTCATGCACTTAATATATATGGCGCGGGTTGTCTCGACCCTCGATGTCCATGTCCTTGATGGATGAGGAATCTTGCGCACTTTGTTTCGGAACCCAAGCCTCTATTCTCCACCTCGCACTCCACCATGGTTGATTCGAGACATTAACCCTCGAGGCTAGAGCGGGAGAGCTGCGCAGCGCATGCATGGGATTGGCACCATGATAGGCACCCATCCACTCCATGCCATCATCTCATCTATCAATAAACAGTCACCTCAGCACCTCAGTCCCCTCCCCACAAAAAGCACGCCACCCTGCAGCCTGCCAGCTACCCAAGCCCGTCGATACTGCCATTCTACCATTCGGCTGCGCCCATGCTTCTAGCGCTGATGCATGCTGGAATAGGGTTTGTGTATGGTACGTAGGTATACTCTGTTACGGGTATTGCGTTACGCGTATGTGCCTTGTCGCCCAGCGGTTAGTCATAGTGGGTAAAGCGGTGAGTATTTTAGGTGGTAGGGAGATCGATTTGCGGTTGATGATCATGGCTGGATATATGGGTTGGCTTGAAAGGGCAATGCCGAAAAACCTACACTATCTACATGCAGAAAGGCCTGGGTTGGGCGGCGCTCGTGAAACCAGGATGCTATGCTGGACTAATGGATCGATATATACATGTGGCTTGCTCAGGTAGACATTACTGAGGGAGGTACTGCGATGGTAGTACAGCATGTACAGTACTTGGTCCGTTCTGATCTGTACCACGATTCGACTCGATAGTCTCGATTCGAGAGCCACCTCCGCATTCTGCACACCGTTGAGCGGCTTCCCCTCAATCCTCATAATCCACAGCATCCACAGGACGCAAGGTGGTGGCAATTGCGTAACGTTTGACTGGTAGGATGCCGAATCTGAACCGCGCCGTTCTCACCTCCAAGCGTCCATATTCCTTACTGTGCAATCCTCCTCCGTCGTCCTCTTCACGAGCTTTCCCACCCTGTATACTTGTTCCCCATGCTCCTGCAGAACCTCTGTCGCATTGCGCACATTCTCTTCACTGACAACAAGGACCATGCCCAGACCTGTGTTGAAAGTCCGGCAAAACTCGCTATCTTCCATACGACCGGCCTCCTTGAGCCACTTGAAGACGGAGAGAACAGGCCATGTTCTTGCGTCGAGCTCCGCAGCAAGGGTCTTGGGCAGCATGCGAGGGATGTTTTCAGATAGGCCGCCTCCGGTGATGTGCGCCATGCCCTTGACAAGGCCCTTTCGGGATGTTGCGAGCAGCGGCTTGACGTAGATGCGTGTCGGCGTGAGGAGGTCTTCGCCAAGCGTCTTGCTTTGGTCCCATGGTGCGGTGTCGTGGAACGAGAGGCCTTTCTTCTCGACGATCTTGCGGACTAAGGAGAAGCCGTTGGAGTGGACGCCGCTGGATGCAAGCCCAAGAAGGACGTCGCCTTCTGCCATACCATCTTTGTCTGGTAGAATGGTAGCACCTCTTTTGATCGCACCGATGGCGCACCCTCCTGCGTCGTACTCGCCGTCTTTGTAGATCCCCGGCATCTCGGCCGTCTCGCCGCCCACGAGAGCGGCTCCCGACTGTCGACACCCATTTGCTACGCCTTCAACGAATTTGGCGGCGTTCGGCACGCTGAGCTTGCTGCAGGCGTAGTAATCGAGGAACATGAGGGGTTCGGCCCCTTGGACGACGAGATCATTCACGTTCATGGCAACGAGGTCAATGCCAACAGTGTCATGCTTGTTCATCTCAAACGCGATCTTGACTTTTGTGCCTATGCCGTCGATAGCCCCTACTAGTATAGGAGACTCTGTGTATCCCGCAGCGTGTAGGTCGAGCAGACCTCCAAAGCCACCAATCTCGCCGTCGGCACCGGGTCGTTTCGTCCCAGCAGTGTATGCCTTGATCGCTCTCACCAAATCGTTGCCAGCGTCGATACTGACGCCTGACGAAGCGTATGTCAACGATTCCTCCAGCTGTACTGACGGCTTCTCTGCCCGCGAGGCTGTTGTGCCCTCTTCTGCCAGCTCCAGTAACTTCCAATCGCATGTAATTCCTTCCTTCTTGAACTCGGCGAGCAGGTGTTCCGCTATCGAGTCGAAGTTGGTCGTCGCCAGGGCGAGGATGGTGGGTCCGGCACCGGAAAGGCATATTCCCAGAAGGCCGGGATGCGACTGGGGAGTGACGGATTGTAGGATCTCCGTCAGGCCGGGGATGAGACCACGACGGTATGGCTGGTGAATCTTGTCCTGCATGGCCGTGTAGATCATGCCAGGGTCCGGCGGTGATTGCCCTAGGGCCGTTGTCAACACGGCCAACCGCTGCATGTTGAAGACGAGATCTTTGCGCGAATAGTTCTCTGGGAGCACCTCTCTTGCCTTGGCTGTAGACACCTCGAATTGCGGGATGATGCATATGCACTTGATCTCCGACGACCAGTTGTACTTTGTGTAGTGACCGATGTTCAGAGGCGGCTGCGGAGGCTGCAGACCCGTGTCTACGCCTCCTGCTGGCTCGGGAAGCACCTCGCTGAGCGGGATCTCGAGCCGCTCGGTATCTTCTGGGGATAGTTCGTTCAGGTATGTGCCGACGAAGCCTCCATACAGTGCAGCCGCGACGTTGTCCGGATGGCGCTCTTCCATGAGACAGTAATCCAGCATCCGCGCTTTGGAGAGCTTGAGATTACCCACTTCGTTTGCCAAATTCACACCTGCAACAATAGCAGCCGCTGAAGAGCCCAGGCCGCGCCCGAGTGGTATAGGATTGATAACGTGGACATGGGTTTCGGTTGGGAAGGCGCGAATGCCATGGCAGCGGAGGACGTAGACGGCGGTGCGTGTGATGAGGTTGTCTTCGGCGACAAGGGGGACGGATTCGGCGTTGACGCCTTCGTAGGTTATGCGGCAATTGAGCGAGTGGGTGGATGAGGGCTGCTGGGTGACTGTGAGCTGCACCTCCAGGTAGAGGTTGAGGGCGAGGCCAATGACGTCAAAGCCGGGGCCAATGTTGGCCGACGAGCAGGGCACTTTGATGAGCGTCGTCGCCATGCTGGGTGAAGCGCTTGGAGTCGCTGAGTGTGCGCTCAAACTTCCTCCCACAAAAATTCCGGTGGGGTGCGATATGAAACGCCGACATGCCGATATCGCGGGGATGCACCGCCACAGCTCGCACCTCTTATCGTCGGTCTCAACTCGTCTCTTCTCATTCCGTCACCCCTAGATGTCGCTGACTTTATCTGCCTGTTGTCTTTGAGCCATGGACTGCCTACACGAAGATGCAAGCGCTGAGACGGCAGTCCTGTCGGCATGTCTCGGGCGGAGAGGGTGGTCTTGCAACTGTTCCGGTCAGAGACGATGAGCGAGTCAAATGTTTGCCTATCTGCATCCTTTTCGTCATCATTTGAGGACGGAGAGCCGGTAGCGAAAAGTCGCTGGAATAGATCACTGCCTATAGGTCGGACATGTGCATCTTTGGATATGCTGCCCATTGAAGGGTGTGCGATTCGCTCAACCATACAACACCTGGGGTGATCACAGCTATCCCACACCCTCATTATCCGTACCAGCACAGCTGCCTAGTAGTGCTAGGCATACTCTAGGCATACTCATCCGAAAGAAGACGCAGAGGGCCCATCATCTATTCACCTTCACTCCGCCTTCCCGCACTGCCACAAGTCTTCTCCATTTGACGTGGCAGCCCATGTCGTGGAACCAGGCTACCAGCCCTCTCATCCGCTCAACACGTGCAGTCATCTCAACCGCCCCATCTTATGCACACTCATCACTAGGCACGCCTTCTTCTGCACTTCCACACCACCCACGAATCACCGCCTGCTTGGAGCTCCAGGCAACGAGGCACGTGCAGAGTCGGCCAAGGTACTTAACAACTCTTTCACCCACCTTGTGGCTTGCGGCTTGCGGCTTGCGGCTTGCTACTCGTTTGTTGATTGCGACGTCTCACTTGCGACTCCCCCATCCACCTCGCTATGCCGCCCGGCCAATCTCTCAACGACTTCCACGATTCGCTCCTACTATTAGAACGGGAGAACGTACGCCGAGCTCGCATGGCACAGCAGGAGGATAATTCGTTCATTGATCGCTCCAGCGGCTTAACAATCTACCGTTCCCGCAGAATGTCTGAGTCATCATCTTCCACCGTAGACGACGAAGACATGGACGTCAACATTGTCACGAATGGCATCAAGGCCGCGAGCCTCGTAAATGGCTCGAAAAATGACGCAACCGAGAACGGAGTAGTTTCTGATGAAGAGCCCTTGGAGGACCAACACCTCGAACCCGGCATGAAAACTGGCCTCAAGAATCTCTATTCCGGCAAGGAAGACCGCAAGGGTCGCTACCAGTGGCAAGAGGAGATGCCCAAGGATCTCGGTGGCCCTGCCGAGAACAAGAAGACAGCCAAATGGGCGTTATTGGTCCGGAACGTCAAGGTCTACAACGACCCCACGAAAGTCCTGGCCATCCATTCTATCGTTGTGCAGAGCCCGCTGCTGAAGAAGCTCCTCGCTGGCGTCCTCAAGAACTACCCAGGCATCACTGTCGGCCTCAATCGTCTAGAGTTCTCCGGCAAATTCGAGCCTCTGATCCACAGATGGGCCGAGTTGCAGGCTGCTATCGGTAAGCTCGGAGACGCGACTGAGGAGGAGAGGACGACGAAAGAGCATGCGGAGCTCTTGCAGAAGATTCTGGTCGACGAATTCAAGACCCTCATCGACACATCGCAGGACATGCGTAACAAGCGTGTGATGACCTACGACAACCTGTGGACCCTGTTCCAGCCAGGGTCCACTGTCTTTTCTCGACAGGATGGCCAGGAGACGGCAATGACGCTCATCGACACCAAGTACGGACAGGACGCTAAGGCTAACCCCTGTTTCTGGGTTCGATGCAAATATGTCGACTGGGACGGCACAAAGTTCGGAACACAGAGAATGTACGTCCACTACAGCCTGTCACATGCCATTTCGAGCCTCAAAGGCCAAGATCACCGCACGAACCATACAGTCCAAATGTTGCTAACCTCACCCTGAAGGAACCTCTGTATTTACCCGTACTCCGGCACCCGGCACATTGCCCAACTTCGAGCATTTCCCATCGAGTACCACCCCGACGCAGAGGCTCTGCGTGCCCGTCTCATTGAGCGTGGAGCTAAGGCGGAAGCCCTCGCCGGAGCCAATTATCGAGCATGTACGTACCGTATCCAAATCCCCACTCTCTTGGGCTGTGCTGACTGGAGACTCAGATCACGGGATTGGCTGGCGATACGGAAACTTTGGAACCAAAGACAAGTATAATGTGAAGGGCAGGGTAAGTTTTTGAGGCTCCCCTCTATTTTATCCGGTGTTGAGGACCCCTTGGACGGCCACTACAAAACCTTTTCGTCGCATAAGCATATGCAGAAGTGCCTGCAAATTGAAGTCGAGCTAACACGCCGTAGATCGTGATTGACACGTATGGATGGAACCGGTTTAACCCGACCTACGCTATCTTTGTGACACCCTTTGCTCACAAAGAGATTCAACAGCTCGAAGAAGAGGGCGAGGAGGAGGAAGAGGTAGACGAGGACGACGGCGACGTTGATGACAGCGGCATGCCCGAAGACGGACACTTCGCAGATGAGTATGTCATAGCATGTCCTTGTAACGATGCAACGGTCACCCGTCACGCCTCTGGATGAAGCTTGCTGACTATGTATTAGAGAGGATGCGTCACGCCGCACACCGTTATCGACCGAGCAGAAGCTTGTTTGCACGCCTCTCTTGCGCGGGTATTCTTTGAAGACAAAAGACTGGCTTAACTTCTTCGTGAACTCCGTCAAGGGTATCGAGTGGCAAAAGAATGCGTTCGATCGACTAGTCCTGCCAAAGAATCAGAAGGAACTCATCCTTGGGTTCACCGAGTCGCAGAGGAAGTATCGCGATACCTTCGACGACGTGATTGAGGGCAAGGGCCGTGGCATGATTATCCTGCTATGTGGTCCACCCGGTGTGGGTAAGACACTCACGGCAGAATCAGTCGCCGAGGAAATGAAAGTGCCTCTGTTCATGATGAGTGCGGGTGATCTTGGCTTGGATCCCAGCAAAGTTGAAGCCAAGCTTCAGGACATCCTAGAGATGTGCACGCGCTGGCATAGCGTATTGCTACTTGATGAGGCCGACGTCTTCCTCGAGCAGAGGTCGCTCCATGAGCTTGAACGGAACAAGCTGGTGTCGATATTCCTGCGTGTTTTGGAATACTTCGAAGGTGTGTATTCGTGCCAAAACCCTGGACTAGCACTAGCGAGTATGTCTGAATGATACTAACGACTCGTGACAGGTACCATGTTCCTCACGACTAACCGTGTCAGTACATTCGACCCGGCCTTCCAGTCCCGCATCCACATCTCCCTCGACTACCAAGAGCTATCCATCAAATCGCGCCGGACAGTCTGGAAGAACTTCCTCGACACGTCAAGCCAGGAACATACCGTCACCAAAGAACAGCTCGACGAGCTCTCGCGAATGAACGTGAATGGGCGCCAGATCAAGAACATCTTGAAGATCGCTCGATTGTTGGCTACACGGAAGGGAGCTGGGCTGAGCCATGATCACATTGTGACGACGCTGGAGGTCACGCAGCACTTGCACAACGAGACGCAGTTCTCTGAGCGCACCAAGGGGAGCTTGTACGGTTAAGCGTCGTGGCGGCGAAGGGGCGGCGGCGCGGAAAGTCGACGATGATTTGCAAGGTGTATGTAGGTGGGCGATGTTATGGATAGCGGAATCTTCGACATTTTTTGGGCAATGGAACTGAGTGCTCTTGCTGCACATCCCTCTGCTAACCACACTTCCTCACGATGGTAGATGGCGGTAATCTTTTCGACTATCTTCTCTTTTTTCGTTTACATAGAACAATGGATACCCGATCCTACGAAGTCTTCGTGTCCCCGGTAACACCGCTTATCACGTGATCCTACCTACAACGCAGTCCCTTGCACGCTATTAGACAAACGATGAGAAGTGCTAAAATAATCTCATGTAGTAACGTAAAGCACCACCAAGGACGGCAAAATTGTTTGGCATTTTGGTAGAAGATATGTAGAATACAAATTTGCTCTAAGCGCTCTCCTACGTGATTTGGGATTGTAAATTTGCTATTACGCTTGTTCCACGCTCCGCAAAATCAGCAAGATTGAAAATGGTTGTGGTCACTTGAAGTTACTGTAAAGCTGGAGTGCCTTTTTATTTTGTTCAGGACATAGGTGTCCTTCACGACATGTGGGAGGAGGGGAGGTTAATGTTTTTTAGAGTCGTATAAGAAGGTTGTTCATCTTGATCGAAACGTAGAGACGTAGAGTCTCTGAATTTGGCATTATGGGGGCCTACCACCATGCCTAGTGACCCATCTCTGCCTCGATAGCTGCAACAACCTCTTTCGCAGTGTCGAAACGACGCTCGCAGCAGCATCCCCGAATAACACCTGCAAATGGTACATCGACCAGATCCGGAAACCGCCCTTGTTCGTAGAGTCCACGCACACGATCCATATAATCCAGCCGCTCCTCACCCTGCGGCGCCGGACCGTCGTGAAACGGCTGATGCCCAGTCATGATAACATAGATAACGACACCGAGACTGTACAGATCGAGTTTTGGCGATTTCAGTCCATCGCCTGTCAGCCACGGGTCGCTGAAGGGATCATCAGGGAGCAGTTCGCCAAATACGTCGAGGGCCTCGCATCTCGCGCCGCCAAAGTCCGCGAGAAGCAATTCCGGAATCCCCCCAGCGCGGTGAACAAGGATATTTGTAGTGCCGAGGTTGGAGTGGATAATGCCTTTCTCATGGATGTATTCCACGGCTTGAGCAACTTGCAAACTCCACTGTTTCCGTACTGCGTCGTCGATCTCGCGGTTGTATTTGTCGATGTATGATTGGAGATCTCCGCAATTTGCCTCGCTAAGTAATAGGCCCTTCTTCATACCCTTGATGCTGCAAGATCCTTTGTATCTGATAGCTGCGTTAGAAGTGTAGTACGTATTGTAGGGATAGTAGGGACAAACACGACAATCCTGGGATGCACCCCTAGTCGTTGCAAGAGCTTCTGCTCGACCATGAAAGCATTGTCGATCTCGGCATCCCACTCCTTGCGGCCCGGAAGTCCTGCTGACATCTCCCGTGGCATTTTGGCGGCCAGCCCGTTTGCATAGCGATAGACAATAGATGTGCGCCCACTCTTACTTAGAATCTCCATGTTGAGTGGAAGTGGGGGGACTTTGATGGCGTTGGTCGTTGGAAGGTGGATGATGTCGGATAAAGTTAACGTGTCCGTGCGCGTACCGTGTCCGTGCGCGTAACGCCCGGATTCGCGTAACGCCCGCCTTTTACTAGGAAAATTAAAGAAAATAAGTAACTTTAAAGCTATATAACTTTTTAATTACTTTTTCTTTTTAAAAGCTTCCTTAACTAAAGTTATAAAGAAAAACTATCTTTATAACTTTAAAATTTTAGTTTTTTAATAATAATTAGTTTAAAGAAAAAAGTATAAAAGTACTAAAACTTAAGTCTTTAAAATTAAAAAATAATATTTTTTTTAGAAGTAAAGTATACTATTTAGAATATATTTTATATTAGGTTCTTTTTAATAAAATAACTATTTAAGAAGATATATTATCTTTCCTAATTTTCTTATATAAAAAAGATTAAAAGATAGTATAACTTCCTAGTTCGTAGTTTTATTTGAAAGAATCTAATATAAAATATATTCTAAATAGTATACTTTACTTCTAAAAAAATATTATTTTTTAATTTTAAAGACTTAAGTTTTAGTACTTTTATACTTTTTTCTTTAAACTAATTATTATTAAAAAACTAAAATTTTAAAGTTATAAAGATAGTTTTTCTCTATAACTTTAGTTAAGGAAGCTTTTAAAAAGAAAAAGTAATTAAAAAGTTATATAGCTTTAAAGTTACTTATTTTCTTTAATTTTCCTAGTAAAAGGCGGGCGTTACGCGAATCCGGGCGTTACGCGCACGGACACGCTAACGCCCGGATTCGCGTAACGAGCCACCCTTAGAAAAAGCAGCTCACGCAAAATAAAGCTATAGAGCCACCCACAATCAATATTATTACAGGATTTTCTAGAGCAGCACTATATCAATCCTTGCGATTAATTTGCACTATTTAAATCTATCTGGAAGCTTGACGTTGCGGCCGCCGCGTGTAGATTTGGTTGGGGCAGCAGATTCGCCCTCTAAGGCCTCCCCAACATCTAGGGCGTCAACACCACGTTTCTGACGCTTTCTGCTCTGTAGAGATGGCTGAGCGGCCTTTCTCTTACCCTTCTGGGATAGTTGGAGAGCTTTTT